>CM034146.1:977481110-977494747 GCA_019776745.2 Taxus chinensis | reverse complement strand
TCCATATTCTCTTGTTCAAACTTACGAAAAAATTGAGTTTGAGTCATATCTAAGAAATGCTTTGGATGTGGTTCACGATTAGTAGAACCAACTCTTCGTTTTATAACATCTCTTATATTAGGTGAAACTCTAGTGTTATCATGCCAAAATTTAATAACAACTTCTCTTATAGCATCAGAATTATTTTTGTCCTTACGCGGTGCTCTAGCAGAAAATGCCCAAAAATCGACATTATTGAGTGATTAAAGGATATTACATCTTTCAATTGCTTTCATTAGAGTTTTTCAATTAACTTGCAACATTTGACTTATTTGCGTAATCAAACGTTGTTTTTTTATTGATTCACTTACAACACTAGTAGCAAGTACACGATGCACAATATTACTATCCCTAGTGCGTCTCTTGACACCAATAGTGTGATATGCATCATGAAGGTTTTCAACAATTGTAGAGGTTTGACCACGTATGTTAGATGTTGTCAATCCTAAGGTGTTTAATGTAGGTCTCATTTTAATCAATTTCATCAAACTAACCAACAACTGACATCTTTGGGAATCATTTAAAATTTTAAAATGATTATCCCAAATTTCAGTGGCTTTTCTTCTGATTTGTTGTTCAGAAAGTTTTTCAGAGATTGGTTTCAAAATGTTTTCATCAATTTCAATAAAAAAATTAGGTTTCTTATGTAAAATCCTAGGAGCTGTTTTTGTCAAATTTTGCTTGTCTACAGTTTCAACATGAATTTCCTTATTCACATTTTCATTGTCTCCTTTAATTTCAACATTTGCTACATCATGAGTATTTAATTCTTCTTCAACATTGACAGTAAAAACTTCTTCATCACGAGTATTTAATTCAACTTCAACATTGACAGTAGAAACATTACCTAGTTCTTCATTGTTTACAATAGTTGGGATTGAAGATGAACCTCTTCTAGATTCACGAAGTTTCCGCATTCGCTTAGCATTTTGAATTTTTTTGGCCTCTGATTCATTTGGTGTTTTTTTACTTAATGACTTCCTTTTTTGACTTCATTTTTTGTCTCCCATGATGTTTTGCTTCCGGTGATAAGAAAAACGTGCCTGGAAAAAGACAGAATTTCACAGTAATTCATACGGTAAGGTCAGAGAGTAAAAATCACATGGTAATTCAGACATTGGGATGTGTGTAAATATGATTTATGAACCATGAGCGTGCTTTATGAACCGCGAGAGTGCTTTATAAAGTGCACTCGCGGTTTATAAAGCGTGCTCGTGGTATTGTTAAAAAAAACCACGATCGCAAATCTATCTGCTGAACCTAAGCCTCGGAAAATATTTGTTTTTCCCCAACCAAAGCTATGGAAGGTCATTATGAAGTGTAAAAGGTCAAAAAACCTCAAATCTGCTCTTCCAAAGACTTGAACCATGCTAAAAAACTGAAAAAATTTCACAAAAATGGTGCCATCGCGTAGGGTAGACTCTTAGATTTGTAGAAATATTGTTTTTAAAGTGAATAGAATAAGATAAATATCATTTTATAATTTATTACTAACAATAGGTCCTTTAAGACATTTTTTCCCGTGAATGTTCATGTCTACGTTTAAGACTGTAACTTTTGTTTCGCTTATCAAAATATGATAAAACTTATACCATCCCAAGCATGGAAAAACTATATACACCTTAAAAAAAAATAAAAAATTGATTTCGATATTTTTTGATATAGTTATGGCGGGCAAACGGAAAGCGCTCCATTTTCTAAATATTTTCAGACCACTTTCACGGAAAAAATCATAAAAAAAAAATATTGCTAAAAAAAATACAAAATAAAATCCATCCCAAAATAGACAACTACATCTAACGTTTCACCAAAGGAAAACAAAAAATAACAAGATTTGGTCATCCAAAATGTGGGCAAACGGACTACAATCTTATAAGTTTTTTCAAAAAAAAAAAGTCATATAATTTTAAGTGTTTAATATAGCTAAAGTTGTCCATTTTTTACAAAAATTAGTATTTTAGAAACTAGATTCCAAATGCTACGATTCATATTTATATAAATTTTTCTAATTTAGAGTGCGCGTATAGCTAATAATCCCTACAAGTTGAGATTTCACTGTTTTTTGCAATATGACGTCCACGGATGACTCTATATTTGTCCATCAACTTCCTGCACTTACCCTCTTCTTGGAAATCTTACTTAACCACTTGTGTGGTATGATGATCTCATCTAAGAGTTATTCTTAAAGATGATTTGTCATCTTGCACTCCCCCATTGATCCACATTCTCACCATCCATATTTTCTCATCAATCCCCATTATCACATCCTCTCTCTTCCTCTTTCATTCTCAAAAACACCACCTCCTGCTTTTCTGCTTTTCATCTCCATCATCCCTCAATTGGAAATCTTACTTAACCACTTCCATCGCATGACAGTCTTAATTTAGGGTCCTCCCTAAGTTGAAATCATCATTCTAGACTTATCCCTCACCTCATTCTTCGTTCCCTCCCTTGATTGTTTCTTCCCCATGGTCTCCCTTACCAATCACATTTTCCTCCTACCATTATCCTTTCTCAACTTATCATATCAAAAAGTGATTCTACTATCTTCCGCCTATAATCATGTTCCTTTCCCCCATTTTCTCCTTCTTGATCCATCATCCTTCATACCGTTTCTTCGCCATTCTTTTCATGTCTTATTTCTTCATATTCACCTTGTTCATCCTCATCCTCTGCATCCTCTCCTCACTTTCACCTTATCAAAACTTATCACTCACCTATTATTCACTCTTCTAATTCCATCTTCTTGAATTCTCCCACATATATAACCCCATGCTTACCCACCATTGTTGTTGACATTACCCAAACATTCTTTCATCATCATCTTCCGTTATTATGCTGATAATTATTAGTGGAATTCTCCTAAAATTCACTCATCCCCATTCTACGCGGCATTGTTTCCTCTATTTGAACTTCTCATTTTTTTCTTCATTCCTTCCTTCCTCTATGCCCACTGATTATTATCAGAGGGAATTCTCATAATGTCCCTTCATTGGAATTTCCTCTTCCATTCCCCATTTACTTTCTCCCTTTCCTAAATTTTCCTCCCATCCTTCCCTACCAATCATTATCAGAGGATTTATCCTAACATCCCTTCACTGGCATTGCCTCTTCTATCCCCCATTCTCTCTTTCCTCCCCTCCCCTTTTCCCCCCTCCAACCCTTTCTTGTCACTTCTTCCCCACCTCCCCTCCCCTTTTTCTTCTCCTTACATCCCTAATGCTGCTCACTCTACACTTATTACCCCCATTCTTGATTTCCTTCCTTCTGCATCATTTTCTTTGTTATCCTCTCCTCATTTCCATGCTTCATCTTGTTTCATCTTCTCTTTATCATATTCTTCCCCTCTTTTTCTCGTGCCTTCTTCATACTTCCCCATCAGTACCCTGTCCCTTTTTCTCTATCGAGTCTTTTTTATCCCACCCTCATCTACATGCATCTCCATGCGGTTTGTTCCAAATTCTTTACCCTGGTTTTCCTCACGAGGACTAGGCTCCTCCAATATTCTCCCTGTATTTTCACTGTCCTCCCTTCCTCCCCCATCATTTTCACCTTCCTTCTACCCTCCCCTCCTTTTCTCTACCACCCCTACCTTTTCACTCATTATGTACCAATTTTTCTTCTTTTCTTTGATATTTTCCATACTTTCCTAGTACCTCATAGTTTCTTTCTTTTCTCCATTCTACCTCCTCTTTCATCTTCTTTAAATTCTTCATCGTCCTCATCTTCTTCATTTTTCCATCCTTTTCTCCCCTTTTCTCATATTTTCTATTCCACTACTTTCATTTTACACCTTTCTCTCCCTTTTTCCTAATTTTACCCCCCACTCTCATCTCATCTTCTCCTTCTTGTTTATCTTTCCCCATTCAACATACCCTTTTCTTCTACACCTACTAATTCTGTAGTTTATTGCTTTTCTTAGCTCTATCATCTCTTTTTTTCCCATCATTTCTCTCCCTCCATTTTTTTCACTCTTCTTCATTTTTATGTTCCCTTTGTTTTGACACTCTCTCCTTTTTTTTTTTTTTTTTTCATAATTTCACCCTCTGCTATGTCATTTTCTTGTATTCTTCTTGTTTTTCCTTCATCATTATCTTATTCCTCTATCATCCCTCTCTTTTATTCTCTTCTACCTATTTAATTTCTTTTTATTTTTTTCCCTCACGTGTCTCCATACCTTTGTCTTATTCACCTTTGAATTTTATTGCTCTTCTCATAATCAACCATTACTCATATCCATTCCCTTTTCTCTTTCTCATTGCTTCATTCCACACATCCTCACACCTAGAATTCAAGGTCGATTGAATCCTTTCTCCATTTGCGTCATGCGGTTATTCCATTCTCTTACACCCCATTCTCTTCTTCCTCTCCATAGAATTGACCTCTCCTCTTTTCGAGATCTCTGTTGTATATTCCATCCTCGTAAGCCCTCTCAAGGGGGAATCATCACATCTATCCATAATCACATCTTCTCATGAATTTTTTTTCTTCGAGGATACCATGAAATCCATCACCTACCACCTACTACTCTCCCCAATAAAACTTTTCTCTACTTTTTTCTTAGCAAAAGTAGATTGAATTCTTCCCCCATTCTTACAAGTGAAAGTTTGTTTTACTTCTTTCTTAAAGAATTATTTCTCCTTTCTTCCTCTGATAACTTCTTATCAAAGGAACACCTTATTTAAGAATAATCTCTTCAAAAACCTTCGATCCTACTTCCCAGGGCATATTCATCCATCTCATCTATTTTATTTGAAAGGACACTACTTTCATAGTACACTTCCAAAGAGGGGAAAATGTAGATACCATAATTTCACACCTTTTCCAAATCAATTAATTTACCCATTCCATTTCCCACAAAAATTCCCATGGAATTAATCGATGTTAATTGGTTAATTAATCCATTTCAACCCCTAAATTAAACCAAATCTTCCTCACATGCCAAATATTACCTATGTCTCCCATTTGAGAAATAAAAATACAAGTTTACTCCTTACCCACTATTTTTGGTCCCCAATCACCTAATCATGCCCACATTTTAAAACCGTGATTACTTAAAATCCTCTAAGTTAATCCAATTCCCAAGCTATAAATACAAATTTACCCCCCTCTAAAAAACATGAAAAATAGGCTTGAATTTCCTGTCAGAGTTCTTGCATCCTTTGAGTAAAGAGCATCCTTCCCACCTCGTCCTAATGCCCAAATAGCCTCATATTGAAGTATCCCAAATCCATAATCCCTTTGTCCATTAGTGCAAAGTAAGTTGATCTTGTTTTAGAGAAGGCCTTGCTCCAGTTCGAGGAAAACACCTACATTTCATGCAATTAGGGCTCATCAATGTTTCACTGCCCATTATGAGGTTTGATAAGGAATCATGAAGGAGGAGGTATCTAGATATTTTCTCTACTTTCTTGATTATTAGTGTATTTTCCTAGCTCACAGGTAGATTATTTCAATGCAATAACCTCTGTCCATCTAGTGAAGTAATCATTAGCTATCAACACCCGCTTGCGGCTGGTGCTTGAAGGATGGTTGATCATGCCTATGAAGTCAAGACCCCATTCCACAAAAGGATGATATGCTTGGATTGGTTGGACGGGAAGCGCTAACAGTTTATTTTTCCCTACAAAGAAGGAACATTATTTGCATTTCATGATCCTCTTGTGCACGTCAATGAATAGGGTAGGCCAACAAAGACCTGTCATTATAATATTCATTGCTGTAGTCTTGAAAAATAAGTGTCCACCAGAGAATCCATCATGAAATTCTGCTAACACTTTATCAACTTGTCGTGCCATCAATGCACTGCAACAACACGCCATCAATATTATTTTTGAAGAGAAGGTCATCAATCAGAACATATGGAATAAATTACATCCGTTGATGTCTTCTCTTTTATTTGTCCAAACTAGGAGGGTATGTGCCCTCAAAAAGGAATGTAATCATGTCCTTCATCCAGTTTCACGTGTAGACACTAGTTTTTGGTGTAACTCCTCTCGTTCATCCCCACATTCATTCTCCTTCATGAAACTTCCCCCTAGCTTTTATTTTTCTTTAATTTGAGTAAATTCCATTTATTTACTCACCCTTAATTAATTAATTATCAAATGGGCTCCATGTGGACCCATTTGATAATTAGAGTTTGGAATTATCTCTCGTATCTCAAATTTATTCAATTCATGGGTAATAATATACCCATTCGACACTCCACTCCTAAATTCAAAAATGGAATCTATTATCTCACCTACCCATTCAAATCATGTTCCCCACTCCACCTAATAAATTCAAACCATAGGCCCCATGTGATCACATCATGTCTCTTAACCTAGGTTAAATTATCAAACCCCGGTTACTCGTTAACCCCAATCTAACCTCACCTCAAAGTTATAAATAAGGGAATAGAGGGAGGAAGGATGGAGGAGGATGAAATCTCTACTTATTGAAGTTTTTAGGAGAGAAGAAGAAAGTGCTTGATTAAGTTCTGCAAGTTTGAGGTCAAGGCAAACCTTTTCCATTATTAGAAGTTAGAGGTGAGGAGTGTTCGAGAAATATTTTCCATTGTTCTTCATGTTGCCATCTTGATGCCTATTTCATCTCCATACTAGAGCACCAGCTAATTCCTCTTGTCATTCCATTTACTTGGCATTTTGTATTTCATTATTTCTATATGATATCTACTGTTCATCATTTATTGCTATCTTTCTAGACACAGGGGTTGATATCCTCCAAGGGAGTTCATAACCTCTTGGAATTGGCATTTTCCAGGAAACCCTTGCATATTGTTATCTAATCACACTATTTCAGTTTTGAAAATATTATTAGAGATCTATTGTCTTTTTATCACATATCTATCTTCCTTATGCTCATAGATTCATATCCGTATCTGATGTCCTAAGCCCTCCATCATTGAAATTTTCTGGTATCTTCCAGTATTGGAATTCACCCACATGAGAATGAGGTTTCCTGTACAAAATTTTGGCACACCCGGTGGGACCAGACCCAATTTCTGGTCATTGTTTTGTTCCTTTACTCATCTTGTGTAGGTTTCGTAATTATAACAATTATTCATAGATCTTGTCAATTCATATATCTCTTGCACATCTTTGTTTTGTATGACTCATATGTTTATAGGGTTTAGTATTATCTCCCTTTGTGTGATGTCATTTTTACATTCAGTGGTTTAGGTCATCTTAGAGGTAAGTTCTTTTGGTTGTTTATCGACTTGTTATTTGGTCATTTATAATTAGTATCGAGTGTATTTTTATTAATAATAATAATAATAATATTAATATTAAATAAATAAATAAATAAAAACTAATAATAATAATTTTTTTTTATTATCCTAACACTACCCATAACCCCTCATGTCCTTAGCTCGACCAAGTCGGTCAAGCTAGTCCCTCTTAACATCCCATTTCCCTTCTAGCAACCTCTCTCCAACTCCTCCACTAGGCCGATCTACTCCCTTCTCTCCACGACCCACCTCATCATATCCTACTACCCAACTGACTCAACACTTCCCATCACAACCAAGCTATAACATATCTATCCATCTCCACTCGACTTGATATCACTCAACTTCAACTTCACTCTTTGACCCATCTCCCTTCCAAAACCTCCTCTCTCAACTCGGCTCCTCAGCTGAACCATTTCTCACCCACCTTCTCGAGCCATCCTCACAACCAAATCTTACAACCACTCTAGTCTAGCCATCATCTTCTTCTCCCCATGAATCCTTCACCACACCTCCTTCGCTTGCTTCCTATAGTCCCAACCTTAGTTGAAGCCATCCCCACTCACCTCCCAACTGACTTCACCTCACATAACCCTATTCACTTAACATATTCTCCACACCACTTTCCTTCATTTCTTCCCCAATACCATTCCATTGAGCTCTAAGCAATAAAAGTCTATCTAAGAATTTTTTTTGAAGCTTGAGCATATAGATGCCCATATTTATGATGTCTTTGGGGAAGACCTAACAAACTATAGAAATCCATAACATCCACGCAAATTTCCAAATTCCACTGCTGAAGAGAACTTCTAGATCCAGGCTTTGATATTTAGTTTCCAAGCCACACTTGGCTATAGCCATATTACCCAATCATTTCACCTTGCCTTTCCATTTATTTTCACTCTTTGATCCAACGCCCTCTCTCATGTCAACACCTCCTCGTAGATACCACCATTTTCCATGAAGGGAAATGAATAACCATGTATATTCATAAATATTTGATGCTTGGTGCTTCCCATTGTTTCCAGTTATGTTTCAAATTCACACAAGCTCTGAAGGCAGTGTTTGTAAAGTATCTTTATAACAATAGGCATACAATTCTTGACAACATAGTTACAAACAACATGCAACACCATAGCTAATCATATATTACTCGTTTAATTTTTGTGTGATTCTCATTATGTCACTGTACATGTGAAGATCCATGTCCATGTGTAGTATGGCTATATTAGGCTTAGCTTCATCAGCTGTGACATGCCTTCATCTACGGGACAACATCGTATAGATTGTAGAAATATAGTCAGCGGGAGTTTGGATATCCACCTCATACTTTTCCATCACATCGACCCACCGACCCCTTTCATTTCATATTGACCAAGCACCCTCCTTTCCACTACAAACCAACTGACTGACCGACCAATTTAACAACTCGTTTGAATTTCATTGTTTATATTTTGTCTTATTTATCGTTCAGGGAATAGAAAAAACAAAACAAAACTTTCCTTCATAATTTCATATCATTCTTTTTTAGTATTTCGTGATTTATTTGAGCATTGATTTCATGTAGTTTATAGCCTATTAATGTATCTTAATTACTATGATTTTGTAAATTAATTAAATTAATTATTTTTATTTTTTTATTTTATTTTATTTTTTACGATGACACTATTTGTAAACAAAATATTTACGACACTTATATCATTTTTCTTAATCACATCAACTAATTACATTTCTTTTCTTTTTACAGGGTAACGTCTATAACCTTGTGACCATGGAATTACGTTGTCAAAGAAAACCATTAAAACATAAACACATTGGAAAATCCTTTTCATCGACCCCTTCCACAATTGTGCACGGTGTAATTTTAGGGTACCCTAGGCATTCCAGGCCACTGATTGGCACTTTCAAAATAAACCACTATCAAGAGTAATCAAATAATAGGGAAAAACATTCTCCAGGTTTTACTCGTTTTCCCTATTTTCTCCTTTTTTCATTATAATTTTCCTTTTCTGAGTGATTATATGCATTGAACGTCACATTTTATTTTGGATTAAAAAGACCCTTTCTTTTCTGCATCCTTCTTGCTCACATAGCTTAAATAGGAGTTTAACTATCTACATCACACACTTATCACACATTTCCTAAGACTTCACAAACAAAATCAACACATCAAAACACTCCTCTCACTTGGTTAACTGATTGGAACTTGAACACCCAACAGGAACCATTTTAGATGTTTCCCAAGCCAAAACTACCTGAAACCAACCTTAAATGATCATTCCTTAGGCACCTTGTTATCCATTTTTCTTTTCACATCTTGTAATTAAACATGATGATAAAAAATATGTTGCTTGATTTGTTTGTCAACAAATTACATAAAAAAATGTTTCTCTATTTCACACCTATTATCACTCTCTCTCAAATTAAAACAAAACAACATTGTCCTCCACCCAATAAAATTACTTCTCCTAATGATATTTCCCAAAAATATTCTAAACTCAAAACCACATTGTCAGTCACCCAACCCCCTGTCTCCATGGCTTCACTTCATAAGAACCATGTCTATTCAATATTGTCCCTATCTAAAAACTAATCCTCATATCCCTCACCAAGCCAATCTTCCTAAATCAACTGCATCACCATCTCCCACTCCTCTAGAGACACTCGGGCCTCCTCCTAACCCCATATATGATTTTGTATTTTGAAAATCCCCTATAATATCTCAATCCTCCCAATCTCCTAAACTAGTGGTTTACATTTCACCCACATCCCATTTTGACAATTCTATTTCATCTGCTACTCATATGCCTATCAAACTATC
This sequence comes from Taxus chinensis, assembly GCA_019776745.2. Classification (NCBI taxonomy): domain Eukaryota; kingdom Viridiplantae; phylum Streptophyta; class Pinopsida; order Cupressales; family Taxaceae; genus Taxus; species Taxus chinensis. The sequence goes on along the minus strand of CM034146.1, from coordinate 977,484,653 downwards.
TCAACCTCCTCACACTTATATTCATATCCATCATATGCTCTAACCGTCTCAACCTCTCAACACACATATTTCCAATTATCATTCACCAAAACAACCTACCCAAATTCAATGAACACATCATGTTGCTATTATTCAAAGTCAGCCTATGTAACAATCTCAACCCATGACACTTGTTAATCCTTACCAAACAGTTCCCCACAAACCTGCACACCTGCAAGTTTATCAACCACCTTATCAAACAATTCACCCAACACTTACATATCCACAAACTTATCCACAAATTAATGCTCATCAATCTACTTTTCAAACCACACAACCAATCTAATCTCAACCTAACATCACGTCAAAGGATCCTATTCATGCTTTGATGAATCGATAGGCCAATTTAGAAACCGTTACCTTGGCACCTAAGGATACTTTATCCTATGAAAAAATATGTAACGAACCAATTCATCCATCAGTTCCAATTAAACCCTGCCCTCCTCATTGGAAACTTCCCATGTTTTCTAAGCTCAACAACAAGGAGGATCCCTAACAACATTTCTATGCATTTAAACATGCATGTTGTCTTATTGCACATGATCATGATCTACTACTTCGTACTTTGTTCGGTCCTGCGTTATATTAGTACAATAGTATCCCCCAATTACTCGATATTGTCCTTCACTTAACTCGCGCAATTGTTCTTAGAACACTTTTCAATTAACATTGCGCACAAAACTACTATCATTGACTTATACACCATCCAAAATTTTGGTGATGAGTCCATTATTGACTTTGTCGCATGATTATGTGGTGTTGTAAACCAATTATCTTTCACTCTTTTGCAAACTGAACTCATCGAACTCTTCTCAAATTCATGTGTAAAACATATATCAATTATTTAAGAGTGCAACCAACACTATTGTTATTAAACTCTCATTCGCATCTATATCCGACACATGGCCTCAACATTGAGTCCCTCAATTGACAGTCAAATATACCCCCTTGAGAGAATCATAAAGTTCCGTATTTGATAAGTCAGTGGCTGTAAACTCCATCTAACTTCCACCCATATGACCCATGGACAATTCACAAGCCAAGCTTGCTTGGTATCATGAAGCCCACTATTGTAAATATCATTGAGTCAAAGGTCACGACATTGAGAAATGACGTTCCTTCAAAGATCATGTCTAATAACTTATAAATCAAGGGGATATCTAAATTGATAACTCCACTACTCAAAATTTACCTAATCAACCACCAACAAATAAAGCCATGCCCTTTACATATCAATTATCAAATGCTTATATGATTAACAATGTCAATCAAGATCTCATCTTATCACCGAATCTGCATGTTCCTACCTTAGACATTATGCCCACTCCTTATGTAGAACCTGTTGCAACCCACAACTATCACACCTATGTCAGTGTTTACTACTTGTCCTGAACCTACACCTTCTCCTATCCTTATCACATCCACATCAAATTTGACTATACCATCCACTTCATCCGCTTCGATCATGCCCCAATATACCACATTAAATTAATCCATAACACCTATTTCAAATACATTGATATCCACACATATCCCTACATATCTCAAATCTATGCCTTCACCCACATCTTCATCAAACACACCTATTACTACACCTACTATTACTCACAACTATCCCAACTAAACTCATTTCTATTACATATACCTTTACAACCCCACCTCTGACATCAACCCCATTAGAACAAAATATCATTCTTACCCCTCAAAGCATTTATGAAGTAACCAATCCCACCTAATTCTACACCTGATAATACTCATCGCATTTTCTGCATTACCTATAATGTCTACTCCATCATTTACCACATCCCCCACATCTCCAAATATGCTTACATCTTTATCTATTCCAACTACCCCTATATCTATCATATCAAAAAATCCACTTGTCCCTACCTTGACATCTCCACTTATATCCTTTCCCATGGCCACATCACCCGGTCTATTCCAATACTCTTTACTTAATCATTCTATCACAACAAAAAAATAATCTTATCGATCTACAACCCTATCAAAGATACCCTTTGAAACATCTACTGAACCAACAACTCCACCTAAATAAAATAAAGATGGTTTGCATTATCCAAAATTAAATATTTCCTTTCCAACACCTAAATAATCCACATCTCACATAGAATCTCATTAATCGCATCATATAAACACCTATTTCTCCAGTAACATCCTCCTCTTGTTTTAGAACATTTACTCTATTAATAACGACACTACCATCGTCAAATCCTCCAGTAGAAATTATTATCATACCTGTTATAGGTAAATATTCTCTATCAAAGTCTAAGGATCATGAAAAAAATCCTTGATAGTTCCATGTGAATCCTCGCAAACATTTATATTTTACCTCTTTTCAACAATCCAATGCCACTATATCTATTTTAGGATCAGTCCTTTCATTTACGACATCTCGCAACAATCAATCCACATCTAAACAATACAATCCTTCAACCAAATTTGATTTGTCTTCCAAAACACATAATTTACCCATCCAATGTACATTGTCACCTAAATACCAATCCAAAAAATCCAGTCCTTTAACCAAATTTGATTGATCTAATTCACCCTTCCAATCTATATCAATACCTAAGTTAAAGCTAAAACATCATACAAGTTATCTTCCTCACGAAACTTTGATTGGGTCCTATAAAGACATTTTTCTGAGATTTAGTTTGAATATCTATCATCAAACTTCCTCCCATTAAAGCCTTTAATCCCTATGGTCCAAAGACATCTTGGTTCAATCCTAATTGTAGTTGTGCTTATCATTGTACCCCAGGCCATGACATCGAACATTGTAAGGAATTTTAGACAATCGTCCATAACCTTACTTAGAAAGATGATTTCCTCTTTAAGGGGAAATTTCCTTCTCCATCTATATTTAATCCAATTCGTATACCATCCGTTGAGTTTACCCTCGATTCCTTCATCCACATCATCCCTTAACATCCCTCCTGCACATAACATTTCCTCCTAAGGAAGGTCGTCCATTGTCCATTAATAACGCTTATCTTTCTAAGCAAACTTGTGGTCTCCGATCATTTATCGCATCTGAATCCAAAACAATCTCATCTAAAATATTTTAACATCCTTTAACTCCTTCACATTTAATTAATTGGGGGATCAACCTTCCCTCCCCTTGAGTATATCATCCATACAACTCCCTTGTCACTAGGGGACTTCGCTCATTGAAATTGTTTTGTTTACCTCCTTCACATTCATCCAATCAAAAGTAATTCCACCCAAATCCTCATCTCATTCTAAGTCCACCATTGTGGCCATTTTTTTCCTTTTGTGAGGGGCCATTTTTGTTATTTGCTTACCGAAGTCCACTGTTATGGCCATATTTGTGTCTCTCTTGGGGCATCATTTATTTTCATTCAAATCCACTGTCATGATCATATTTTTGTTTCCTTAAGGACATAGTTTTATTTCCTACTTGTCTATTATCTCATCCTATTGTAACTTAATGTCTTCCCTCCCTTGGTGGTAAACTAGATA
>CM034146.1:976973896-977472202 GCA_019776745.2 Taxus chinensis | reverse complement strand
TAAATGTTCAAAGTAAATATTTGTTTCAACAAGGTCTTCAAAAATCTTGTGTTTAGACCTGGTGTCATCGTTGTCACTTAAAATTAATATAGGAGTTGTATTGAATACCTTGAAACCCAAGCCGTGTTTAACGTGATGTTCAGTGCAAGTGATTGGGTCTAAATGACCTTGTTCATTTGGACCGAGTCCTTTACCCTTCCATCACATGTTTTTCATCATTCGATGAGATTTGGTAAATTGAGGAGACTCATAATAGGGAGAAAATTTTTCGTTATATAACCAAGATCCTAAAGAACTTGGAATATGTTCATTGTCTAGATAACCAAATTTCTTCCAAACTAACAAACCCAATTTGTAAGTGGAATGGATTCTAAGATGTGGAGGATTGGTTTTTCCCTATGTGTGTGGGGATTTTTTGATATAAAAAGAGTCTACAACCTTTTGGAATTGATATTCACCATATCCTTTGTCAATGATTTTGAATGTGTGGGATGGGGGACCAGTAGGTACCTCACGTGGCGAGGAAGTTAGTTTGGTAGTTCTAAAATATTGACAGAATGGGTTATAAGAAGAGGGGGGTGGATTATAGGATGAAGTTTGGTTAACTGAAGGAGAAGGTATCCTAATAAAAGAGGTATGGTTAGATGAAGAAGGTTGACTAGGTGAGGAAGAGCATTGTTTAGTGGAAGAGGGATTATTGTTCATACAAAGAAGATTGGTTATTGGAAGAAGATTATTAGTTAGTAGGAGGGGGACTAGTTGAATATTGTTGATTAGCATAAGAGAATGGATTGGAAGACATTGGTTGATTAGAAGGTGATGGTTGACCAGAAGATGATGGTTTTGGAGTATATTTGGGAAGTGTATCTGGATCGACACATTTTTCATTAGGGATTACGTGAGGTGGAGTATACTTATCTGTCGATGGACAATAGTGATCATGTCTATACCACCTTTTGAGGAATCTAAAATACTCAAAGGGTTGGGAATCTGCAATGCAATGGAAATTCTTTGTCCAAGTAATGGAATTTAATACATTGGTGGAATGTTGATGGGATGGCTTTCATGGCATGAATCCATGGCCATCAAATGAGAATGTTATATGTAACTTCTACATCCACCACATGACATAATGTTTCTAAAGTAACTGGTCTAACCTTGAGAGGTAATGTGATTGTGCCTTCAGACTTTCTTTCACTATTATCATACCCATGAATGGTTATGATGTTATTTTGTAAATAGTTTTCGATGTAACCTAGGAAACGTAAGAGTTTCATGGAACAAATATTTAATGTGGATCCATTGTCGACTAATACACACTTGATCTTATGATGAGTTATATAACCCTTGATGGATAAAGAATGATTGTTAGTAATGTTGGGGTTAAGAAGGTCATCAGGAACGAATGATAGAATAGGATTGGGTACCGAAAGATGCATGATTAAAGCCTAGAATTGTTGTGAATTGATTTCCTCTATGACATGAGTTTTATTCAATGTTTACTTAAGGATCCATAGTAGTGTGGGAGAAGACTGAAGTAATTCCATGATGGAAATTTTTGTTTTGGTCTTTTCCAATTGTTTGACAATGTTGAATGACGGCATAGGTTGTGAAGTGGAAGTGGTGGTGGAGTTAAACGGTGGATAAGGAGTTTGTGTGGGAGACGAAGTGGTGGATTGTTTTTTGGTGGGGACCCACACTTTTTTTTGTCTGGTGGTGATCGCACATTCATTTCTGATCTTTCTGATAGCCACTATGTCTTGGTCATAGTCTATGGTTGAGATGATTGATTCATACTCAACGTTGCTTGATGATTGGCCCTTTTCCTTTGAATTATCATCGTGGTTAGGGAAGGGGTTTTTGAACATGTTGATTTTTTTGTTTGGTGTTTTTTTCTCAGAAGTATTTTCAACTTCTATGTCTCCATGTTCAATCAAGTCTTGGACATAATGGTGGAGTTGCATGCATCGATCTATAGAGTTCCCTTTTATGCAATGGTAATCACAATATTCATTATCCTTATACCAATTCAGTTTGAGTTTCCTTTCTTCGAAGGACTTTACGATGGGGTACGTGATCATGTTGGAATTTTCTAAGTGACGAAAGATGCTAGATAGGATTTCTCTAAGTGGAGTGAATTCTATTTTTCTGTCATGAGAAGGAGCTTTCTTTCTAGGGATTATGATAAGTTGTTTGTTGGATTTAATTTTGTTGATTGGATTATTTTGAATGTTTTAGACATGACATGAATCTGTAACATTATCATTGACTATATTTTGGTTCAGATTAAAGAATTTGAATTTGTCCTAGTTCTGAGGGGCGTCTCTATGAGGTTGGTCCCTAAAGTGTGTTTTAAGTAAGCCCTTAGAAATAAGGGCTTTCTCTATATGTGTTCCATTTTTAATGACTTCCTCAAAATTAGGTAGATAGTGCATATACATATGGAAGGATAATTCTGCAATGAGGTTTGGGAAAAAAAATGTTGACTAATTATCACTCTGGTATTTAGCAAGGAAATTTGCTTGCAATTCCTTGCCATCATTGTAAAAAGGAATAAATTTTTCATTGGGCCTTTGCCTAGTTTTACATATATCAAGCATGGTTATTTCTGAGTCTAGGTTGAAGGAAAAATGCTTAACTAATCTTTCTGACAAGTCTGTGAATGTGGTGATTGACCCTTTGGGAAGATGGAGGAACTAATCTAAGGCCTTTCCTCCTAAACTTTTAGGAAATAATCATAAAATATATATGTCATGATAAGCTACTTCCTAACATTGCATGTAAAAAAATTTTAACATGTTCATGAGAGTTACCCTTGCCTTTATATTTATCAAATTTTGGAGTTTCAAAGGATGGCAGAAAATGTAAGTCTAACATTTCTGTATCAAATGGGTAGCGGCATAGTTCTTCAAATTTGAACTGTTTTGATTGATTTTTTAGTCCCTGAATGGTGTCTTTCATATGTTTCCATTCTTTTGTCCAATGGAGAGTCAGGGGATGGGTTATCAAGGACTTCGTGAGTATTGGGATCTGGATTGGCGTCTTTTAACCTTTCAACTCTAGTAATTACTTCCTCAAGTTTCCTTGTTAAATCTTGGATTTTGGTGAATAACACATCGATCAAAGAGCTATTTGGGTTGTTTGGTATTTCATTATGGTGACTCGATTCACCATTGCTCGAAAGTTTGTTTAGATTTTCATTCCCAAAGTCAGGGGGTAGTTTTTCCCCCAAGGCTAGGATGCGTAGTAGGTATTCATTCTTGTTTTTCTCTATCAAACTATCTACTTGTTCTTGTTCTTCATTAGTGATTTCTAGTTGTGTGACTTCTTCATCATCAATTTTTGTGTGTAGAGGTTTTTTATGACTACGTGTGACCACCATGATTAGATTGGCGTAAGCTAGCACAAGCTTGTGTTGGATTTGGCTTAAATAAGCTCTTGATTGCTAATAGGGAGAGTAACTCAAGCAAGTTAACTCAATATGATTGTTATATAACTCAAAACGAGCTATTAGGGGATTTGTGTTGTGTTGTGTAGATTTGGCTTGAACAAGCTTTGGATTGTTGATTGGAAGAGTAACTCAAACAAGTGACTCAACACAGTTGTGATATAACTAAAAACAAGCTATGAAGGGATTTGTGTTAGATGCGGTTTTGACAGTTGATGAAATAAGAAGTGAACTCAAAAAAGTCACCAAATTTCAGTTTGATATAGTTTGAAACAAGATGTGAAGGATATTTTGGCAATTAATGAGATAAGGAGTGAAAATTCACTCAATATCAGTTTGATATAGCTTGAAACAAGCTATGAAGGATGTTTTTGAAAATTGATGAGATAGGGAGTGAACGCAATTCATTCAATATCAATTTGATATAGCTTGAAACAATTTATGAAGGATGTTTTGACAATTGATGAGATAAGGAATGAACGTAAGTCACTCGATATTAGTTTGATATAACTGGAAACAAGTAATGGAGGATTGTTTGTTAGCTTAAGCAAGCTAATGAAATTAATGTGACATTTTGATCTTCATTGTTTGATTGTTTCAACATTTTATTTGGTATTAAATATGTTGAGAAATGGTTTTATGGAACATGACTAGGATTTGAACTTTACAATGAACACATTGATATCAACCAAGTTTTATGATTAGAACAATGTTAAACTACTTTAGTTACAAATAGCAAACAGTCATGTGATCAAATTGTTTTGGCTCAAGAGGTAGATTCTTCAATAATGATCATTGTTTCATGCAATCATATAGTATGTTGTGGAATGGTGGATGCAGGCTCTTATCACTCCAAAAATACTCATCAATTCTTAATTACCTAATTCTTTAGCCCTTAGAGCACTGAATCACCACTTACTCTAAAACAGGTGTTGGGAAAAGATGGAAGGTGATGAGGGGATGAATGTGTATGGTGTCCTTATAACTCCCTGAAGATTTACAGGGACAATGCCTAGGCTTCATTGTTACAGCTATTTAGGTGTGATTCACATGTTCCACATGATAGTATCACCTATAAGTGGGGAGTTGGGGCAAGGTAGATACTGAATGTTGTGATGAGATTGGGTCTAAAAGTGCAATGCAGATGTGAATGTTGTTGGTGTGTGGTAGTCAAGTCCATGTCACCGGTGTAGCATTGGTGGTGATGAAATCCACCTCTACTATGTGTAAAAAAAATGATGATGTGGTTATTAACAAATTTATTTCCAATTTGAAATAAATCACTAACAGAAAATGACACCGTACCTGAGTGTGCTTAAAAAAAAATTTGGTTTAAGTAATTTTATTTGAATGGTGGTACTTTTGTAGGAAGGTTAAAATTTGCTTTTTTTTGTGTTTTTGACAATATTCCAGTGACGTGGTCCTGCAGAAAACAAATTAGTAGTTATCCTACAAATGAAGTGTTAGAAAAGTTAATATGGTTGTTTTTTATTTTCCAGATTGCTCAAAGGAGCAGGAAAAGAGCATACACAACCAATGACCAAAAAAATATTAATGATGCAAAAAAATAAAATAACAATTGAAATGGTAGTTAGAGACATAAAATAATAGGAAAATGGATCCTATAAACAAATTTAACAGATTTAATTTCAAATGATTTGGTCCTACACAAAAAGATATTAGAGTTTCTTATTTTCAAATGAAAACAAAGAAAAGAGAATGATAAAAGATCACACCACCGTGTTTCTTGTTCTCAAGGTTGCTTTGACAAGTGCAAGAGAAGATCATATGCATGGGGGGTTACGATTAGTGACTAACCTCATAAAAAAATGACAACAAGATTCACCCAAAAGCATTAGATAACAATGCAAGGTGTTTAAACAATGACAAAATGATGAAAAGTGACTCCAAGGGGTTTTGAAACGTCTGGTGACCCTAAATTCACAACTGGTATAAGTGTTGAAATTTTGGAAGAAAGAAGTGTGTGTCATGTATAGGTTTCGAAATATAGTCTTTGACAACATAGGGAGGGAACAGAAATGTCCTAAAATCTTGAAAAATGAAACAACTCGATTAGTGCACATGGTTAAAAAATATGAGAAAAATAATTGAAGGTCATAATCAAATGAAGGGACTTGATTAAATTAAATAAGCTAATTAATTGATCAAAAAGTTTAAATATATTAATCTAAGAAAATTAAGTACAAAGTCTAATTAAATCAATTAATCTAATTAATCACGTGAAAAGTTTCTAATTAATGAACAAAACTAGTGTTACGGAAAAGATCAAAAAGAACGATTGAGATGATTAATTGTTGATTGACAAACTGTGATAAAGGAAAAATAAACAAGTGTAATTGATTGAATGCAAGTAATGATAATTAATTAATATAAGTACCTAAGTAAATATTAATTAAGCGTCAAAAGTAAAATAGTAGCAAGTTGACTAAAGAATAGACTAAAGAAGCTAATTATCGATATAACCACAAAGGAGCCTCTAATTAAACTAACTAAATGTGTACTAACAACAAAGACACTAGGAAAAGAGATCGATGATTTAATTGGTTTTGTTTGTTTTATTTTATTTGGTGGTTAGTGTTTGACCATGTCGTAGAGATATAATGTTACTAAAGAAGAGACTCAGGTGGAATAGATAGACTGAATAACTGGAATACACAAAGGAATTAAAAATAAAGTAATGAGTGGTGGATATCATGTGTTTCTTAGTTAAATGAGCTAGGTTGGACCAAAGATCAAAAAATGTGAAATTGAAACCTAAATCTAAATGTGTTTGTGTAAGTGGCAGGATCAAGCTCGAAGCGAGATGGAAGGAGATATTAGCGGGTGGAAGTGTATAGAAAAGGCAAGTTGCATGGTTTTGGGAGGTCATGGCATCCAGGATTGGGAAGGCTCGAGTGGCTATATAAGGGTTGGTTTGGATCTGTGTGGCTAGGGAGATGTGGGTTTCTACATGGATGGGGAAGGTTGTGTGAGATTTCATGTAGCAGTGTCAGGGATTGCATGTATCAGTGCCAAGGTGAGCGGTGTAAATGCCACATGGTGGCTTACTCGTGGGAGGTAATTCAGTCGAGCTTGTCATGATGAAAATGGAAAGGTGTGAATGGATCGGGGGTCAAAGGAAATGAGCAAGTTAAGTGGGGATGGGTGGGATCCATGATAGGGGAAAACTGAGAGGTGAGTTAGCCAATCAAGTGTCTGAGTTGGGATCCAAGTTGACTTAGAGAAAGAACAGAGTCAGGGTAGGAGATGGTCGAGGATGGTTGGGAGGAGAGGAATGCGAGCGGTGAGGGCTCAGCTGGTGGCTGAAGGGAGATGGGGTAAGAAGCTCAGGAAAGGTGAGGGGTGTGAGGATGTGTGAATGGGATGGAAGATAGGTCTAGGAAGTGGATCGGGGATGGGAACGAGTTGGGGTGGGAGGGATAGTTGTGTGTTGAGCATGGTCGGCCAAGTGGCCAGGGAAAGTTGGGGATGAGTGATTAGGGGTGTCAATAGGTTGAGGGAGTAGTGAAGGTGAGGGACCAACTCGACTGAGCTAGCCAAGATAGGGGAGAGAGGATAAGGGGAATGGTAGTTAGGATAACGTTTACAAAATACTTTTTTTATTTATTTATTTAATAATAATGAATTTTTTTTATTTTTGCAGGTTAATACAAAGAATTATAGACTAAATTAATATAAACCAAAAAATTAGAAGAATACCAAATCTGTATAATGTTATTAATATGATTACAATTACTAATCACTACGAACTCTGAATATCAAACCAATTTGAACAGAGACATCTTTCAAATAATTTTTTAGACCAATTTCCCATGACATTATAACTCAAAGTATGATTTGTTTTTCTCTGATATTGTCAGAATCAAAACAAATGTATAACTCTAATTAAGATGAACCAGTCCCTTCAACCTGCAACTAGGTTAGGAATCGAAAGTGAAATATTCCAAAAAAATATCACACTAAATGATGACTATAAATCAAGACATTTTGAATTTTTAGATTGTGGAAATATGCATGGTTAGTAAAATGGAGAACAAAAAGTTAGTCGATTCTTTTTTCAAGTACCTGATACCTGCACAAAGCATAATGACGCAATGAGAAATAGAATGACAAGAAACAAATCAACGTGTGAATATAAATGGATCCTGAAATAGTTACACAAAATATGTTGTTAAGGCACATGACAACAAATAAATGTCATATTAATGACATCCCTTGAAGAAGTTAATGACGTGGTAGGCAGAGTTTCCATTGCCATCAGAACCTGCATAGATAACATAGGACACCACAAATCAATACAATCTCCCATAATGTAAACATTAGCCATAGTATTCCATATGGAATGGAAAATGAGAATATAACAACAAATACTAATAGAAAAACTATTGATAAAGCAATGAGTTGTGAGATTAAAAAAATAATTTGTGGGTAAGTCCCACTTGGTGTGCCAGAATGTGAGCTAGGAAAATACACTAATAATCAAGAAAGTAAAGCAACTAGCCAGATACATCCTCCTTTGTGATTCCTTAGCAAACCTCAGAATGGGAAGTGAAACATGGATGAACCCTGACTATGTGAAATGTAGGTGCTTTCCTCGAACAAGAGCAAGGCCTTCTCTGCAACAAGATAAACTTACTTTGCACCAATGGACAAAAGGATTATGGATTTGGGATGCTTCAAGATTAGGCTATTTGGGCATTAGGATGAGGTAGGAAGGATGCTCTTTGCTCAAAGGATGCAAGAACTCTGACAGGATATTCAAGCCTATTTTTCATGTGTTTTAGAGGGGGGGATAAGGTTGTATTTATAGCCTAGGAATTGGATTAACTTAGGATTTTAATTAATCATTGTTTGAAAATGTGGGCATGATTAGGTGAGTGGGGATCAAAAAGAGTGGGTGAGGATTAAACTTGTATTTTTAAATCTCAAATGGGGGACATATGGAATATTTAGCATGTGAGGAAGATTGGGTTTAATTTACGGGCTGGAATGGATTAATTAATCAATTAACATCAATTAATTCCATGGGGATTTTTGTGATAAATGGAGTGGGGAAATTAATTGATTTGGAAAAGGTGTGAAATTAGGGTGTCTACACTACCAAGTCAGTCATCCTTGACTTTCTTGAAGGTATTGTAACAAGGTTTGGCATCCCTCAGAAAATTATTTCAGATAATGTACATGCCTTCCTTGGTACTAAAATCACTGATTGAGCTCTTAGTCTTGGTATATATTTGAAGACCTCCTCTAATTATTAACCTTAAGGTAATGGCTTAGCAGAGTCAACAAATAAGAACCTGATCAAGATCATGAAGTAGAAAATGAATATCAGCCAAAGACATTGGTATAAAAAGGTCTCGTGCGTGCTTTGGGAAGACAGAATCACTATGAAGAAGGTAATAAGAACTTCACCTTATAATCTTATCTACGGAAAGGAGGTTACACTTCCTTTGATACTTGAGTTGAATTCATTATCACTTGCCCAGTAGCTAGAACTTGAAGGCACATACTAGAGGGAAAATAAAATGACAGATCTGGTTAAACTTGAAGAATCAAGAAATTCTACCATGATCAAGCTAGAACAGCATCAGCAATCAACAAAGAAGTGGTTTTATAGAAAGGCTAGGCCCGAAGCTTTCAAGGTTGGTGACTTGGTCTTAAAATGGGATGCTGACATAGCCAAACGAGGGTGTCATTCAAAGGTTGGTGCACTTTGGAGTGGCCCATACATTATCATTTCTTGCAAGGAGGCTAACTCTTTCAAGTTACCTCATCTTAATCAAGGCACACTATCAATCTCAGTCAATGTGATCTATCTAAAACCCTTCCATTAAGCTTGTTGATCATTTTGTATATAGTAGAGTAGTTTCAATTATTATAATTTCATTACATGCACATTTTTCTTTTTGTATATAGTTCTTTCTTCTCACGTTCTCTTTGAGCACTCTCTTTTGTTGCTTCCAGGTTTCAGTCTAGTACATAGTAGTTTTAAGTAGTCTAGTAGGATTCAAAATAGATTTCAGAATATGCTTCAAGTGACTCAGGGATAGTTATTCAAAGTTACAAATTAGAGGTTCATATACATGTTGACTTCATGCCTAATGGATGCTTTAAGCTACTAATCTCCTTCATCTAGCAGGAAGATGGCCCTGAAAGTCACCAAACTGTTATCCAAAATAACTCCCCTAGTTATTTAGACAACTTATATTTCCATTCTCGATCTGAGGTTCTACATTACAAGTTGCACACGCGTCATTTTCTCCTTTGGAACATTCCCTTGGTTGTATATTCTTTGCATGCCCCTGTGCACTCCTTTCCTTCACCTTTTTTTTCCTTTTCCTTTTTGTTACGTTTTCCCTCACTTGAACTCCCCATGCATTCACATTCTTCCCAGCATTTCATGCTTCCTGCACTTTAGCTTGCTTCCCAAAAATAGCTAAAATTTCCTGGCATTCTTGTGCACCCCCTTCCTTGTTTCCATACATTATCTTCTAATGATTGTACCTCTTCCATAAGTTCCTTCAGCATGTGTTTTTTCTCATTCCTCCAGCATGCATTACCTCCGCGCGCCTTTTCCCTATTTTTTTCTTCCACAGCTCCTAATTCCACGTGCATATTTTCACCTTCTTTCGCACCTTCTGTACCTAATGGTATATGTCATACATTGAGTGTGTTGCACGCAACCAATCAGAGCATGCCAATAGGGCACCGGATCCTTACAACCAACTAGTGTATGACACATGGTAGAAAATGACAAAACGGATGCACAATTGGCTGATCTTTCATTCAATCAGTGTGTGCCACATATCTTACATGTTCAGTATGCACTGTAAACTTCTTAAAATCATATATTTTTCTACAAGGCTCTGACACATGTGCACCTAGTCTCATTTGAGATTTGGTGACGTGGGCTACACTCTAGACCATTCAAATTTCAAATTTAGTGGGATTTGGTAGGTGAGAAACAAGGAAAATTCTTTCTGGCTATTAATGAACATATATGATTGCTCTTACCACCTAGATTTGATCTAATTTTCCCTCTTTCTTCTTCTACATACCAAACAGATATGGGGAAGGACATTTAGTAGATTTACAGGCATTTATTGCTTGTTGTTGGTGGTTGTGATTCAAATCTAAGTTTTCCCTCCTTATCCTCTTCTTCTCTCATTGATTCATCTATAAATGTAAGAGCATGGGCCATTGTAAAGGGTTGGAAATTTTAGATCATTTAGTGTTTGTTAAGGATTTTTTATCTCTACATTTTGAGTTGCAAGCCTCTAGATTTAGTTCTTGCATGCGGATATCAGCCTCATACACCATTGTAAAAGACTGTGCATATCTGGAATCAATAGAAGCATTGGTTTTTTTCTATTCTCTACCTTGACATGTTTTTATTTCTTTCCTTTCTTTATATTGAGTGCTTGATGTGTCATTTTAAGTTCCTTGCATCTCCATTTTTCTTGTTGTGTCTCATGAAATCGAACATGTGAATGCATTTCAGTCTATGATATGCATGCCTAGCCTCCCTTTATGCCTTTTCCTTCATTTCCACTAAGAATAAATAGTTTTCATCCCACTTTTTCTGGTGTTATCACCTTCCTTAGTTTATTTTTCCATTCTCACACTATCCCTTTATCCTTGGTCCCTTGGCATTGTTAGTTTAGGTTTCACTTTCAGCATTAGGAGTAGCAGTAGTGGTAGGAATAGGTAGAGGAACGAACCTTCTCCAGAGGTCTATCTTAAGTGCTCAAGGTCCCACAACTTGGAGATAGTCCCATTGTTGACTCAAATGACTCATTTCTTTTAGATCTGAGACACGAGTGCAAGTTTGAGCCCCAACGACTACCACTTTCAGAATGGTGGTATAAAAATTCATATCACACTTCATCCAAAATTTCCCCATTCCTAGCATTATAAGGTTACCTTCCACCATCCCTCACTTCCAATTTAAGGTCCCAACCTAAAGTAATAGTATTTGAAGATCACATTCAGCACTAGTAGGAGGTTCTCACTACCCTAAAAGAGAACTTGTTCATGGAAAAAAACCGCATGAAGCAATAAGTTGATCAAAATTATAGTGAATGAATATTTTAAGTTGGAGACTTGGTTTTTGTGTGATTACATCCCTATAAGAAACTAACTTTGAAAAATATAAAAAATATTACAAGCTTTCATCCAAATAATATGGTACTTATCAAGTGTTGCAAAAAATTGGTCGTGTGGCATATAAACTGGAGCTTCCTCAGTCAAGTAAAATAAATCAAGTTTTCCATTTTTTTTTCCTGAAGAAGGTCATCGAGAAGAAGGTGTCTTTTAAATAATTATTACTAAATATTGATGAAGTGGGACCTATCATCTTAGTTACTAAAGGAATTCTATAGACATGTACCGAGAAGTTAAGGACAAGGGTCATCACCGAGTATCTGATCAAATGGAATAATTTGGACATTGAAGTTGCAACATAGGTGGATGAAGCATTCCATGAGAAGCATCCAGAGCTTACCAAAATTAGGGAGAATGTTTCTTTAAATGGGAGGGTCATGTTATGCCTTTAACCCTATTTCCTATATCGTTATATGGATAGTTGACCTCTAGCTAATATAATCTCTTATCATGTCATATCCTAATTATTTATGCTTTCATATGATTAATGGGTCATCCTTAGGCATTCAGATAGTATAATAGGGTATATATAGGATTTAGAGAGTAGTATGTTATCATCATATTAATCCATTTGAGTCTTATTGTATGGTTTGGAGGTTTCCCCCTCAAAGTGGATGAGTCATTCTAATTTCACATTGATATCATTTATATATATTTTGGTGTTCTTTGTTAATCTATTGGTGTTGATGTTCATATAATCTATGTAATGTCATTACAGATTCCTCATAATTATTCTACTACTCAAATTATTTCTATTGGATCTCACTCTTCTATTCCTCCTGATAGGTCTTCTCTAGCACACACTGCTTCTCTTGTATCTAATCCACCTATTTCTCCTCTGAGGACATAAATGGGATGTATTCTCCCTTCTACCCCATATCACATGAGCATCATTACTTGACACAATTGAATATTTAGCTTCCCTTTTATTTAGGATCATATTCACCTCCTCATGAGGCTCTCATTGGGTAGCTCTTGTACTACCCCTTTCCATGTATACAACTAAATGTAAAAAAATACAAAAACATTCAATATTTTCAAAAATAAAAAAGCAAGACCTATACACATAACTTGATTTATTTGCACTTTACATTACATATGTTTTTTTCACTATGGTTTGATTGATAGCATATCTTTTCTATATAATCCTTACATGCATGTGTTCATGAGGTATATTGAGCTTGATGTAAGAAATAAATATATCATTACATAATGATAGGGATAGCTTAGTTCCTTACATTAATCTCTTGGCGGCATCCCTCTTCATTATACAGGTGTTATTGTTTCATTATAGTTCCTTTATTCTTCCTTATTACGCTTAATTACATATATTGTATACATGTTATCTTTTGAGCTCACATGACTAACAAATGTCTTTTGCAATGCTAATATATCTTACTTTATGTGCCTCTTTACATATTTCTATGATTATTTTTAAATTGTTTAACATCATTATTTTCTATACATGTTTGCTACTTTATTGTGTTATTGCTTGTCTACTTCATTGTATGTTCCTTGAGTGCCATGATTATCTTGTGATACTATGTCTTTCCCTTGTTTTTGGCTCAATTCCTTTCTTACGTGAAATTTCTTCTTTTTTATGTGACCTAATTTCTTTGATTGTCTTTTGATAGTGTGGTTCTCCCATGTTTACATTTTTATTCCTTGATATGACTCTTTTCTACATACTATTTATTTGATTTGCTCACTTGACTATGGTTTTTTGTATATGCTTGTTTCATTACACATTATTTTTTACTACTACTATTATTGTCACTATTTTTTCTTGTTACTTTGTGTGGCATGGTTTCCACCATACATAACCCCTTTTTTAGGTACAGGTTCTCAAAGGTGACCACCATTTCAAGATTCTATGTGATCCTACACAGATTTATCAGACAAGGATACACATTTTTTTTAGCCGTGTACTCAAATAATTTATCACACATGTCTCATAAAAGGAGGCATTCATCGAGGTATATTCTACATCCTTAATATATTTTTGATTATAGGTATATTTTTCATGGGGAACAAATCCTCATAAATAGCTCCTGACACAGAAATTGGGGAAAAAATTACTTAAGTTCAAAAGCGTATAGTAAATTTAGTATCATATGAACAGTCTTGACCCTCCCATAAAAATTTTCCTTGAGGGTAATTGCACTATGTTTTCTATTGTTTCATATTTCTATTTATGGATACAAATTTTTGGCACAATTTCAAACTTAGTTGACACAGTTCAAAGCAGTTTACATAGGGCATGAATATTTCACTCCTTTCATTTAGTGCTCAATTTTTGTTACAAATATGGGATTTTTGGGGCATGGGTCCTTTGTAATCATCATCTCATCATATTACACACTCCTACTCAGTTGTGTAGTAGATAGGAAGGGCATGGGGGTACCCATTCTCTTTTATACTTTGTGTCTATATATACAAGATTGGTTCTAGATCTATCTACAGCGGTGTGGTCTGTGGAGTTATGGAATGTATTGAAGTGACTAAGGTATTTGGTAGGTGGCCCTTATTATATTATTAAAGGGAAAAATATCAAGGTTACTAAAAATTTTGATACATTGTCTTCTTCCTTCACGGAGTTATTTAGTACGTCTCTCTTCTTATCTCTTTACTTTTTATTCATTGGTGGTTTACATGCACTCAATACTCTAGTTTCTCCATCAAAACAATTAGGGACAAATCAACCCCAATCCTTCGATAATTTCAGAAATAAAATCTAAATCTCCAAGTGTAGGGAGAGAACATGAGCTCTACTCTCTAAAAAATGAACATGTCTATTCTTTCCATGTTTTGCATCTCTTTATTTCACTTTGTCCAAGTTCAAATTATATATTTACATTCAAGCTACCATTCAATTTCTACTATGAACATTGACTACACTTTGTGTTGCATGTTTCACCATAGATAATTCCAACACAACCACATCTAGATGAAAAAAAATATGAGAAAAGACAAAGTGTGTCTAAGCACTCAAGTAATCCTTTACTTTAAGCATGTAATTTTCACTTCATACTTAAAGGGGGGAAATGTAGATACTAAAATTTGTCAATTTATTCTTTGACATTGTTGGTTGTGATAATGATCCTTTACTAAGACATGTCCACATTCTATCCCTGTTAGGTTGAGGATGTGGCTAAGTTCAATCCACGCACATAGGTTGAATACTATGTGCAGAAGGGCATGCATGAATCATGAAGAAGTGTCAAAGAGATAGGAAGATATGCACACAAGTACACATTGGGATAGGGAAAATATGTAAGTATAATCTAGTACGTGAAGATACACATGGGAGATGAAAAGATAGCAGGGCACGAAGGTCTGCGCACAGAGACAAAGTAATGAACTCAACCATATTTCTGAAAGGGCTAAAAATAGAAAAAACAAGAATTGGTGTGGTGGGAAAGATGAGTCTAGAAATAGACTCAGCAAGAATAAAGAAATTGTAGGATGGAAAAATACTATACATTAACAGATCTAATTATAGGACGTAGGATTGGAAAAGATCAAGTTATTTATAGCACAGATTACATGTTAAAGCATAAGTTTACAAGCATACAGTCTATAATTAGGGAGTTTATTGTTATAAATAAAGCATGTAATAGGTGAAGGAAAAGTTCCCACCTTATATATGAGTCACATTCCTTTATATAGAGGGGGATTATTATGTTATTTATACCTAGAGATATGAGTTAGCAAGTAGAGATATGTGTGTGTATGAGTGCGTGATGTGCAAAGTGTATGTGAATTTTGTGTGTAATGGATAATATTGTATGGATTTCCAAGTTAGGCTATAGTACACATCTTTCTTGATCTCCAAGGAGAGGCCTAGTACGTTACATGAGCTTCGAGTGAGTGCTTAGACATCTATCTAAGTGAAGTTTCAGCACACTCGACTAAGTGAGTATTGGTAACTAGACTCCAACATTTTGGTTCCATTGTCAGGACATTATTTTGTTTTGATCCTCAAGATGTGTACACATGGAATTTCAGTGGTCTCTCAAGAATATTGAGCATTGGGTACAAGATGGCCAAGACAGGTTTGGGAAGAGGAAAATCATTGGTAGCATCTTTGATCCATGGAAATTGGTAGAGGATGGCTTATATGATTCATTGTATGATATGTTCTTTAGTTTCTTCCCAGTAGATCTATACAAGTGGTTAGAAACTTACACACAAAATCAAGGGATCTATTTGGGAAAGAAGCAAGTGTGGAATTAGGAAAAGTATCAAGCACTTTCATATTTGGATGAATTGTGGACTGGTGTTATAGATAGTTGGTGGGAGGAGTGATGTAGAATTATACCTTGGAGTATACAATTTTAACATAGTCATACTCGGAAGAAGCATAGTTTCAATTTTTACGTGAGCCAATAGGATCTAACTTATGCATGGTGTCGTTAGCTATGAAGATTTTAATGATTGAGATAGGAATGGATAGATTGCATATGTTAGGATAAAACCCCATCATGCACAAGTGAAGGAAACGGGTTCAGGAAGGATGACGTCAATCCAAGAGAAAGAAAGAGACATAAGAGAGACTTCACAAATATAATGATGTGTGAGAGAGGGAAGTTAAAGAGGTGTTAATAATGAGAGGAATTGGGTTTCTCAAAAGTGATATGAACCCTATAGAAGGTGAGGGACAACAGGACCATGTCCCTTAAATATTGGGAAAGCGCAGTAGAAGGACCCCCTTGACATCTAATGAAAGTGAGTTTGATGATAGAGTGAGAACCGTTGGTGCACATCTAACCCATCCTGTACCCATATCCCTTACACTTGGTGTTCATAATTCAAAATTTTTTATAGGGGATCATCATAGTGATAGTGAGTAGGAGATATAGGTAGGCACATTTTATTATCCGCACAAGAGGCATGGTAAATAAAGGCAGCACATATGGCAATGCAATAGGATTTTGTAGTTGGAATGCAGAGCTTGTTTGGAATTGATTTGGTGGGCACAACATCAGGACATAATTTTAGCGCTCTATTCATTGGACGTAATCACATTGGAGGAGAATCGAGGACAAATAGTTTGCATGCAGTTTAGTTCTACCACGTCCACACAATCTAGTTCTTTATCAAGACCACCATTATTCCCAACAATAGGAATGATCAAGAGACTCTGGTCCTCCCCCAAGAAGAGGTAATCTTAATGGAGTTTCAGGATCTAGATCTAGCCCTACACCTGGAAAAGGACCTACACCACAAAAACCTCAGTAGCCACAAATATACTACAATATGTTTCTACACCTACCTAAGTATAGGGTAGTCAAATATATTGTGGAGCATGTGCATAAGTGTGAAATATTATAAAGAGACATGGGCATAATAGTATCAGATAGGAGGGCTAGTCATTTAGACCCTAACTAGATAGTAGTGGACTACGATGCATTATGTGTTGCTTTCTTTGAATAGTTTCACATCCCATGGTTTGAACAACAGAGAAGGGTTTGTACAGTAGAGCATTAGTATGCTCAAGGACATATAGTAAGGATTGTCTGAAACTTTTAAAGAGTATGATGCGAGATTTAAGACCTTACTTTCTAAACTCTATTATGACATCCACCAGAGATAGCATGTAGAATGGTTCGTGATTGGCTTATTAAACCATTCCAAAGAGTGATTTCACACAAGACATTCTCTAACCCACGCAAATCCTTTGAAGCCTATTTATGTGTAAATGTTGTAAGAAGTGTGGATATTGGAGTGATTCCATTCCTTAAGGCCCATATTGTAGCAATGGCCACTCAGCTAGAAAATTAATCTGTCAACTCAGTGCATAAAATGTGTAATGGAATTTGGTGCACAGATTGTGAAGTATAAGAGCATAAAAAGAATAGTTTTCCATGCAGGAATGTGTGTGTGCTACTGAGAACTAGTGATATTTGTCACAAAAATCATGATTTCTACAGATTTTCACTTTTGCAATGCACTACATAGAAGAATGTTTCATTGTATTAAAAAAAATTATGCACGCACTAATGATATAACAATTTTTTGTTTGATTGATCAAATCCACGAGGATTGTGAAATGGAGTTGTTCCAAACTAATACAAAAAGCATCTCAAAAGTGTATGATGTACAAAATAATGATGAACGTAATAACAAAAATGGGGGCTTCAAAGGTGGATACCATGGAAGAGACCATGGTGGTTGGGGAGGTAGATTCACTCGAGGTACATGTTATGCATGTGAATATCTAGACCACTACCAACATGAATGTCCAAATAACCAAATTTGTGCATATTGTTGAAAGGCACATAAATTTGAGGATTACTTGTATTTATGCGCCCACATGTGCAAAGATAACAAGGATAAAGGTATAACCATGATTCAAGTTAAACATGTTAAATAAGTAAAGTGTATGCCCAAGACATTGGCTAAAGTAGATCCATAACCATTTTTGGTTACTATGTGCACAGAAGCATCACACACGTGTAGGAAAGGAAATTTGAAACCACTCATCAGGTGAGAAGAGGTGCCTCTAACAAAGTACTCAGATGTAGGCCAACAGAGGTATTTTAAGAGATAATGGGCATCATTATAGAGCTTCATGGGGAGATACAACATCTTAAGTAACAAGCACGTGAGAGAGAATGCATAAAGTATGTTGAAATGCCTCAGAAGGATAGTGGTGACCTCAAAGAAGCATGCAGGATGCTTAGACAATAAAATAGCATGCCTTTATTGGGAGAATGGTTACGAGAGAAGGTATCGCACATAGTAATAGAGAGGGGTTGTTAAATCCTCCATGAAAACTTACCACTACATGATCATGAGTATGAAAAGGAAATCAAATTAGACGTTGTGATCGATAATTGGATGGTACACAATATATTTATTGACACAAGCACAAAATTTAATTTTCTCACACTTGATGCTTGGAACCAGATGGGGAGGCACAATTGTAGCCATCTTCAAATGTGATGTATATGGAAAATAAAATAAGGGCCATACCCATTGGAGTGTTGAAGAATGATACTATCACCATACAAGGGGAAAATTTCAAAGGTGACTTTAAAGTTCTAGAGTTGGCTGAAGCAAATAACTTCCCTCAGATACTAGGCCTCCCTTGGTGTTATGATAATAAAGCAGACTTGTGATTTAACTAGCGCTATTTAAGTTTCAATAAAAATGAAGAGTGAGTTGTGATCCCGATGGAAGACATGAATATTGTGCCTTATATAGATCTAATAAGTGAATAAAACCTTAATCATATCTACTTGCATATGGTGCACGACCTAGTTGATCCATTAAAGGAGGGAATGCTTTAGTGGGGAGATGTGTAATCTGTTATTGACACTACCAATGTTGCTTTTGATAACTGGGCTCATGGAACTTATGATATGGTTGGTCGCAAGTTTCAGGAAAGAGTAACAAGAGTCATTTGGTCATGGCCAGTTAGACAATGGGGAAAGACCAGTTTGTAGAGGTATATCAGGGAAGAGAAGCTTGAATCCTTCTTACGTGCAATGGAGTCTCAGATACAAAATTAGGGGGATAGAAGTAATATGTTGGTCTATTCACTAAGGGGGGAAATAGCACACTAGTGGGCTACGTATAGAGATATCCTGATCAGATGGTGTGAGATAAGAGATGTTTTCTTGACAAGTTTTTTCAGGAATAATATTCCTTCACAGATACAGAATTATGATGGAAATACTTATCCCATAGCACATGTTCAAAAATTTGAAAATAATTAGATGTAGGGCTAAGATGTGTTTCCACCCTCAATATGAGTTTATACTTTCTATTCTACACTGAATGGATGTGTGCATGCATGGTATATACATGCGGAGTTAAGGAAAGAGGTCATGAGTTGGCGTGACTTAACTTCAAGTATCATGCACACTTTTAATTATTTTTCTACTAAATAATTTTTCAATGAAGCTCTATACATAATGAATCACATCACTCTAGAAGACAGTGCGAAGGCTAAAGAGTTTATAACTCAGTTTGCAAGGTGAGACTCCTCTGGCTAAGCATACAAATGCATGCGACTAGATGACTTATGATGAACAAATCATGATGTGCGTATGGAAGGATAAGGAAAATGGGAAGCTCATTTATCTCATTGATGAAGAGGTCGAGGACCTGAACATAGAACATAAAAAAGGTAAGTGTGAGCTTTTAGATATTGCATATGAACACACGTGTGCATACCATGTACTACTGAAAACCAAAAAGGTAAACATTGGGACTAAAGATGCACTAAAGGTTGAAATAATTGGTGACTATTGGTCTGAGGGAGAGGTTACAAAAATAATTTAACGTTTGTGTGATTTTCAAGATATATTCCCAAAGGGATATCACAAGTTGACGGGTGTTCATTCTTCTTTGTGTGAGATGAAGATAAAGCTTAAGGATGGCACACGACCAGTTCATAAGAGGCCTTACCAGATGAATCCTAATTTGTGTGTCAAGGTAAAAGATGAAACTAAAAAATGTTGAAAGCATGTATTATTGAGCCCATTCAAGAATCAGATTAGATCCATCTAATTTTTATTAGCTGATTGACTTAAAATGTGGAAATATCCTATAGTTAATCTAATCTAGGAGGACATGTAAATGCAAGTAAATAAATACAATAAATGAAGTAATTAAATGACCCAAGAACTATAAACTAATGGAAATGCAAAACCCTAATTTGTAAGAGAGAAGAGGAAAGAACTCATTTGATTAGATGATCTTGTGGGACTGTGTCACATATATTACTAGAGAAATAGGAAGTAGGAACAACTATGCATAGGTCTTGAAAAAGGATGGATTTGGGCTGATTAACTAAACTGGAGCTGCATGGAGAGGGACTGGGGCACCTAAGGGCACTCTAGTCTACAGATTGGGTTCCCTAGTCTCTGCAAAAGGTTCTGAACTAAGTTTCACATGTTCGGAAGGTGGTCTGAAACCCTTGTTGTTTGTTGCATTAGATTCACTACACTACGCCAGGTGTCGCTGATAATCCAAGGTGAAGGAAAGACCTGCAAAGGACCAAAGAGAAGTATCAAAACCCTAAACAAAAGAAGAATGCAAATGAATGGGTCAATCTGACCTTAGCTTGCCACAAAATTGGGCTTACTAACTGAGCGTTGCACTACATTTTGGACCCAAATGTAGTTCTAGTGTGTGTGCATAATGTGCCCTAGGTGCTCTTGTGCCAGTCGTACTTTGTGAAGTAATGAGAAATAACTAGATGTAGAAAATTTAATAGAATGTGTGCATGAAATAGAATAGAATCCCTCCCCCTATTCTTATGTGATGCAGATGAACCATCCTTATCCTTGTGATGGAGCTAATGGATGCAAATGATCTCCAAATGGATGTAACTCTAGGTGGATGATAGTAGTGACTAGCAGTTGGTCCCTCATTATGGTCTCATAACTTTATATTTATAGGATTCTCTTGATCTAATTTCGTAATTAACTCTAAAATGTCCTGACCACCAAAAAGATAAAGATCTCAAATGGCTAGAAAGAGCCCAAAAAGTGGTGGGAAAGTGCAAAAAGGATCAGGGCACCCCTGTTGGGACCAGGGCTCCCCATTCCAGGATAAAATAACATAAAGTGATCAAAAAGTTGACTGGGCATGTAGGTGTAAAAGGTTGGGAATGAAGAAATAAAATAAGAGAAGATGGCCAAAATATGGGGGTTAATTAGTACTTTCTTCACTCAAAAACCTTCTAAATAGTAGTATGAGACCGAGGACTAAATAATGTCTAAAGTGCATGATTTTGTGTCTACATTTACCCCCACTTTATGTTGGTGAGTGGAAAGCTTGGTAACATAAATTAGATAGATATGTGTACCTAATTACCATGAAGATTGTAGTAGAAAATGCGCCGAAGGATTAAACAAAGCATGGAATGACAAAAAGATGATGGAGCGTGGAAACTATAGATGAAAATGTGCAAAAAATGTGATGAGAGGTGAACCTAGGGTGGAAATGCATGTGTGGTTTTCAATGTGTGTGATGTACCTGCATGGTTAGTATGGTGTGTGTTGTCACAAAGTGTTGTTAATTTATGTTTTTGTTGTTGTTGTTGCCCCCATTTGACTGGCTTGTTTCTCATACGGTCGGACCTGCAAGGAGAAAATGATCAAGTAGTCCAATATGTATGTATGTATGCATGTATGTGTAAAAATGCAATGTAAAAGACACATGTAAAAGTTATGTAACTATGTAAAATACACAAATGAAAGAGTTTAAATGGAACATGTGCACCTGATCCATGTTGAGAAAGAGAGTGTAGAAGGATATATCTGTACTGCGAGGGTTTTTTGGGTAATCTCATGCCACCCTGGCCTAAGAAGTGTAGGGAGAAAGATGCATTATTCTCCTTCCTGTAACTACTTCCTTAAATGTGTGTGAAGAGATCTTTATACGTCCTGGTTTTTTCAAGAAATCCAATGCCAGTGGCCAAATTAGTGTAGGGAGGCACACCCACTGTAACCTCCAAGCCTGTAACTGCTTCCTAGAATGCTAAAGACAACCATGTCCTATAAAATCCGTTGTGTATGGGGTTCGTAGACTGGTCTGAACCCACTCATTGTATGTAACCCACAACTTAAGGGCGGAAAGTGTATAAACTCTGTATGTAGTGTATAGATGTAAAATCCCAAATGATGCCCCCCTCTTTGGGGGCACATGCATCATCGTTGATAGGAGAAATTTGGCCCCAAAAGAGGACCAATTGCATGTACTCTAAAACTCTGCCCTACAGGGAGGAAGGGAATGCACTTGGTAGAAACCAAGGCATGCACAAAGAAGGATGGCTAGTTAAAGACAAGTGTTAGTATGAACAAGCATGCATATAGAAAATAGTGTGTAAGCTACGCAAACAATGTAAAAGCTACCAAGAAAAGTAATGTAAACATGTGACAAGAAAAAATATGTTGCACAAAGTGGGTTGCAAACATGGGACATCACTCACGATGTTGCAAGACACGCAAGGCCATCATGGCCACATACAATAAACAAGTGTGCACACCAAACATAGGGCAAGGCCCGCATACAAGAACAAACAATAACAAATAATGTAACAAACAAGTATGGAAGCAAATATCCCTGCATAAAAAATGATGCACATGAAGCACCCATTAGCATGTTAGAAAGATAACTAGTATGTCAAAATCATGTAAAACCAAGTAATGTAAAGTGCTAAGTACAAAATGAAACAATAACACATGTGAGAGATGAATGTGGATGCCCCCAGACGACTAGTGTAGGAAGGGTATAAGGTGAGCATCCATGTTATGTGTAAGAGACTTGTATCTATGATCACAACTAGAAAAAGATGTGAACGCGCATGTGTGGATAATATAGATAAATGACATACAAGTCAATCTAGCATGTGTAATAAATCGACCATGAAAAATTAAGCAAGAGTAAGAGTAACCATAGTATGTAGTATGTTGTGGATGGATGGAATGGAATGAAAAATGGAGTGATAGGATCTATGTGTCACCCCAAGTGAATGGAAATGTATGCAATGAGGCTCATTTTTTTTCCCCCTCAGTATTCAACAATGAACCATAAATGAGACTGCTTCATCAGGAATTGGGTCAAAGTGTGTGTTATGTCTAATGCATTGTGATGAATGTGTAGGTGTAGTGGTGAGATGTGACCTAACGATGATGTATGCATGAACCCTTACATCTGAATTATATATCACAACCAAATGAATGTATAAGTGATTATTTAGCCTAAGTGTATATCACTATAAGATGAATGGATGAGTGATGATTTATCCCTAAGCATATATCACTACGAGATGAAAATAGGTAGTGGTGATGTAACCTAAGGTGTATACCACTACAAAATGATAGAATGGGTGACAATTTAGCCTAAAGTGTATCGCACTAACCTAGTAGTTTCGCATGACGAAAGGTCGAATGATAAATGTGTGTTGAAGAGAAGGTCCATTTGATTTTTAAACCCTCGGTAGTCGAGTATGGACCGAGGAACTAAAGTATGTTATAGGGTAGTGAGTGCAGCACGTAAAATACAATGTAGTATGTGTGACGACCAAATGATATCTATGATTCCTAACTATGCAATGTGTAGAATGTAATGCAATATGTGTAGAGATACCAAATATGTGCTATGTAATATGTAAGATGAATATGATATAATGTGAGTTTCGTAGATAATAAGATTTTACAATAAAGACTACTATGATGTATGATGTATAACTATGCAATGATTGATATGTTATAGAATGTATGATGTCGGATGTGAGATGTGTGATGAAACACAATGTGTAATGCCTATAGTGTAGTGTGTGGGGTTCATGTGTAGTAAGCCCTCAATATTCAAGTGTGAACCGAAGCACAAGAGTGTGTCAAAAGGTTGCATGTTCATTTCACATCAATTTCACTAAAATTATTAACCTAAAATGTGGAAATATCCTATAGTTAATCTAATTTAGAAGGACATGTAAATGCAGTAAATAAATGCAATAAATAAGTAAATGACCCAAGAAATTAAACTAATGGAAATAAAAACCCTAATGTGTAAGAGATAAGAGGAAATAACTCATCTAATTTGATGATCTTGCGGGAATGTTTCGTAGAAATGATTGGAGGATTAAGAAACAAGAAAAACTATGTAGAGGTCCCGAAAAGGAAATATTTGGGTTGATTAGCTAGACTAGAGCACCTGAAGAGGGGACTTAGGCTCCTATAGGCACTCTGGTTTGTAGAATGGGTACACTAGTCTATCCAACAGGTTCATAACTGAGTTTCACATGTTTGGAAGGTGGTTTAAAACCCTCGTTGTGTGTCGCATAAGATTCGCTGCACTACGCCAAGTATCGTTGATAATCTAAGGTGAAGGAAAGATCTACAAAGGACCAAAGAGAAGTATCAAAACCCTAAAAAAAATAAAATGAATGGGTTGGACTGACATCAGTTTCCACAACATTGGGTTTACTAACTAAGCATTGCACTAAATTTTACACCCAAATGTAGTTTTGGTATGTGTGAGCATAATGTGCTCTAGGTGCTCTTGTGATAGTCCCACTTTGTGAAGTAGTGAGCAATAACTATATGTAGAAAATGTAATAGAATGTGTGCATGGAATAGAATAAAATTTCTCCCCTTCTTTTTTTTTGATGCAGATGAACCATCCTTGTCTTTGTGATGGAGCTACTAGATGTAAATGATCTCTAAATGGATGCAACTCTAGGTGGATTATAGTAGTGACTAGTGTTTGGTCCCTTGTTATGGTCACATAACTTCATATTTATAGGGATTTCTTGATCTAATTTCATAATTAACCCCGAAATGGCTGACCACCAAAAATATAAAGATCTCAAATGGATAGAAAGAGCCAAAAAAATGGCGGGAAAGTGCAAAAAGAATCGAAGTGCCCCTGGTGGGACCAGAGCGCCCATGGGCACCCTAGTACTATCCTAAGTTCCCCAATCGAGGCTAATATAATGCAAAGTGACAAAAATCAACTAGGTATATAGGTGTAAAATTTCAGGAATGGTGAAATAAAATAAGAGAAGATGGCCAAAAGACAAGGGTTAATTAGTACTTTCTTCACTCAAAAACCTTCTAAATAGTAGTATGAGACCGGGACTAAATAATGTCTAAAGTGCATGATTTTGTGTCTACATCAGCATCAAGAAGGATAGGAGGATTAGAATCTATGTTGACTACAGATTTTTAAATGCTTCATGTGTTATTGATCCCTTCCCCATTCCATCTACTAAAGAAATACTAGAGGATGTTGCAAGGCACAAGATCTATTCCTTCACTGATGGATTTTTAGGGTATCATTAGGTTAGGATAAAACAACATTTGCAACTTAATGGGGATGCTTTGCCTACACATTATGCCCTTTTACCTTGAAGAATAAGCCGACAGTATTCTCACACATTATTGAGCAAGCATTTCAAGATTTCATTCATGAATTCCTTCAAGTATATTTCAGATGATTGGATTGTTTTATGGGCTTGGTTAAAGACCACTATGATTGTTTGTGGTTGATTTTTTTAGAGATGCGGGTAACTTAGCATATCCTTAAACATTAATAAGTGTATATTTGACAACACTAGTTTGGTACTTTTCTTGGAACACATCATCTATAAGGAAGGCTTGTTGGTAGATCCCACCAAGATTGTAGTCATCTTGGGGTTGGAGGAGACCAACTAATAACAACGATGAAGTGCATAGATTCCTTGGACATACTGGTTATTACCAAAAATTCATTAAGGGTTATGCTAAGATTGTTGTTCCACCACTAGAGGAGTTGGTAAAGGCTAAAGGACAAATTTTATTAAAATTGATGTGGGGAACAACAATCATTTGAGAATTTAAAGGAGATGACTAACACACCATGCCCATCGTATTACACTTCCCTTCTTGGAATCTACCATTTCATGTCCATGTGGATGCCTCTGGAATAACCATTGGAGTGGTATCAACCCAGACCATGGGAAGGAAATGTAGACCATCCT
Organism: Taxus chinensis; assembly: GCA_019776745.2. Taxonomy (NCBI): domain Eukaryota; kingdom Viridiplantae; phylum Streptophyta; class Pinopsida; order Cupressales; family Taxaceae; genus Taxus; species Taxus chinensis. The sequence continues at coordinate 977,446,088 of CM034146.1, read as the reverse complement.
ATCTATTTTGAAGCAAGAAGCTGACACCGACCATGACAGAATTACACAAGTACAAAGTGATGAGAGTTGTCGATTGGTATACATACTTCACAAGTTTATACAATACTTATTAGCAGCATACCATTTATATTTTACATTGATCACATGGAACTTAAATATCTAGTTAATAAGCTAATTTTGTAAGGGCGCATCTATGGCATTGGATACTCTTACTCCAAGAGTTTGAATTTTCCATCATAGTCAATCCTGGAAAAAGTAATTTGGGACCAAACCACTTGTCACAAATAAACTCTGTGAAGGACGCACAAAGCATATAAGACACTTATGTTTGATGCTTAGCTATTCATATTACAGTGTGCACCTGAGTGATTTGGAAGGACATTGTAGTATTCTTGTGCACGATGAGTTGCAAATGAGGGAATGAAGACATTAGAGAAGAAGCACTATCACCATTCGCATTACACCCTACCAATTAGTCGAAGGATACCTATACAAGATGGGTAGAGATGAAGTTTATGTAGGTGTGTCTTGGAGCATGAGCGCAAATGCCATCATGGAAGAATCACATGGTGGGATTTCTAGAGGACATTATGCAGTCGAAGCTAACAACGCACAAGATATTACTTGCGGGATTATGGTGGGAGAAACTTATACAAAGATACTAAGGCCTTTTCAAAGCATGCAATCATTGTCAAAGAATAGGGAAATTGAGACATTGTGATGAAATGCCACTGTGACCTATAGAAAGCACAGATCCTTTTGAGAAGTGGGAAATTGACTTTTTTGCCAAATTACACCAGTGGCCACGTGGAGGACAGGCGTGTGCTACATTATCACATGCAAAAATTATTTAATAAGGTGGGAAGAAGTAGTGCCCGCAAAGGATTGCACTACAGCTATAACAACAATATTTTTATGGGAGAACATCATTAGTCATTATGGTTATCCATTGAGCCTTACTAGTGATAGGGGAACTCATTTTTTGAATGATACAATTCAGAATATTGTTGGAAGAGTTTATAGATAGCCCATCATAAGACTACTCCCTATCACCCACAAACCAATGGTACTGACAGAGGCCTTCAATAAGATCTTGGGACATACATTGAAAAAAATCTGTGATGTAGGCAGAAAGGATTGGGGTGATAAAGTATTAGCTATACTTATGGGCATACAAACTACTTACAAGAGATTGAACAAGGTCACACCCTTTCAATTAGTGTTTGGTGCATAGAGGAAATTTTTCTTAGGAATTCATGTTACCCTCCCTACGTATTACATGCACAAGAGGACTTGCTGATGAGAAAGTAATGGATGATTGCATTGAAAAACTCATGCAATTGGATGAATGGTGCAAATTGTGCAATGGAGTCAGAAGACATAAAAGTCAAGATACAAGGCTTGACATGATGGGCATAAATTTAAGAACAAGTCTTTTATAGTTGGTGGGATGGTGCTCCTTTATGATTCTAATTTTTTCGTGCCACCCGGGAAAGCTCAAAGTTCATTGATTGGGACCATTTAAAGTAACTAAGATATTAGAATCAGGCACGCATGTCAGTTATAGGTGTTGGATGGCACCATGTTTCCCGGTTACTTTAATGGGAGTAGGATGAATCCCTACTATAAATAAGCTTCCATTTCTTATGTTTGTAATAAGGTAGTATTACCAGTTAGATTAGGTTTCCTTTTAGTTTTTATTTTTGTTTTTATTGTAATAAGTATGTTTGCACATAAGAGCTAATCAATCTATTTTAGGCTAATGCGCAGAGGATCGTGCACATGCTTTTAAGTGTGGGGTAAGAAGGTCAAGGTGCGTGGTGCATGAGGAAAATTTGAAGGCACAAGGAAAGTGTTCTTGTGATTGGATTGGATAAGGTGTGAGTATGCTTAAATTGGTGGAATTTCTCATATAAAAAACTTGATGAATTTCTCAGATGAAATGATGAATGGAGCAACTTGTAGTATAACATGAGGGAGGCAATGCGGAGGAAAACTACTTGGTAAGTGGAGCAGAGGAAGAATAGGTGTGGCACAGGAAGATGCACATGTGCAAAGGGGTCTACAGTATCTGAGAAGTAGTTGTGTGCCAGAAGGTTATAGAATTCTGCACATGGAGGAAGCTTGTTGGAAAAAAAGTATGGAAAACACAAGAAAAAGTATAAAAAAAGTAGGAAAGCTAAAAAGTGGTGGTAGGTGAAGTGCAATTAATGTGGTCAAAAATTAAAAATCTATAAAAGGAGTAATGAATGAAGTCATTTTTACCTTTTTATTGAGAACTTGTGTAAAAGATCTCACATGAACCAGAGAACAAGTGTGAACAGAGTGCAAAACCAAAGAAAACTAGAGAAGTGAGGAAGAAATTGAGCATAAAACCTTCAAAATAGAGAAAGAGCTCCTTGTGAGAAGTTGTAGGTATGAAGTGGAAGGATTTGAAGGGAGAGTTATGGAGATAAGGTTGTACAGAGTTAGGGTTACAAAGAAAACTTTATAGGGTTAGTGGCACGAAGTGATTCAAGTTGAGCTAGGGCATAAGGTTGAAGTATCAAAGTGAAAAGCACGAGTTGAGCAAATAAAAACCAGGTTTTTTGGCACCTAGGGCACAAAATTCACAAGTTCGCGGATTAAACATACAGAAGGATAAAGTGAATAATGGCATAAAGAAAGTTCAAAAGACCAAGAAGACCGTAGAAAGAATATCCTATGAATGGTTTTCTGAAGATGCAATATCCATAAGAAGTGATTGTGGGAAAACCATGGGCATCCTTAACTATAGGAAGTGTAAGATTAGTGAGTATAATCATTGCATGCCAAGGACACGTGACATAGACATCGAGAATGATGTGTTGAAGGAAATGAGCCAAAGGGCATGGTGGAAGGGAAGATAATTTTTGATGATAAGGTGCGCAAGACCTTGGAAGGGGTTGGAGTACTACAGATATATGAATTACCCTTCTTTGGTAAGCCCACGTGCCTATACCAATGGCTGATGTCACATCCACATGAAGATTACTTCTACTTCACGGGTAGGAGGATGCACTTAACTACAAAACTAATTAGTAGGGTAACTAGGTTGCATGATAGTGGAGAAGAAATAGAACTTGACTTGCATGATGAGACAATGATAGAATAAACAACCTTAAATTTACATTATCAAAGGGGAAGTTGTACCTTTAGTATCCAAGAAAATTACTGACCCAGAAACGAGATTGGTTGCACGCCTTGTAAATTACAAATTGGGTGCCTCTGAAAGATGGAAAAATGTGAATAATTTTTTTGGCATATTGCTCACAAGATGACACAAAAGAATCCTTACAATAATACCCCTATTTATAGTTGAGGCCATCATAGAATGAAGCAAAGACCCAAACAGAGAAAGGAGATAAAATCACCTGGGGATCGATTATGTTGTTAATCATGTTTTGGGAGATAGGGGTTCCAAATGGTCCTGAGAACAACATAAGGGAGCATCTATTGAGAATAAGTCTCTAGCATAGAGGTTTTCCAATTATACTTGTGATGGCACAATCTCCAATCCATATAAGGCGCACTTCGAAAAATGGTACAAAATAATGCATGATGCCTTTGAGAATGAGTGGCACATGCCTAGGGAGTTTCCATCAGTATTGACTATGAAGGAAGAGTTTTCTGTAATGCAACACTTTAGCCTTGGTATATTTTAACTAAATAATAGGGAGATGGGACTATTGGTGTAGAATTACCATTTGCATTCACTATATTTGTATTTCCTACTTGGTATATTCCACCTCAAGGATGGATTTTTAACTTTCAAATATGAAAGGGTAGATTACACTTGACTACCATATATTATAAGACATATGGTTACTCCTATCAAAGGCACCATATGTTACCATGATTATAGGAGGAGGTTATAGATTCACCCCATTATATGTTGGCACATATCTTGCATTATTCTATCTATGACCAAATTCAAGGATGGAGAAATTTCTGTGTGTGTGACCTCAATTCCATCTCTCTTTTAAGAGGACAATGCTTCAAGATTTGTAAGTATTGTGAGAAAAAAATCTCCAAAAGATTAAGAAGAATACAGACCCCTCAATTTTGTCTCGAGACAAAAAGGAATGCAAAATGAGTCCAAGGTGCATAGGAAGAAAACCTCATGTCCCTCATAATGTCTATGACAAGGACTTGGAACATCCCACGCATGAAGATGTCATTCATAGGAGATGATCAGGAGAACATGGAAAAGGTCCAGTGATGAAGAGAAAACAAGTAAGAGTGTGGGGAAGAGAATGTGGAGGAGCATGTGAAGAAGAACATGAGGAAGTGCATGATGAGGAAGAAACCCAAGAGAAAGGAAGTGGAAAGGGGTAAGGCACTGGTGAAGGAAACATGACATGCATATACATATTGTACAAGAGACACCACGAAGGAGGCATGTGGGAGGAAAGAGGCCAAGATAGACTCCACCAGTACCACCTCAAATGTCCTAAATTGATGATCCTTCAAAAAATCTTAAGGGCCAAGTTTCAGAGTTTGGTGCCCACTGAAGATGTATTTTTTTGGGAAATGTTCAATAAGGCCGAGGCCCATCCGCGCACCAAAAAAATTCTCTCGTGGGCATTTTGCAAACACACATGGATGAAAATGAGTTTAAGGTAAAGAAGGATTCCTTATTTGGAGTTACATGGTTAAGAGGGACCTGACTAGAAGGTCTAATTAAAGTGGTAGAATTATCAAATGATCAGACATGTAATTCCCTTAATAAAATGGCCACCAAAGTAGGAAGGAAGGAACATTGATAAGGGGCCACCATAAAGAGAATGCATAAGGAATAGAGTGCAATGATAAGAATCATTAGGGCAGGTAGAAGAGTTGAGTGACTCAAAGAAGGAGGTGGTAGGGGTATATAAAAAAGTATTTTATCTTTTTAATAACACTACATGCATGTGCCCAGATGTTATAGCGCAAGCCAGACTAGACCATAACACGAAAATGGAATATCTAGAAGAAATGGTACATCTACTGTTGATGAAGGTGATTAATGGGAAAGAGCCTACAATAGAAGAACTAGCTAGTAAAAATAAAGCCAAGGTAAAACAAAATCTATAAGAGTACATAACACTTGGTGTGGATTTGAAGGAAGCCACGTGGCAGGATGAAAATATTCTTTATAACTTCCATAAAATATCAATGATTTTAAACACACACACTATAGAGGATGAGGAAGAAGTAAAGAAACTTCATGCCTCCTTACTGATGAACAGAGCCGAGCATGAAAGGGTTTTTCAAGAATTCATTAACAAGAAGGAAGCAACAAAGGAAAAACATGACATGATTGAGAAAAGGTTTGGTGAAATTTAGGTGATGGTGATGTGAAAAGTAGATGGTTTGGAGGGCATCGCCACAAAGTGGGATGTCATACCAAAGGAGCTACAGGAGAAGGCTGATGGGTTGACCCTAGAGGACATTGTAGACATTGTTGAAGCAATCCTAGAAAAATTGTCCAATGAGTTAGAAGAGTGGAAGAACTTGGAGAATGGGATCAGCCTAGAGTTTCCATAACTCCTGCCATCACCATAACCAAACTTTAGATGTGTGTAGAAGGAAACATTGTTTATTTTTTTAATTCATTGGGGGTATTTCCCATATTACATTCTTTCTGATATTATTTCAGGACTATTATTTTATTATTTATATTGCCAACGATGGAAAATACTCCTAGTGTGGGGTAATATTGAGCTAAGAATGTGGCTAAGTATTGTTATCCAAAATGTACCCCTTGCTCATTTTGTGGCTAACTCCTTTCATTCTTCCCTCTCTTGTGCCTCAGTCATAATTTTTTGCTTTTTTAGGCACTCAAAACTTTCTGGAAATGGCACCATTGGATAGAGCTCTTTCTCATCTTTCCAGAAAGGTAAAGTTTTCCTCCTAACTCCATGTATTTTTGAAGTTATGGCCCGACAGAGTTTTTGTGGGAAATTTTCCCCTGAAAGGCCCGCAGCCAATGAAATGGTGCCACGTGTCCAAGGAAGTGGTGGGGGTCAGAGGAAAACTTGGTTTTTTACCAAGTGTTTGGAAAAATTTCAAAAGGGAAGATTTTCCCCGCAGACCCGCTGGCAAATCAGATCCCGCCACGTGTCCAAGGGGAGAAAATTGAAAAATTTGACTAAGTGTTGGCGCATGGAAAATTTTAAGGAAAGGCCCGCATCCAATCACGTTTTGCCACGTGTCCTATGGCATCGGACCGGGAGCATGGAGGAAAAGTTATAATTTTGGTGAAGTGTTTTTCACAAATTTCAAAAGGAAAATTTTTGGCCCCAAAGGCCCGCCAGCCAATCAGTTGATGCCACGTGTCCCCAGGGGTCGGAGCTGCGGAGCGCGGGAGGAGATTGGGATTTTTTCCCAAAGTGATTGCGCAAAAGGAAAAATGTTCACCCAGGCCCCGCATCCAGTAAGATGCTGCCACGTGTCCCAGACTGGCGGAAGGTGGGGAGAATTTGGGAAATTTTCCCAAGGAAAAAGAAGGAAATTTCAAAGGAAAAATTGCCCCCCCAAGCGCGAGCCAATGGAATTTGCCACGTGTCCAGGTGGCGGAAAAAATGTCAGGAAAGCCCTCATGGAAAATTTGAAAAGGAAAATCCCACATCCAATGGGGTTTCGACCACATGTCCAATGGTCAGAGAAATGGTCAAAAGTGATGGAAAATTTAGGAGGACAGGCCCGCATCCAATCAGCACATGCCACGTGTCCTCAACTCATCGGCCCGCAGGGAATTTTTAGAAAATTTTCCAATGGCGAAAACAAAGGAAAATGAAGCATTAAAGGCCCATGCCCAATCAAAGCATGCCATGTGGCACCCAGAATGGCAGAGCATGGGGAATTTTTGGAAAATTTTCCAAATGACCAAAAAGTGGAAAATTTAAAATTTTTGCCCGCCAATCCGATTTGGCCCTGTTTTGCCCTAAAATTTCAAACGGCCATATCTTTCGATCCAGAGCTCAGTTTTTCACGTTCTTTATATCAATGGAAAGCTGGTGAAATTATCTACAAGATTATGGGGTCATTTTTGCATTTTGATGGAGTTTGGAGAGAGAAAATTGAAAAACACCTCTGGCATGTGGTCATGGACAGAAATGACATTTCAACCACCATTTTTAATGAAGAATGGCTCGCATTCTCTCCCAGCATGGCAAAAAATGTCAGGGGATGGGCCTGTAAGGATGCCCATGCTATTTTACTATGTTTTTGGTTGGTGGTTGAAGCTCTCCCATGTTTTCCCATGTTTCTCTCTCCTGGGGTCATGGTTTGCACTGTAAAAGCCAGATTTGGCTCATTTTCAAAGGGTTGAACATTTTTATGTATTGCAGGCTCCCTCTTTCACCTTGAAAGTGATTTTTGTGGAAAAATCAGACCTTTTCCAAGACTGCAACCTATTTTTCCTCTCAGGTGTTGTAATGCAAGTGGTTTTTAATGTTAAAATGACAATACAGGCTCTGTGAATGAGTTTTTATCCTCTGTTTGTGTTGTTTGATTCATTTCTGACCCTCCATTACAGTTATCAGTTTGTGCATGAAGTTTTGTTGCATTTTTATGAACTGTGTCAATCTGTAGAAGTAAGAAATGCTCACCACTCCTTTGGTGCATCACCTTATTAGCACTAGTTTCAGTTTTTTACATTCTCTATCTCTGTCCACTTTGGAATTTAGAGTAGGATTTTTGAGTTTAAACCTCTGTATAACTTGTAAGTGATATATCTGATCAGAGGAGTTGAGGAACCAACCTCTAATCTAGAGATTCCTCTCCCATTTTTACAAGTCCCACACTTGGGGAAAGGATTCAATGTTGTGCAATCACACTGGATGTCCAAGATGTCAAACTAGAAGTCTGATCAACATCCAGGGGTGCTGCTGATTTGCAACAATAGTTTTGGCACGCCCGTGGGACCTTAGAGGTCTTCATCTTCATTGCAACAAAATTGATGTGCATTTGTTGCAAGTTTCTTGCTTAAAAGAGCCCTAAATTACACATCTGGCGACTCCAAGGAAGAAGAATCAACTGGTTTTAGCAGTGCAGACCTGAAAACTCATGAGAAGAATCACCACAAGGTCAAGAGTTGGAGAAGAAGAGGTGTTGTTTGAGTATCTGTAGTTATCTCCAAGAAGAAGGCAAAGAGGGAGGAGAATTCAAAGGTCTCCATCTCCACCAAACATAACTCTATCAACTCCTCCACCTGGTAGGCCTTTCATTCAATCAACAAGGGTTCTAAGGCCAATCAGAATGGCACAAAACAACCCCTATGTCAATTTCACTGGCAGCAGCCCACTTGCTCTCAATGCACAAAATCCAATCCTAGTTGCAGCATTGAAGAACATCCCATACTTTACTGGAGAGAATCAGACCACTCCTGGTGATCATGTCAAGGACATTGCTAACATTTGTGCAATCCATGAGATCAATGAGATGCAAGTTGCTGTCAAACTGCTGGCATCTTCATTCAAAGGGAAAGCTTTGCAATGGTTCAGGAGTCTTGCCTCAGGTTCTATCCAAAATTGGAACCAGCTATGTATAGCCCTCCATGAGTAGTTTGGAGAAAAGGGAGACAACTTGTCCCTTTTGGAACAGCTGACAACCATCAAGAGAGCTCCCAATGAGCAGCTGACTGACTTCAACTTCAGATTTCAAATGACTTGGGAGAGAATTCCAGTGGCAGTAAGGCCAGCAGTAGAAGGTGCTTTTCTATATTACCTTAAAGCTTTAAATTCTGATATTTCTATGTTAATTCAATCCATGGGAGGCACAACTATCCCTGTTGCTTATAGCATTGCCATTAGAGCTGAAAATTGTTTGATTCAAGCTGGCAAGCTAGCTCCTAGGCCTCCAATGCCATTGTTTCCAAGTTTAGAGAGCCCAAATACTAGTCAAGTGCCTATTTTAGCTCCTATTCCCACTCCTAGGAATCAGAATTCAAGTGAAGCTTCTACTTCATCTTCTAGTGCCTCAAATGAACTTCAAGAAGTCATGAAGCAATTGCAAAATCTAGGGCAATGAGCTGGTTACACTCAAAAGGCAGCAAGCCCAAGGTTTTAGACCTCCTTTCCAGCCTCAAGCTCAGCCTAACAGGTAGCCATACCAACCTCAAAGACCACCTAATCCAGCTGCAAATTTAAATCAAGCAAGACCTCCTGCCAACAGACCATTTCAGCCCTATAATCCCAATGCTATATCTACCTCTAAGGCATTAGTGCCAGTGCAAAACAACATAGCTCAAGAGTATGATTGGTGTTTCCCATGCAATGAACCTCACAACCAGTCTATGTGTTTCAACAGTGCCTTAAATCAAGCATTAATGGTGACTACAACTGGTGTGGAGGGTGAAGGTAGTCAAGGAAATAACCAACAACAAGACACATTCCAGCAACAATCAGCTCCAAATGATACCACACTTGTAAACTGGCAAGTAGAAGATTTTTGTGGCATGAATCAAACAGTTTCCCAAAGTGTTGCAGCCAACACAAGGTCAAAAAGGAGAAATTTGGGTGAAGAACAGCCATTGGCTCCAAATAATCCACAACCTCCTATCACTCCACAAATTATTGGCAAACAAAATTCAATTCCAAACACACAAGGGCTGCCTAAAACAGCTCTTAGGCCAACTCAAATGCCAGTTGTTGCTGCCCATATGCAAGGAATGAATGTGCAGGCCAAGGGATAGCAAAGAGATGCTTCATCTCCATTCAACATCATTGATCAGATGAAGAAGACAAATGTAAACATATCAATGTGGGAATCACTATCTATCCCAGGCCAAAGAGATTTGCTACAAGCTGCCATGAAGGACTGGTCAACTTCAAATCAGCAAGTCCAAATGCAAGAAAAGGTGCTCACAAATGCTGCCCAACCTGAAGGGAATCATGGAGGACAGCAAGGTAAAATGTTGAAGCCCCCTCCATTCTATGTTTCATTGATCATTGGAAACCAATTAGTACACAATTGCATGATTGATTCTGGGGCAAGTAGTTCAGTAATGCCCAAGCAAATAGCTGATCAGTTGGGAATTCAATATGAAGTCATATCCAAAGGGGTAGTGCAATTGGATGGGATAGCAGTAACAATAGTTGGAGTGATAAAAAACTTGAGTCTTACCTTGCATGCCTACCCCAACGTTGTTGTTTTACAAGATGTCTCAGTAATAGACCTTCCACCACTCTTTGCCCTATGTTTGTCAAGGGATTTCACAGCCAAGATAGGAGGCTACTTATCTGCTGATTGGTCACACATGTTGTTCAGAACAAGATATGGAACCAAGGCCACAATCAGATCTGAACCTATTGCAAACTTTCACATTGAGCCTTACACTCCAAGTCAGATCAATACCAATTGTTCAGCGTTTGATCAAGAGGATTATCCAAGCACTGATGAAACTGACACCAAGGTAGGAAGCATCCCAGATCTAACTCTTGATGAATGGGAAAACAAGGTGCATGCTTTTGATCCTTATCAAGAAATAGAAGAATATGAGCTAGGAGTCTATTGCATGCATGAAGAAAATCAGCCTATTCCTAGCATCACCAAGCCAGACCACAAGGATGACAATGAGGTATGGCAGTTGTTTTTTGATGGATCAAGGAGTAGACAAGGTGCAGGAGGGGGAGCTATGCTGGTTTCCCCTCAAGGAGTTAAGTATTATTCAGCTTTTAGATTTCAGTTTGCATGCTCTAATAACACTGCTGAATATGAAGCCTTGATACAAGGATTGCATTGGTCAATCAAGAGAGGAATAAAGAACTTGCAAGTCTTTGGTGACAGTGAGTTGATTGTCAACCAAGTTAAGGGGCAGCATGCTGTCAAGAATGATCTACTCAAGTGCTACAAAAATAGGGTGTGGGACCTCATTGAAGATTTTGAGGGCTTTGGCATAAAATCCATTCCTAGAAAAGAGAACCAAGCTGCTGACAGGCTTGCAGCAGTTGGGGCAGCCTTTGACGTTGTTGAAAGCATTCAAAAGGACAAGGTACAGCCAAACATCCATGTGATTGTGAGGCCTTCAGTACCAGACAACAATGTAAGTTGGCAAGTGTTTGAAAATGATCAGCAAATCATCCATTTCTTGCAAGAAGAGGCTGAGTTCTCAGCTAAAAATTAGGAAAAGTTGGAGCAGCAGTATGGTGACCAAGTGGTACAGCTGAGAACCAACAAACTACCAAAGGGACTTATTACTTTGGAGTCCATTTTCAATCCTAATGATCAGTTTAGGAAGGAGAAAGCAAACATTCAAGTCAAGGGAGAAGATTCAGTGTCCATCTCAGTGGAAGAAGGCAAATCACTCCAAATTGGTAAGATGACAACTGAACAAGAAAGGTATGAGTTCATACAACTTTGTCAAGAATTCCCTGATGTGTTTTCTTGGAGCTATGAAGATTTGAAAGGTTTCAATCCCAAGTTAGCTCAACACACCATTGAATTGGATCCAAGTACTAAACCCATCAGGAAAAAACAAAGGCCAGTCAATCCACACATGGAGCCTCTCATGAGAAAGGAATTGAATAAGTTGATAGAATCAAGAATCATATTCCCTATCAAGCATTCTAGTTGGGTGGCCAACTTGGTTCCAGTTAGAAAGAAGAGTGGGGAAATCAGATTGTGTGTTGACTTCAGAGATTTGAATAGAGCATCTCTCAAGGATCATTACCCACTTCCTTCCATGGAGTAGATTTTGCAAGTTGTTGCTGGTTCTGAGAGGTTTTCATTACTTGATGGCTATTCAGGGTATAATCAGATTATGGTGAAAGAAGAGGATCAGTTCAAGACAGCCTTTACAACCAAATGGGGAACTTATGCATACAGGAAAATGCCATTTGGGTTGTCCAACGCTGGAGCTACTTTCCAAAGAGCAATGGACATGGCATTCAAGGGTTTGATTAACAACATTGTGTTGATATATCTTGATGATATCACTATTTTTTCAAAAAATGCAGCAGACCATCTCTTTCATTTGAGGCAAGTGTTCCAAAGGTGTAGAAGATTTGGAGTATCCTTGAATCCTAAAAAGTGTATTTTTCTAGCCCATGAAGGAAAACTCCTTGGCCACATTGTCTCCAAAGAAGGATTAGCAATTGATCCAGAAAGAGTTGAAGCCATAAGAGCACTACCATTGCCAAGCCACAAGAAGGCCCTTCAAAGTTTCTTGGGGAGAATAAATTTTGTTCGGAGGTTTGTCCCAAATTTTGCAGCCCTAGTCAAGCCTATCACCAAGATGTTAAAGAAAAGCATGGCTTTCAAATGGACAAAAGAAGGAAAGGAAATTTTTGAAGCAATCAAAGAAGCCATCTCTCAAGCCCCAACTCTCATTAACCTGGATTTCTCCAAGGATTTCATCCTCTATGCATTTGGGGGTGATGATACTATTTCTGCAATTTTGGTACAACAGAACAAAGACAATGATGAGCAGCCAATTGCTTTCTTCAGCCAAATCCTGGAGGATTATGAGGTGAGATATTCTTTCATTGAAAAGCATGTTCTTGTAGTAATCAGAAGCTTGAAGAAATTCAAGCATTTAGTTTCAAACAACAAGGTTCAGTTGTTGGTTTCTCATGTGGGAGTTAAAGACTTCCTCCTCAACAAAGACTTGAATGAAAAGAGAGCAGGTTGGATTACTCGTGTCATGGAGTATGACATTGAGATCAAAGTCACCAAGTTGGTCAGAGGAAAAGGATTGTGTGAGCAGCTGGTTTTGAGCAAACAAAAGGAAGCATGCAATGAGAAGGAGGTTGTTTTGGCATTGCAAGACAGCCATGAGCAAGGAAGCACTCAAGAAGGAAAATGAATGGTGTCCTCACTCCTTGCTGGACAAAGACATAATGCACTTCCTAAGCATAGGTCTATGCCCTCCAGAGATGAACAAGACCAAAAGAAGACACTTCAGATTGCAGGTTGTCCCATATGCCCTTGTTGATGGTATTTTGTTCAAAAAGGATGTGAATGGAGTGCTGCTGAGATGCATTAGTACAAATCAGATTCATAGGGTGTTGGAAGAGTTCCATGGTGGACCAGTTGGTGGTCATTTTGCACCAAGAGTGACAGCCCTAAAGATCATGAGGGCTGGCTATTATTGGCCCAAGATTTTCAGTGATTATTATGCATGGATCAAGAGGTGCAAGAATTGTGCATTCTTCATAGGTAAAGAGAGACTAGCTGCCCTTCCATTGCATCCAATTTCAGTTGACCAGCCATTCATGCAATGGGGTTTGGACTTCATTGGAGTCATTAATCCCAATTCAAGCCAAGGGCACAAATGGATTTTAACAGCCACTGATTACTTCACCAAGTGGACTGAAGCAGTAGCACTCAAGGAAGCAAATGAATCTAGCATCCTAGACTTCTATGAGGGAATAACAACCAGATTTGGCATACCTTCTACAATAATATCAGATAATGCATTGGCATTCATTGGGTCCAAGGTGACTGAATGGGCTGTCAAGAATGGGATCTACCTAAGTACTTCATCAAACTATTACCCTCAGGGTAATGGCCAGGATGAATCTAAAACAAGAACTTGTTGAGGATCATTAGGAGGACTCTTGATGAAAATCAGAGATCTTGGCATACTAAGTTGAAATCATCCTTATGGGATGATAGGATAACTCCCAAGAGATCTACAGGTAACTCTCCATTTAAGCTTGTTTATGGGAGAGAGGTAATTTTTCCCATGTCACTTGAGTTGCCAACGTTGGAACTCATGAAACAGTTGGAGTTGTTAGAGTTTGGGCCCATGGAGGTTAGATATGCAGAGTTGATGGAGCTCCAAGAAATCAGAAATCAGGCATCTCAAGCAATGGAGAAGGATCAAGCTTTGATAAAGAAGACCTTTGATAGGAAGGCCAAGAATAGATCTTTCCAAGTTGGAGATCTAGTGTTAAAATGGGATGCAGATAGAGCAAAACCGGGAAGGCATTCAAAATTTGATGCCATTTGGAGTGGCCCATACATGGTCACAAAGTGCAAGGACAACAATGCTTTCTAATTATCTTCATTGGATGGCGAAGAACTGCAGATTCCAGTCAATGGGATCTATCTAAAGCATTGCTACTGAAGAGGTAATTCTCCACCTTGTACATATTAGCTTAGATTTTCATTCCTCCAAGTGCTTGTGCACATTGTTTTGCTGTAGATTAGCTTTGCTTTCCCTAAGTGCTTTGGCACAAGCTTGTTGTTCCTGGAAATGTGTGTTACAGGCCTTGCTCAATCAGATGGTGTTCCATCCTCCATCTTCCTCCTTGTAGTGTTCTAGTCAGTTGGGGTACCAAACAGAGAATTTGATGACTCCATGCCCAATGGATTGCTTCAGGCAACTGGTAACTTCATCCAGCAGGCAGATGACCCCTATGAGTCGCCAAAATTGTTATCCAAAATGTACCCCTTGCTCATTTTGTGGCTAACTCCTTTCATTCTTCCCTCTCTTGTGCCTCAGTCATAATTTTTTCTTTTTAGGAACTCAAAACTTTCTGGAAATGGCACCATTGGATAGAGCTCTTTCTCAGCTTTCCAGAAAGGTAAAGTTTTCCTCCTAACTCCATGTATTTTTGAAGTTATGGCCCGGCGGAGTTTTTATGGGAAATTTTCCCCTGAAAGGCCCGCAGCCAATGAAATGGCGCCACGTGTCCAAGGAAGTGGTAGGGGTCGGAGGAAAACTTGGTTTTTTACCAAGTGTTTGGCAAAATTTCAAAAGGGAAGATTTTCCCCGCAGACCCGCTGGCGAATCGGATCTTGCCACATGTCCAAGGGGAGAAAATTGAAAATTTGACTAAGTGTTGGCACATGGAAAATTTGGGAAAGGCCCGCGCCCAATCCCACAATGGCCAATCATCATGGAGGAGAAGTTAGAATTTTGGCCACGGAAAATTATTGGCCCGAGGACCCGCCAACCAGGCCTACCACGTGTCCCCGGGAGGTCGGAGCTGCGGAGCGCGGGAGGAGATTGGGATTTTTTCCCAAAGTGATTGTGCAAAAGGAAAAATGTTCGCCCAGGCCCGCGTCCACTAAGACGCTGCCACGTGTCCCAGACTGGTGGAAGGCGGGGAGAATTTGGGAAATTTTCCCAAGCTAAAAAAAGAAGGAAATTTCAAAGGAAAAATCGCCCCCCAAGCGCGAGCCAATGGAATTGTCGCCACGTGTCCAGGTGGCGGTAAAAAAACTCAAGAAAGCCTGCGGGGAAAATTTGAAGGGTAAAGCCAAATCTTGTATCCAATGGGGTTTCGCCACGTGTCCAGGTCAGAGAAATGGATCAAAAAGTGATGGAAAATTTAGGAGGAAAGGCCCGTGGTGAATCAGCACTACCACGTGTCCTCAACTCATCGGCCCCGGTAGGGAATTTTTAGAAAATTTTCCAATGGCGAAAACAAAAGAAAATGAAGCATTAAAGGCCCGTGCCCAATCAAAGCATGCCATGTGGCACCCAGAATGGTGGAGCGTGGGGAATTTTTGGAAAATTTTCCAAATGACCAAAAAGTGAAAAATTTAAAAAAATTTGCCCGCCAATCCGATTTGGCCCTGTTTTGCCCTAAAATTTCAAACGGCCATATCTTTCGATCCAGAGCTTGGTTTTTCACGTTCTTTATATCAATGGAAAGCTGGTGAAATTCTCTACAAGATTCCAGGGTCATTTTTTCATTTTGATGGAGTTTGGAGAGAGAAAATTGAAAAATGCCTCTGGCACGTGGTCATGGACAGAAATGACGTTTCAACCACCATTTTTAATGAAGAATGGCTCGCATTCTCTCCCAGCATGGCGAAAAATGTCAGGGGATGGGCCTGTAAGGATGCCCATGTTGTTTTACTATGTTTTTGGTTGGTGGTTGAAGCTCTCCCATGTTTTCCCACGTTTCTCTCTCCTGGGGTCGTGGTTTGCACTGTAAAAGCCAGATTTGGCTCATTTTGCAAAAGGTTGAACATTTTTTTGTATTGCAGGCTCCCTCTTTCACCTTGAAAGTGATTTTTGTGGAAAAATCAGACCTTTTCCAAGACTGCAACCTATTTTTCCTCTCAGGTGTTGTAATGCAAGTGGTTTTTAATGTTAAAATGACAATACAGGCTCTGTGAATGAGTTTTTATCCTCTTGTTTGTGTTGTTTGATTCATTTATGACCCTCCATTACAGTTATCAGTTTGTGCATGAAGTTTTGTTGCATTTTTATGAACTGTGTCAATCTACAGAAGTAAGAAATGCTCACCACTCCTTTGGTGCATCACCTTATTAGCACTAGTTTCAGTTTTTTGCATTCTCTTATCTCTGTCCACTTTGGAATTTAGAGTAGGAACTTTGAGTTTGAAACCTCTGTATAACTTGTAAGTGATATATCTGATCAGAGGAGTTGAGGAACTAGCCTCTAATCTGGAGATTCCTCTCCCATTTTTACAAGTCCCACACTTGGGGAAAGGATTCAATGTTGTGCAATCACACTGGATGTCCAAGATGTCAAACTAGAAGTCTGATCAACATCTAGGGGTGTTGAAGAATTTTCAAAGATCCAGGAAGATATGTGCAAGAGTACACGTAGGGACAGGGAATAATGCAAGTATAATTCAGTACGTAAAGTTGCACGCAAGAGACAGAAAAAAATAGGGTACGGAAGTCTGCGCACAGAGACAGATTCAAGGATTTATCTGGATTTATGAAAGGGCTAAAAATAGAGAAAAGTAGGATTGGCATAGTGGGAAAGACAAGTCCATAAATAAACTCAACAAGGATAAATCACATGCAGGATGGACAAGGACTATGCATGAGCATATCTAATTATAGGATGCATGTGTGGATAAGATCAAGTTATTTATAGCACAGATTGCAGGTTAAAGAAAAAATTTAGAGGCATGCAGTCTATAATTAGGAGTCTATTGGTACAACTAAAGCATGTAATAGGTGAAGGATAAGTTCCCACCTTTTATATATATATATATATATATATATATATATCTATATATATATATATATATATATATATATATATGTATGTTACCTTTGTATAGAGCTGGATTATTGCATTAGGTTGAAATATTGTGTAACATTATTATATTAGTGTGTGCAAATAATGAGTTGTCTTGTACAACTCAGAGATAAAGAATGGTTGAGTGAATAATGGGATAGTTGAGTGATCTTAGGAGTGTGTTGAGATGTTATGGATTGATGTTGACTCCTTCATTATAGGATCAAAGAAATCTATATATGTAATACTTCTATAATGAATAGTCATCCCGAACGTTTTCAACTCTAAATATATTATTTCGGTGTATTGTTATCTAGTTTTTCATGCTTAAACTCTGATCAATTTAACATTTTGGTATCAGAGCAGCTTCTGATCCATATAATTGAGAAATAACAGTGAGCTTGCAACAGATGAATATCAAACACATCCCCAACATAGCCACACATGGAAGGAGGGGGCAATAGGAATCCATTCAATTTTGTAGTTTTTTATTTGGACATACCACATGCCATTCTCCTCAAATCCGTTCTGTTATCATGACCAAATCTGCAAGTATTGATTTTACATTATCTTGTTCGTGATTGGTGGAGAGCATATTGGCTGCAGAGTACCTGCGTTTGCATTCACAATTCTTGGTCAATCGAATTGTTAGACTACTTTAGTTTTTATATGATTTGATAGTTCTGTGCATTTATATTTCCATTCACGTTCCAACCAGAATCACTTCCTGCAACTTAGTTATCTGCTAATCGTGAAATCGTGAGTTATAAATCTTGTTTTCCATTTTTTTCCATTTTTGGATTTAGCAAAAAAAATACAAGGGAAGAAAAAAAAATCCCATTTTTGGAAAGGGGTCCAGAAAGAAGTTGAATTTAGAACTTGTAAGCACGATAACTTTCAGTTGATAACTCGGATTGAGGTATCATTTTTTTTGAAATGTGTATTTTTTCAAGTTCTACGCATTGATCCTATTCCTTTTACTACTGGATAAAAAAAATTAATTTTCCATTTTTGGAAAATTTAAAAAAAAAAAATTTAAAAAAAATTGTCTCACTTTTTTTTGGACGCACTTTCGCTTTTACACGACGTCCAAGTGAGGGGGTGCAATATCGGTTGAAACTGACACCTAGGAGTTTGTAAATTGAATTTCATCGACACATTTTGCTAACTAAGTAGTAGAACCATGGAGGAAGGAGGTAATGGAGGAAGGAGGTCAATCAGCGACCTCTCGTCAGCCGCAAGCGACAGGGCCACACAATGAAGTTGTGGCATTTTTTCAGTTGTGTGTTTATTTTCCACTATGTGAAAATAAGAACAGTTGTCACATTCCTGTTCAATTGTAATGTGTGAGAAATTCTTATATGTAACCTCCTAGAAGTAAACATTGTAGAATATGTCTCTAATTTTATTACAACACTCATAGATTTGGAAAGGGTTGGTGGTCGATCCTGAAGGAAAACCGGAACATATGTAAAAAGGTAGATAAAACTTTTACTAGGTGTTGTGGTCCTCTGACTGCCTTCCTTCTTTATGAAGATGATCCACTAGTGGAATGCCAAGTGCATTCTTTTCATGGAGTAAATATGGGGATGTGTTTCCGTCGCATAGTTTTGGTTATGTGCAGCAAGACAGTCAGCTAGTTGAAAGTTTACACATGCCTTTCTTTTGATCCAGATTATGAGGAAAGCTCATGCAGCACGTTGCAGTAGAAGACAGAGTTATATTGTATACCATGTCAACATTAGGGGAGTGTATGTAGGGAAATAATAATATTAACAATAGGGGAGTGAATGTTACATAAATATTGTGTAACATTATTAAATTAGTGTGTGCAAATAATGAGTTGTCTTGTACAACTCAGAGATAAAGAATGGTTGAGTGAATAATGGGATAGTTGAGTGATCTTAGGAGTGTGTTGAGATGTTATGGATTGATGTTGACTCCTTCATCATAGGATCAAAGAAATATATATATGTAATACTTCTATAATGAATAGTCATCCCGAATGTTTTCAACTCTAAATATATTATTTCGGTGTATTGTTATCTAGTTTTCCATGCTTAAACTCTGATCAATTTAACATTTATGGTATCAGAGCAGCTTCTGATACCATATAGATCTGAGAAATGGCAAGTAGAGCTCGCATCAGATGAATATCAAACACATCCCCAACACAACCACACATGGAAGTGTAGGGGGCAATAGACATCCATTTAATCTGGTGGATAGTTTTTTATTTGGACATACCACGTGTCATTCTAGAATACAAATCCGTTCCGTGATCATGACCAAGGATCTGACCCAGTATTGATTTTACATTATCTTGCTTCAGGTGATTGGTGGAGAGCGTATCTGGCTGCAGAGTACCTGCGTTTGCATTCACAATGTCTTGGTCAAGTCGAGTATTGTTAGACTATTTTAGTTTTGTATATGATTCAAAAGGTCATGTGCATTTATATTGTCTCATTCACGTTACAACCGGAATCACTTCCTGCACACTCAGTTATCTGTCTACATCGTGAATATCGAATGCAGTTATAAATCAGTATTTTCCATTTTTTTTATTTTTGGATTTAGCAAAAAAACAGTATGGAAGAAAAAAAATCTCATTATCCAAAACTGGACACTAGGGGTCCAGAATAGAAGTTGAATTTAGAACTTGACAAGCACGATACAGTCTTTGAGTTGATACATCCTCGGACTTGAGGTATCAATTTGATTATGTAAATGTTGTCATTTTATCGTCATAGTTCATACGTCATTGGTCATCCTATTCATTTTGATTTACCTGGATAACCCTATATAAGGAATATTAATATCACTTCCATTTACTCCCCTGGAAAATCTCATGAGCTCTAAATACAAATAAAATAAAATAAAAGGCATTCAAGTCTCACTTTTTTTTGGACGCTCAAATTTGCTTTTACGCGACGTCCAAGAGAGGTAGTCATTGCTAATATCGATTGAAGCACTCGACACCTAGGTTAAGGTGTTGTAAATTTCCTCATTTCCATTGCACACAAAAATGCTTAATCTAATGTAGCAGAACCATGGAGGAAGGAGGCATCTCAGAGGAAGGAGGTCAATCAGCGACCTCTCAAGCTAGCCACAAGTGACGGGGCCATCACAATGAAGTTATCACATTTTTTTAGTTGTGTGTTTATTTTCCACTGTGTGAAAAGAAGAACATATCTCACATTCCTGTTCAATTGTAATGTGTGCACGAAATTGCATTTCAACATATAACACTTTCTTAGCAAGGTCTCCCACCCATTGTTAGAATATGTCTCTAAATTCGATTCACAATCAATTCATAGGGTTTGAAAAGGTTATGGTGACACTTCAAATCCTGAAAACCTCATATGTTTCCAATAAAATGTAGGGCATAAAACTTTTACTAGATGTTGTGGTCCTCTGACAGCCTTCCAATGTCTTTATAAAGATCGATCCAAGGCCATACAGTGGAATGCCTAAACAGCATTCTTTTCATGGAGTCCAAACTATGGGATGTGTTTTGTCGCATAGTTTTGGTTATGTGCAGCAAGATAGTCAGCCATCTTGAAATTTTCACACACCTTTCAATTTGATCCTAGATCTATGCACGAATAGCTCATGCAGCACGTTTGCAGTATTATAGACAGAGTTATATTGTATCATGTCAACATTAGGGGAGTTGATATGTAGGGAAATAATAATATTAACAATAGGGGAGTTGCAAGTGTTACATAAATATTGTTATAACATTATTACAATTAGTGTTGTGCATTTAATTAATGAGAATGTCCCCTTGTAACAACTCAGCAGATAAAGAATAGTAATAGTGAACATTATATTATGATATGTTGAGTGATCTTAGGAGTGGCGTCATTATGTTATGGATTGATGTTGACTCCTCTCATCATGAGGATCAAAGAAATAGGTATATATGTGTGTGTGTGTGTGTGTGTGTGTGTGTGTGTGTGTGTGTGTGTGTGTAGTGATGTGTAATACTTCTATATATGAATAGTCATCTCGAATGTTTTCAACTCTAAATATATTATTTCGGATTGTATTGTACATCTGGTTTTGCCATGCTTAAAGCATATGATCAATTTAACATTCTGGTATGTAGATGAAGCTTTTGATCTTAATAATAATGGATAAACTACATAGTGAGCTCGCAGCAGATGAAAATCAGACACCTCCCCAACACAGCTACACGTTTTTAAGGAGGGGATCTTCATAGGTATGGCATTTAATTTTGTAGTTTTTACATTTGGACATAGAATCTATGGTGGCTTACACTTCTCCTCAGTATCCATTCTGTTAATGGCATGATCAACATCTACAAGTATTGATTCATACATTTTCTTGTTCATGATTGGTGGAGAGCATATCTGGCTATAGAGTACCTGTGTTTGCATTCACAGATCTCCATATGATGCAATCAAGACATGTTAGACTAATGCCAGTTTTTATAGGTGATTCGATAGTTCTTTGCATTCATTATTTCCATTCACATCTCACAATCGAATCTCACTATAAACTACAACTCAGTTTATCTGCTAATCGTCGACTTATTGAATCTTACGTGTTCTATAACCCGCGTTGACTTGTCATTTTTGGATTTAGCATCTTGTACACAAGTGGCCAAGAAAAAAAAATATCCCATTTTCTGGAAAGGGGTCTGGAAACAAGTTTGTAATGCTTAGAACTTGTAAGCACGGTAGCTTTCAACTGATAACTTCGGATTGAGTTTTTGTTATCATAGTCTCTTCCTGAATCATGTTAGTATTTTCAAAAATCAAGTGGCTACTAGCATTGATCGGTGAAGTCCTTCAATGGCTGTTGGATAAAAAAATGTATTATAAAAAAGATAATCTTCAAAAAAAAAAAAAATTTGTTTCGAATTGTTATTGTTTTTGGGTTTGTTTTGTTGAGAGGTGTTATCAATTGAAACTGACGTCTCTTGTTTTTCAAGATGGAAAAATTGAGCCTTGTTGAAAAATTGAAAGGAAGGACTTTCAAACTTGGTAGATCCAAACTTAGTTGATATTGATTGAAAAATACCTATGCGATATTGTCGAAGGGACACTAGTAGCACTAATAAATGCCGATGAACTCAAAAAATGGAAAGTAAGAGATAGAAGAGCACTTATTGTTATTGGTTTGGGATTTTCTAAACTGTATCTGCATCATCTAAATTTCAAGAAAAATTCTAAAGAAATTTGGGATACACTAAACAAACTATTTGGATCACAAGCTAAAAGTTCCCAAATAACAATGAAGCAACGTCTATATGGTTTGAAAATGGAAGAAGGTGCAAACATGGTAGTTCATGTCAGTAAGTTCAATTCATTGATAAATAAATTGGATGGGATTAATGAGGTTGTGAAAGATGATGATCATAAGGCCATTCTTCTTAACAGTATGCTTCAATCTATGTCAAACATTGTGTTTACTTTGAGAAAAATGAATCCAAGTCTGGAAAGTATGATTCTTACATTGCTCGATGAAGGGAGTCAATTTTTTGAACCATAGGAAGAGGTATTGGTTGTAGACAATAAGCCTAGCACATCTTTCAAAAATAAGCCAAATTTCAAAAAATAGAAAAGATATACTTGCCATTACTGTAAGCAGTATGGACACGGTATTTTGAACTAAAAACAAAGAGCATGTGAGCTTATTGATGAAAAGTTGAAAGAAAAATCCTATGTTATTATTGAATACAATGAGGAAAGTGATTGGGGAGAATACATTCCTCATTCAAATGATGAATCCTCTTATTAAAGTGATGAATACTATCTTTATTGATTTGCGAGCTCTGGAGACTAGAGGATTAGAGGTATGAGGTTGATTAGCAACCTCTTGTCAGTCACTAACAACGAGGTTGTTTATGATTTATTGACGTATTTTTTGTTTTCTTTTGTGATGTGTAAATAAAACTTGGAATGTGACTATATATTCCTATATTTTCCCTTGATGTAATAAAAAATGTGGAGATTCAAAGCATAGTTGTGTAACAATCAAGAGTCTTGACAAAAAAAATTATATTAGTTGATAACAGTTTCCTTTCTAGTTTGGCTCCCAAGAGGATGATGTTGACTATCAATTGGTTGATGTATCCACATGAAATAGTTGTTGGATATGCTCATGAACACCAGTGTATGATTTTCAAGCATAGTCATCATATGTTACAACTTCATAGTGACTTGATTTACTCCCCATGTTCACACTAAGAGGGTGAATGTTAGGAATATTTAATGGTAGTATGAACATTATATTGTGATATGCTAAATAATGTAAATGTGACGTTTTTATTTACAACTCATGTTGATAATCTCACATGAGTGAGAGTAGGTATTAGAGCATATTTTGTGGGATCCATGATATGTGTTGACTCCATCTATGTAGGAATCCAACACTCAATATATTTTAAAATTTAGTGTATCAATAAGCAAGGATTGATTCTATGTCTCAGTAACGAACCTTATATTGTTTTATTGTTGTGCATTTCTATAACATATTTATAAATATCTAAAAAGGGTGTAAGCACCATGATTGACATCTTACATTCAATTTTTGAGATTAGATTTTCCCATTAAAATCTTATGTTTTCTCTGTTAAAGAAGTGGATCCCTAAGTATTTGTTAGGGACAATACAAATTTTGACATGGAGAATGTGTGTCAAAGATTGTTTCAATGATTTTGTGGTATTAAATAAGAATAAATAGGATTCGGAAGAGTTAATTTCTTGGCATGAGACTGGAGTAGGATTCCAAAAAAAATGTTATGTTTTTCACCTCCAAGTAATGTGTAGCTCCCTAAATTAAGGAATCAACTATGAACATTAGGTATGAGATTGGAGGAGCATTATTGGCCACTTTGATTACCATTAATTTTTCTATTTGCTACCTCTTTAAAGGATCTCCTCAACACTCAAGCCATTAAGATGAATAGGAAGGGTGATATGGGGTCTCCTTGTCTAAGGCCTCCAAAAGATGGGAAGAATCCTGACAAGTAGCCATTATCATCACTGAGAAGTTTTCCAAGAAAATATAATTAAGAATCCATTCACACCACTGTTCACTTAATCTCATTTTTATAGGATCTTCTTGAGGAAATTATATCCCACCCTATCATATGCTTTGTTAATATCTAGCTTTATGATCATTCCTTGTATTTTTGTGATTTTTAAGGAATGCATTGCTTCATGGGCGAGGATACCATCATCTAGGATTTTCTTACCTTGAACAAATCCTCCATATTCATTTGAAATCAAAATAGGTACAAAGATATTTATTTTATTAGTCATAGCTTTCATTATTATTTTATAAATATTGTTGCAAAGAGATATAGATTGAAAATATGTAAGGACATGGCTTCATTCTCTTTTAAAATGAGAGTTATGAAGGAACAATTAAAATATTTCAGCACCTTCCATGTTTTCCTAGATTCATTGACCACAAAAGTGATTTCCTTGCCTAGTATTAGTTGCAGAAACAAAATCATGCACTTTAGGCATTATTTAGCCCAGTCTTATACTACTATTTAGAAGGTTCTCAAGTGAATAAACTACTAATTAACCCAACTTTTCGCCACCTTTATTTTATATTTTATTTCTGTCAATCCCACACATTCCTTCATACATATTCACCCTATTTCGCAAATGTCCCAGAATTTTAGCCTAAACCTAGATGCCCAGGCCTATATTGGGATGCCCTGAGGTGCCCTGGTCCCACTTGGGGTGCCCCGATCCATGGGCCACTTTCCTGCTTATTTTTAGGGTATTTCTAGTCCATTTTCATCCTTATCTTTTTCCTAATCGGCCATGTCGAGGGTTAATTATAAAATTAAAGCTTGAGAACCCTATAAATATAAAGTTATAAGACCATAATGAAGGTCATTGCATCACATACTACTATCATTCCATCTAGAGTTACATCCATTGCATCACTTGCATCATAGTGTCATGCATCAAGGCTAGGAGATTTGTATCAACACATACACAACATAGGGGGAGGGATTCTATTCTATTCCATGCACACATACCAGTACATTTTTCTATAGTTACTATTGTTTGATACTTCACAAAGTGCAACTGGAACAAGAGCACCTAGGGCATGACATGCACACACTCACCAGAACTACATCTAGGTACGAAATGTAGTGTAACGCTCAATGATAAGACCACTAGTTTAGCGGTTAAGGTCAGTACGACCCATTCATTTTACATATTTTATTTTTCTTAGGGTTTGATACTTCTTTTGCTTCTTATAGGTCATCGTCTCATTATTTTACACATCCAGCACAACTCAATAAATCCAGCATGACAAACAAGCAGAGCTTCAGATTAGTTTGCGACCATACATAATTAATATTCTAAGCATTTACAGAAACTAGGGCACCTAGGGCACCTAATTTACAGACCAAGGCACCCTGAGATGCCCCAGTACATTCCTAGGCACCCCAGTCAGTTCAGATCTTCAAGATCTAGCCTTCACAGGACTTCTAAGTGCTTGTCTGCTCTTACAGATTCTATATTCAGACCTACGATAGTCTCTTCTAATCAACTAAGCCATTTCTCTCCATTTTCTTATATGCATACTTAGGGTTTTATTTAACTTAGAATATTTATTTGCTATCATTCCATATTGTTTTAGTCCATTCATTACAGTGTTTTAGTCCTCCTATTTATATTAACTAAGTGGTTATACTTTTATTAGTTTAGTTCCATTTTAGTTCAATCATTTTGGTGAACCTGATGTTTCTTCATACTACCTTCTAGGGTTTTCATTCCCATCCATTTTTTCATTGTGAATTTTCATATCTCTTTTTCTCCTTTTTTACTCCAATGCCTCACCTACCCGCTTTCATTTCCACCTTCTCTATTTCCATATTTATTGTCACAATGAGCATATCTATATCACGTGTACCTACCAAAACACCCAGATTGCCTCCTTTGCCTTCAGGAATACTTATCTACCCATTATATTTATTTACACACATCACTGGAATATGTCTACCATAATTTTATTTCATATTTATCCCTTAATGAAGATCAAATCACTTTCACATCTAATGATCTATCGCCACCAGTGTTCCTAGCCCATGATCCTCCCTTATACATTCAAGTTTTTGTTAACAAAGTAGGTGTTAAGCGTTCCTTAGTAGATAATGGATCTGGCCTCATCATTTGTAACATCACTTTTCTTCAACATATAGGCATGACTCCAGCATCTCTTGCTCCCTCATCCATTTCTATTCGTGGTTTTGATAACATCCCAAAGTGTGTCTTAGATATTATTCATTTACCCATTACCATAGGTCCATGTACAATCACCATCCCATGTCATGTCATGCCCAATGAACTCAACTACAACATTCTCCTCAGTAGGCCTTAGATCCATGCTATGCATGTGGTCCCTTCTACGCTCCATGCATGACTCAAGTTTCATTACCACAGCACCATTTACGATGTACCCGCTGACCCCTCACCTTTTGGGTATTGTAACTTTGTTGAACACCCTTTGGATTTACCTATTTCACCTAGCATTAGCCCAGATCTCTCCAAATATGGGTTAGGATATGGATATCTTTGTCGCTTTGGTTTCTCTCACTACCAAGACCACAAAGTCACATAACTTTGGGACATCCCAGCACGTACACATAAGTTTGGACTAGGATATTAGCCTTCATATACACATGCTTTAGATATGTATACAATATTTCATGTTGTGTCTCTACCCTTCCTGCACCCCGACCTTATTAGTAACGACACCCCTTTCTTTTGGGACACTACTGATACCTTTCCTATTGATGATGCACTACTTGACCATATGGGTGCTTATGATGATCTCCCTTCATTCCACCATAAACGACATCATTCTCTCCTGTATCTTGACTTGGTTTTCTTAGGTGAACTTGATAACCTCACTGATAATACCGATCCACTCGACACTATTCCAACTGAGCCATACATTGAAGATTGTTTTGCACTTATCAATGAAGAAACCATACAACATAATTTGGGTACGTCTGACAATCCACACATGGTCTTGTTGGCCGCCTCTCTTATTCCTACCGAGAAAAAATATCTCAAGAAAATCCTCCATGACTTCTCTAATATTTTCACTTGGGACTATAGCAATATGCCCAGTATTGACACCTCAGTCGCAATGCATAATATCATCCTTAACTTTGGTGCCAAACCCATCTAACAGAAAATCCGTAAGATGCATCCTAAGGTAGCACTCTAAGTCAATAAAAAAATCCAAAACTATTAGATGTTGGCTTTATCTGCATTGTTGATTATCTTGAATGGGTGTCTAATATTATTCTCCTTAATGAAGGCGGATGGTCGTGTGCATTACTATACTGATTTCTGTTATTTAAATAAGGCATGCCCTAAGGATAGTTTTCCTCTCCCACACATTGATGTCATTGTAGACTCTACCTCCGGTTACAACATACTCTCCTTTATGGACGGTTTTACGAGTTATAATCAAATCAATATTAATCGTGTTGACGAAGAAAAAACCTCTTTCACCACACCATGGGGTAGATTATGCTATACCATTATACCTTTCAGCCTTAAGAATGTAGGGGTAACCT
Source organism: Taxus chinensis (assembly GCA_019776745.2). Taxonomy (NCBI): domain Eukaryota; kingdom Viridiplantae; phylum Streptophyta; class Pinopsida; order Cupressales; family Taxaceae; genus Taxus; species Taxus chinensis. The sequence continues at coordinate 977,418,535 of CM034146.1, read as the reverse complement.
ATCAACATGCCATGACCCATACCTTTCATGACTACATCCATAAGATCATTGAGGATTATGTCGATGATATTCTCTCGAAATCTAGGTAGAATTCTTCTCACACAAGGGACCTTCACATACTATTCAAATGATTATGTCACTATCGTGTACACCTAAACCCAAAAAAATATGTTTTGGGGTAACCACAGGGTAAGCTACTTGGATAAATTATTTCATGAAGCAGCATAGAAATCGACCCCACCAAAATCAAAGCTATTATTGACATGCCTCCACCAAAAAACCTTCACCAATTCCGCTCCTTGCAAGGTAAAATTTAAGCTATCCAACGTTTTATTGCACAACTAGCTAATAAGAGAACCATTCACATGACTAATGAAGAAAGATAACAAATTCATTTGGGACGAAAAATGCCAGGAAGCATTTGATCACATTAAAGCTTATTTGTTAAACCCACCCGTCCTAGTCCCACCCATCAATGACTGACCTTTTTTGTTATATATTTCTACTACATTTCATGCCTTATGCACACTATTGGCACAGCACGACAATACTCACCATGAGCGATCCATCTATTATATTAGTCACACACTCCTTTCTTATGCATGCAATCATAGTTACATCAAAAAAAAAGTCCTCGGCCTCGTATTTGTTACAGACAAATTACATCATTATCTTCTTAACCATGAGGTTCACATTATCATCAAGGTAGATCCTCTACGCTACCTTTTGTGCCACACCCACTTGTCAGAACATTTGGCTGATTGGGTCATGTTCCTTACAGAATTTGACTTTAATTTTATCCCTCAAAAATCAATTAAAGGATAGGTCATCACCAATTAGTTGGTTTCCGCTCCTCTCTTGGATGCATCCCCTATTTCTAATTCCTTCTATGATGATTTCACTGCCTATACCATTTAATCACATATATGAACAATGTACTTTGATAGATTCTTGATTTTTCTCTGGCACCGATGCTAGTGTGGTCTTTATTACCCCACATGGTGACTCACTTCCCTTTGCATACCAGCTAGGGTTTTCTTGCACAAATAATATTATTGAATATGAGGCCCTTATTTTAGGATTGTTTACTGCTAAAAAACTCCTCATTCATAACTTGTGCATTCATGGTGACTCTCAATTGGTCATTAACCAAGTCAACAATATATATCATACCAAAGAGGAACATCTTATCCCATACAATGCTTTTGTAAAAGACCTTTTAGCTACCTTTAAGTCTTATTCCATTACCAACATTCCTTGCAAAAATAATCACCATGTCAATGACATGGCCAGTGCAGCATCGCTTATCCCACAAGATATCACTAACAACCAAGCCACTTTCATCATTTCACACTTACGAAAGCCTTATATCTCCACCATACCTGTTACAACTTGTGCCATCACATGTAGTCATGATACCAGTGAATGGTTCACCCCTATTTATAACTACCTATATAAACAAACTATTATTGATACCCTTTAGCCTCACGAAGCTCGTCAGTTACGTCGTGAAGCCACTCATTATGTTATTGTCGAATCTAAATTGTTCAAATGTGCCCTTGATGGTCATCTACTCTATTTTCTTCCCTTCACATATATCCCTATAGCAATATTAAACATTCATGATAACATATGTGGTGGCCATTTCTCAGGTAAAGCCATGGCACAAAAACTCTTCCGTTAAGGGTATTATTGGCCAATGATGGAACAAGACTGCCATGATTATACTACGCATTGCAAAAAATTCCAAAAACATGGTAATCTCCATCATGCACCTGTATATGATCTTTAACCCATTGCACCCACGTGGCCTTTCTCCCTTTACATATTTGACTTAATTGGCCTCATCAACCCTGAATAGGCCGATGGCCACAAATTCATCATCACAGCCACAGAATACTTCACCAAGTGGGTTGAAGTTTCACCCTTGTGAACAACCACCACTATCGACATTTTTAACTTTCTCACCACACATATTATCACATGCTTTGGCGTGTCATCTACTATCATCGCCGATAATGGATCCTCTTTCAAAAATAAAGATAACAAAAAAATTTATGCTAAATTTAAAATCAAACAATCATTTTCTTCACCTTATTATCCACAAGGAAATGGTCAAGTGGAGGTTACCAACAAAACCATTATAAATTTCCTACGTAATATTGTTGACTCTAGCGGTATTGATTGGCATAATCAAATTTTCTACACATTATGGGTTTATCACACTAGTATTCAAACACCTACTAAAGCTACCCCCTTTTCTTTAGTTTATGGCGTCGAATTTGTTATCCCATTAGAACTCGAAATACCAACCCTACGAATCTCTCTTAAAAGAATCCGTAAAGACAATGAATATTGTGAAAATCACTTACATGAATTAGAAAATTTGGGCTCACATTGTGTCAAAGCATTGGAAAACCTCCACGCATACCAATCTCGCGTATCACAAGCTTATAACCATAAGACTTTTTCTAGAGACTTCAATATCAGCGACCTCATCTTTAAAGAAAACCAAAAAAATACAAAAGCTAAAGCATCCCTCAAAGGAAAATTTAAGCACAATTGGCTTGGCCCTTACGTTGTCATGGATAAGCTTGGTGGTGGTGTTTACCACCTTGCCATCCTTCTAGGAAAACCACTCAAAAAAAATTTAAATGGCATGCATCTCAAGAAGTATTACACTTAGATTAGCACACCACCCTCATTACCCGATGATGCACTCTTATGCTTCGGTTCACACTAGAATTTTGAGGGATTACCAGTACACTAAACCCCACACACTACACTATAGGTTCTACATGTTTACCCTATCACGTACATTATGCATCATAGATCATCCTTTCTACACTTAGTCTACATCCTACATTATCCTATACATCCCTCATTTATTAGTCAGTTATACATCATCTATATTATACATATTACACTATTTTTCATTACATATGAGTCTAGTTTTACATTTAATCCATGCATTCTATATTTACACTAGGTTACATCATATATATGGGTCTAGATTTACATTCTATCACTACACATTCTATTTATATTTACCCCTATCACCACATCTTGCATCCTACATTTCTTATATGGCATAGTTCACATCACACATTTATCCACTATATACATTCTACATAATACACTAGATTCCATTACATATGGGTCTAGTTTTACTTATCATCATTTACATATTCCATTTCTCTATACACCTATTATTTTATTTCACACATTACATATCCTATACACACTACATATCCTCTATTGCATGACCTACTCCATGTATTTACATCTTCATCTCTTGGTATGTTATACTACATTATCTCCTACATGATGTACCCATCACCCTATGACGCACTTTAGTTCCTCGGTCCATACTCGATTGTTGAGGGTTTACCAATCAAATGGACCTTACATTCATCATGCGACATTTTCCTCATGCAACATTTCTAGCATTAGTGACATACACCTTAGGTTAAATCATCACCTATTATACCATCTCATAGTGGTATACTTTGTAGGCTAAATCACCACCCTTGTTATCATATTGTAGTGGCATACACCCTTACTTTACATCACCACTCCTTTCTTATTATTCATCTTGTAATGACATACGCTTTAGGATAAATCATCACCCATCCCCCTCTACTCATCATTTAGTGATATACACTTATGGATAAATCATCCCTCCTTTATTCAAAAAGTCATGATCTTCCCTTCGGCTATAGGGTTCACACACATCTCTCCATATGTCTCATTTCATCACCATTACATATACACACTCATCACAGCGCACTAGAAACAACCAACACTACTCGACCATTTCCCAATGATGTACTCTCGTTTATGGTTCATTATTGACTACTAAGGGGGGGGGAAAAAACGAACCTCATTGCATACACATTTCATCCACTCAGGGGTCATGTTTCTCCTATCATTCCATTTTGTATTCCATTCCATCCATCCACAACATACTGCATTGTCATGGGGACATTTAATCTTGCTTATTAGTGTTTTACATGCTCACTTTATTACACATGTTAGACTAGGCTTTCTTATATGTTAGTATCATACACACATGTGCGTTCATGCCTTTGTTTAGTGTGATCACAGATACAGGATTCTACATGCGACATGGATGCTCCCCTTCTACCCTTCATATACCGGTTGCTAGGGGCATCCACATTCATCTTATCTGGATGTTATTGTTTCATTTTGTACTTAGCATCTTATATTACTTACTTATACATGCTTTGACATATTTCTTATCACTCTAACATGCTAATGGGTGTTCCATGTGTAGCACTTCTTTTGCAGGATTACATGTTTCCATGACTACTTCTTTGTTCCTACTTGTTTGCTTTATTTTCCATTATATGTGGGCTTTGCCCTTTACTTGTGTGCACACTTGTCTATTGTTTTTGACCATGATTTCTTTGCATGTTGTGTGACATCATGAGTTATTGTCCCATGTTTGCAACCCGTTTTGTGGTCAGTCCTCTTGTCTTCTTACTCAATTACACTACTTTGTTTGGTAGTTACTACATTGTCTACAGGACATGGTTTCTGTATTTCACAGTTACTTGTCTTATATTGTGTATGTGTTCCATTTAAAATTTATTTTCACATATTTTAGGATACAACACATTTGCTTACTTTAAACATTTTACACAATGTTTTTACATACATTTTTTATTACTTGATCATTTTCTCCTTACATGTTCACCCGTATGAGAAACAAGTAGTCAAATTGGGGGCCCGTACAACAATAACGACAATGATAACACACCACTACAGGCACTTGGCTTTACTAACCATGCAGGTACACTATACACAACAACAACTACACACGTGTTCTTCCCTAGGTTCACTCTCATCACTTTTTATGTGCATTTTTCATCTTTAGAATCCATGCTCCTCCACATTTTTCTTTTTGTCACTCCACTCTTGAGTCTAGTCCATCAGCATGTCTTTCTTATATACTCTACATGGATATCAAGTATGCATCTCTATCTATTATACGTTATCGAGCGTTCCACTCACAAACATAAAGTGGGGGAAAAATGTAGACACAAAATCATGCACTTTAGGCATTATTTAGCCCAATCTTATACTACTATTTATAAAGTTCTCAAGTGAATAAATTACTAATTAATCCCACCTTTTGGCCACCTTTATTTTATATTTTATTTTTTCAATCCCGCTCATTCCTTCATACATATCCACCTATTTCGATAATGTCCCAACATTTTAACCTAAACCTGGGCACCCAGGCCTATACTAGGGTGCCTCAGGGTGCCCTGGTCCCATCTAGGGTGCCATGATCCATGTGCTAGTTTACCACTTCTTTTTGGGGTCTTTCTATCCATTTTTCATCCTTATCTTATTCCTAGTTCACCATGCCAGGGTTAATTGAAACTTAAAGCTTGAGAACCCTATAAAAATAAAGTTATAAGACCATAATGAGGGTCCTAGCATCACATACTACTATCACTCCATCTAGAGTTACATCCATTGCATCACTTGCATCCACATAGTGTCATGCAACAAGGCTAGGAGATATGCATCAACACACACAAGATAGGGGAGGGATCCTATTCTATTCCATGCACACATGCTATTACATTTTTATATAGTTACTATTGTTTGCTACTTCACAAAGTGTGACTGGCACAAGAGCACCTAGGGTACGACATGCACACACTCACCATAACTACATCCGGGTCTGAAATGTAGTGCAATGCTCAATGATAAGACCACTAGTTTGGCGGCTGAGGTCAATCCAACCCATTCATTTAGCATCTTTTATTTTTCTTAGGTTTTTATACTTCTTTTCTTCTTGCAAGTCGTCATCTCATTATTTTACACATCCAACGTAACTCAACAAATCTAGTGTGACAAATAGGAAGAGCTTTGGATCACTTTGTGACCATAAAGAATTCATATTCTAAGCATTTACAGAATTCATGGTACCTAATCTGCAGACCTGGGCGCCCCAGTTAGTTCATATCTTCTAGATCCAACCTTGGTGGGACTTCTGAGTGATTGTCTGTACTTCTAGATTCTATTTTTCAGACCTGCAACAACCTGCAATAGTCTCTTCTAATCAGTTAAGCCATTTATCTACCTTTTTTCATGCATTTTAGGGTTTTATTTCACTTGGAATATTCATTTTCTATCATTCCATATTGTTTTAGTCCATTCATTACAGTGTTTTAGTCCTCCTACTTAGATTAACTAAGTGGTTATACTTTTCATTTTGAAAACTACTTGCTTGATCTCCTCTTCTCCAAAGTGGGATATTAGTTTGATATTTTTCTCATTGGAGATCAATCGAGGAATGTTTTGAACGAACCTATATATTTCTTTATCGTGTGGATCATTTCTTTCTTATAATAGTCCCTCAAATAAATTCAACACTTCTTTCCTTATTACAATTGGAGATTCCAAGATAGAGTAATTTGTTTTTACAAATTTGGTTATTTTGTTGACTTATCTTATTACAATTGTAGAGAAATGAAAAAAAAAAACACCCTCTTGCAACCATGTTTCCTTGTATTTTTGGTGCCAAAAAAATTCCTCTCATAAATCTCTTCTATAGCCATTAACAATGTTTTCTCAGTACTTAGAAGCTTAATTGCAATATCCTCATTAATTACTTTGAGATCCTCTTCTAGTTGTGATTTCTAGAGTGAAAATGATCTTGAAGGATATGTTTATTCCATTCCCTGCTACATCTCTTTAAGAATTTTAGTTTTGACAACGAAACAAAAAGCTTTCCTTCCCTTGATTTTAGGTTCATGTTTCCACCAATTCTCCACAAGATTGGCGAATTCTTGATCTCGAAACCACATATGCTCAAATTCGAAAGGAATTTTCTTGGGACTTTTATCCTTTGTTATTATCAAGATGGGAGTGTTATCATATCTAAAGACTGGAAGAATTGTAGTTACCAACTTCCAAGAGTCTAAGAGCCAAAATTTCAAGATAAAGAACCTATCTAGTTTCTCTACTATGTTGCAAAATCCCATTCTTCTGTTGGTCAATGAGAATTTCCCTTCTTTTGGTGGAATGTCCAATAGATTACAATACTTGACAAATGAAATCAAGTCCTTCTGAGAGTTGGATTCCTTACCCCCCTTTTTATCTAGGTAAGAGAGAATTGCATTAAAATCTCATAAAGGTCTTAATTTCATCCACTATAAAATTCTTGTGTGTTAGGTGATTGGAAGCATGTGTTGATAAGGTGGGCCTAAAAAATCTTTTTTTGTAGGCTAACATGTCACACTATACCTAGTTTATTCCTTTCACAATAATATCGTATTTGATTGTTCTAAGGTTCCATAAGATTTTGAGACCACTTGAAGAACCTTTAGCATCCACTCCAAAATCCTTCCATGGTGGTTATTTTTGGTGAACTAGCTCTATTAATAAATCAATTGGCATTTTGGTTTCTTACAAATTGATAACATTTGGTATGTAGAGTTGAAGTTGGTTGTATACTAGTATTTTCTTGTTAGGGGGGTTAAATCCCCCAACATTCCATGATGTACACTTCATGTTCACTTAAGAGGGATCTTCCCCTCCACCATAAGAAGCATTCCTAAATAGTCTTTCGGTCCTTGAATCATGAGTCTTCCATATGCTTCCTATATTTAGATATGTTAGAGTTCTAACCTTTGCTTCAAAGGCTTCTATGAATTCTAGGAGTTTCCTCCTTATTGTGTGTTGAGAAATGGCCAAGTTGGTGGGGGGACGGAGAGGGGGGTTGGTGGTAGACATAGAGTTCAAAAAAGGAGCAGCCTTCTCCAACAAATGTGAAGACAATACATTCAGCCAAATGTGGTCGCAGTACAAGAGTCGCCTTTTTCCGGTTGGATGGGATTCAAAAAGGTAGAAATGGAGGGAGAAAAAGTTGGAGAAGCAGGGTGTTGGGGGGATTTGCAAGTGGGGAAGAGGAAAAGTTTCAGAGAGAATAATGGTGATGAAAGGGCAAGAGGAAATGGTGGTGAACGAAGACATAACACCTTAGTATGAGAGGCATAAACACAAATGATTGGCAGAGAAAAGGTTAACCCAAAGAGGTAGAAATAGGTTCCCCAAATTTTAACGATAATGAATTGAGGATATCAAATGAAAAGGTCAGCTTTTGGGAGATCCGGAAGATTAATTGGTAACAGAAAAGGAGTCGACAGCTCAATAGATGGATCAAAAGATGAGTACCATGGCCTTAACAGAAGGGAGAAATTCTCATTATACAATAGATTTACATCCTTCATCTCTATGGAATGAAATTTCAAAGAAACCTTGTTCTCTCATTTTGACCCGTCCTCCCCAAAGGTTGACCATTTCTTGCTTAACCAATTTTAACCAAAATGATTAAGGCAGGGGATACACCAGCAAATGTGGTGTATTACAGAGTTACCTTGATGGATATTTATCTCTTTCATGGACTCGCAATCTTTTAGCTCGAGGGTTGCCCATTACTGTTCCTTTGGTTCTTTTGGAGCAAAATGATTTGAATCCTTAGTTGAAGGGGAGAGAGGGAGCTTACCTTGAGTGACGGAGGAACTCTTTTTCAATCAGTGTTACGCGGGGAAGTCTCCTTGATTTTGGTGACGTCCCAAACGTTTCCGGGAGGGATGTCCGGCACCTTGGGGACTTAGAGGAGACTTCTCCTATTTTTAAAAAATCTTTCAAAAGTCTTCTAATGTTTTTACTTTTAAAATGCTACATTAAATTATAAGCTTGAAAGTACCTAAAATTCATTAAACACAATTTAATTCCCTAAATTTCATTGAATACAATTAAAATATTTAAATAATAATTTTTATATATTATTTTAATAGCTGTCCACCTGCCGTTCCCAAAATTTGGGAATTTTTTTGCCATCCCGAAAACACCATCCCTCCGTCCCCCTGTCCCCACGTCCCCGAGACTTAGGTAACTATGTTTTCAATGCAACTTTATGAGTCCATATCCTCCTCAATCATGTGCCCAATATGGTTCTGTTGGATCCAAACGTCTTCAATGGACGTTGTAAATTTGGTACCATATGTTTTGGACCAAGCACCAAGATTGAGTCCTTTAGATTTCCAATTCTCCCACCTTTTTGGGAAAGATCAGTGCAACATTATGAGGCCATATCCTCCTAAATCTCGCACCAAACATGGTTTTGTTGGAGTCAAATAGTTTTGGTAGATGTTCTAAAGTTGGTACCATATGTTTTGTGCCAGGTCCCACAATTGAGTCATTTCGAATCCAAATTTTCCTGCCTTCTTTAATTTGGGATGTTATGTTGTTTTTTCCCCCTGATTGTGGAGTGTGTCTGAAAATTGTGGGGTCTATATGAAATTGGGCCCCAATTCTTCCTTCCCCAGATTTTGTTGGGTTTGATATGTTTCTAGTCTTGCAGATGAAGCCCAAAATGCCTAGAAGGAATGATTGGTTTGATTGCCCTTGTAGTTTTTTGGTGTTTGACCTATGTTTTTTATCCCATTAGGTTTTGGACTTTTGAGCTTGTTTTGATACCCCTTGGGAGGATCTCTGAAAAGAGCTTAACTGTCGAGCACTCATCCTTGCCTTCTAAGAAACAAGGTGGTTTACCCAGGTTTGGAGTCCAAGCATTCCATCTTATACTTGCTGGAAATTTTTCACAAATGTCAAAGATTTCTCTTTTCTTCTCGCCAGATGATAGGTCTCTTTTGTAGGATCTTTCAAAGCAAGGATCCCCCAGAAGCTAAGATACATAACAGTATGATATGAGGTTTGCTCCTCTCTTTTAGAAGACTTTTCAAACATTCCAGGAGAAAGAGATGTAGATCTAGTCCTAATCGCTTCAATGATCTAGTTTATTGTCCTCATGACCCTAGTTGCTCAAGAAGGGGATCTAGTTTATGGTGTTTGACCTATGTTTTCATCCCATTAGGTTTTGGTCTTTTGAGCTTGTTTTGATACCCCCTTGGGAGGATCTCTGAAAAGAGCTTTAACCGTCGAGCACTCATCCTTGCCTTCTAAGAAACAAGGTGGTTTACCCCAGGTTTGGAGTCCAAGCATTCCATCTTATACAAAGCTGGAAATTTTTGACAGATGTCAAAGATTTCTCTTTCCTTCTCGCCAAATGATGGGTCTCTTCTATAGGATCTTTCAAAACAAGGATCCCCCAGAAGCTAGGATACATAACAGTATGAGATGAGGTTTGCTCCTCTCTTTTAGAAGACTTTTCAAACATTCCGGGAGAAAGAGATGTAGATCTAGTCCTAATCGCTTCAATGATCTAGTTTATTGTCCTCGTGACCCTAGTTGCTCAAGAAGGGGATTTGACAAGAAATCCCCATCTGAAAATGCCAAACCCTCATAGTGTAAAAGTTCACACTACTCATTTTGCGCGTCTCGCACTCGCAAAAATGACTCATGAGTTGAAAAGCTTTTACTTCTAGCCATAAATGAAATTTGATGTAGCTCAATACGTGACCAAATGCCTAGAATTTTAATGGTTAAAGGCATAACATTGTCACCCTAGGGGACAACTCTATCCTCAAAACGTTCCAAAAGAGACTGTCTATGATCTCTATAGATTCCATTTATGGATTTCCTAAATCCAAGAACAAACATAATACCATTCTAGTAGTGGTTGACAAACTAGCCAAGGTAGACAATTTCATTCTGGGAAACCTAAAAGATGATGGACCCTTTTTTGCACATTTATTTGTAAAAGAAGTGGTTAGCCTTCAAGTTATTCCTAAGGTCATTATATCTTCTTTTTTAAAAGTTATGGTCGGCATGATACTATCACGGATAGAGGCATAATTTGGAATTACCTCAATATTTTGGACAACTTCGACGCCGTCCTTCAAAATAAGGCCGAATTTTGGTTCTTACCATCCGAAGACTGATGGTCAAATTGAAAGAGTGAATCAAATTGTGTAGGACATGTTGAGGATATATGTGATAGACCAATGACATAAATGGCAAACATTCTAGCATTCAAGTGAGTTCACATGCCATTCTTTGGTGAAGATGGCACCTTTCGAGGTATCGTACCACCATAGATGTACTCCTTTAGGATGGGGCGGGCTAGATAACTGAGTCATAGGAGGGCATGACTTGTTACAAAATTATGACTCATGTTATCCGGATGAGATTGAAAGAGGCCTTTGAGCGAAAGGCGACTAGCATGCACTTCATTTGTGTTAAGTCCACTTTTATGAGTGGGCAATGGAGATTTTTGGTGGTAGATCTGTCCTCCAAAATGTGAATAATAGAAGAGGACAATGATGGAGGTGTGATTGGTATCTGGAAAAAACTACTTCGTTTTCTCGACTATTGTGGGAAATCTTTTGGTGGCATTGTTTTAACCCATTACTTGATCTTGGCAAGCATTTTTTGACTGGCAAGCATTTTTTGACTTTGGGAGCTTACCCATCTTGAGATAAGTTTGAACAATGTCATAGCTTGGAAGAAGTTTTTCTCCACACGATCATCATTTGGCTTCAAACACGAAGATTTTTTAGGTATTTTATTGAATGTTTTGGAACCGTGAATACAGAAAATGTTATTAGATGGTGCTGATCCTTCTACATGGAACCGCTTGGGTTCATTGACTTCATTTATTCACAATAAATTATGGGGCAAAAGATCTTCCATTTGTGGTGATTCAATGAATGCTGAAAAAAAATGGTAGAAGTATGTAAATGTACAAGAAAGGAGATTAATAGGTTGTCAAGGAACTTCTTGTATCTTCTTCCTCCCTGACTTGAGAATGTAGGAATGAATTGAGAATGTTATAATCTTGATCTTGTTTAAAAACATCTCATTGTTATGTGGGGTAAACAAGTGAAGATTGGTTACTAGACAACACTAGCCGTGAGTTGGTAAGAGGTTCCCTAAAGGGAAGGGAAACAAAAACTATAATCTAAACCCTTGTGAGTAGTTACAGTTGAAAGAACAATGTTTGTTCCTTTCTTCCTGTTGTAGATGACAGTCTGTACTGTTGTTATGCTTGAACATTTGTTGTTTACCTTGTACTGAGAAAAGTTGTGTTTCAAACCCGGACAAGTAGAATGGTGTAGAAAATAAAAAAGCTTGAAGAAATAATATTGTCAATATGGACATCATTCAGTGTTAAAATGAGTTATTTTCCTTTTTTAGATTGAAAATTAGGAGTAGATAACCTCCGGCTATCTTTCACATATTAACCCTCCCTTTCATATGTAAAGTTTGGGCAGGTTTTCCCATGAAACGGTGACCCTCGAGTGTCCCTTTCTTACACTTTCCATGCTACTTTTGTATCTTAAATTAGTTGTTCATTATAATTTTAATCATTGGTCTCCTGGGAGACTAATTGGAAATAAACAGTGTTAATCAATTCATTCGGGTAACAACAGAATGAGGTTCGTTATTGGAAATGGAATTATGACTTGAACTTGATATTTTTTAACTTTCTTTAAATCAGTCAAACGTAGAATGATGTTATGTTTGGACTCGGAAGTAATTCTAGAGCTAAAGCTTACTCATTGGTACAGGGTTTTTAATAATATATAGACACGATTTAAGTAGGTATTCTTTATACCAGCCCATGAGCAATTTGATTATGGCAATTAGGCTCTTCTTTTGCAAAATGAACCTTTCTTGTGAATGGTATGGTTTACTCTCTGGAAATAATTGGGTTCCTCGGTGTACAAATGCACTTGCAAATTTTAGACTCATAAACACTTTACTTGTATGTTATGGTTAAAGGAGAACACAGTCCGCATTCTTTAAAAAATTATATTCAACTCTATCGTAAACTCTAAAAAGTTATGAATTAAATTGAGGATTGAAAAACCTCAAATGAGCCTACCATAGATAAAGGAGAACCCAGTCCTCAACATTCTTAAAAAAATTATCTTCGACTCTATCATAAACTCTACAAAATTCAGTTTTTTAGCGGACTTTACAATAAACCACCAAGATGGCCTTCGCCTCTTATGGCACAACAATACAATCTATGAAACACATCTTCCGGAAACACTTTCCAAGTCATACCTATTGGCAGTGTATATCTTTTAATTTACCATTTTAAGCCATAAAATACAATGGCACGTGAATAGTATAAATGTATTGGTCATTTTATTGGTTGAAATAAACTGAGCACTAATATCCAATCCCATTTATGGCAGTCATGAATATGTTTCTAATGCATGCAACTTCAACATTTACTATCTAAAACTTGCTAATAAAATATCCATTCTTGTAGGTCTAACAAATTTTATCTTATGCCCTGTTGTATTCTGAACTGTTAAAACTTTGGTCGAAGGAGCCAATGTTGATTCTCTCCTAATTGAATACCTAAAAATGTGTGGTAATACCTAAACAAACTGTTTTTCCTTCCTTTAATTATGTGACACTACATCCATACGTAGCCCAGCATTGTCTGGCTCTTATTTTGAAGGAGAGACAAAATATATGGTCCTAAAGAAAACAGAAGAAAATCACAAGACTTCAATGTATTGCCTTGAAACTGTCATTATTTCATCCATTAAACTAGTTCAAGGAAGTTTGTAAGAGTCTCTGGTCAAGCACCATGTTGGGTACCTGCAAGACAGAGAATTTGTGATGGATGTCATTCAACGCGGGATCCAAATCCTTCACCATCAGGAAAGAAACTCGTAAGGCAATTGTGATATATGCGTTACCTTGTCTCCAAAAAACATTTTTGTATTGTTTGCAATAGCCTCCATAAACTTCAATTCTAAGTACTCTGAAGTCAATAGTAACTTGTTCGCATCAGCTTCATTCTTAAACCTGACACGAAAATGTAATCAACAATTATACTCGTTTCGCCTCCTTTTGGACCTAGGCTTCAGAAGATGCAAGAAAGAAACAATCTTCTCAGGTAGCGACAGTTGCATACCTGTAAAGATAAGAATCTGCAATACTTTTCTCTCGAGCCAAGTACATGTCATTCTCTATTTTCTGTTGCAATTTGATGCTTTCTTTCTCCATTATCCGTTGCTCCATAAGAATCTTGCTTACATGTGCATCTTTCTCGGCTTCTGTCACAGCCTTCATTGTTTGTGTTTCAGCCTCCTTTTCTGCCACTTTCTGCTTCTCTATTTCTATGAGAAACTGTGGCATTTGGACCAGACAACCTCCATTAGGATCAAGCAAAATATGAATTCATTGTCCACATACAAATACCCACCTAGATAATTACAATAATGTCCATAGTTAAACAAGTAAATCACAATAAAAGCATAAAATAAGGGAAAGAAAATTAGGGTACGATAGAAAACTACAGTGCTGAAATATAAATTCACATGATATTTGATGTCTGTTCCGTAACCAATAACATGTATTATGCATTTGAAGTAGAGCAACATGCCTATCCTTTAGCATGCCTATCATTCTTTAGCAAAAAAGTAAACAGCCTATCCAAGCGGATATGGGATCACTTCAAATATGCATGAAAAACTACAATCAGAAATTGATTTGATCATTAAAATGCAGTAGGAACAAGGCACATTGTCAAAACCTATAAGCATATGACATATGTTCAACTAGTTCATGACCAAACAGAAAGTACCTTCTAAACTGGCAAAAAACGTGACATATATTTCTCAATACACCTTTGTTAAATTCATATCTTCTTTTGGTGATGTTGCAAAGCAGTCCTGTATCCTCAGACCTGTGCAAGTTGAATGCAACACATCTATTTGTTTCAGCCCAAAGAGTTCCAACTAGTTCTCATGCTCAAATTACCTATTTCTTATACACAAGAAGCTTCATAACAATGATGATTGTGCACTAATATTATATCATCCCCTAATAATGAAGAATGGGACTGTCTGTCAAAAGTATATATTGAGATTATATTCCAAATGATCGAGACATCTGATCACCAATTCACCACCATTCATATGCATAAATAATTTGGAATATCGAAGCTAGGCATCTACAAGTGAACATGTGACAAATGTGAGTTGTTTGGTGACCCGATGAGATTGAGAAATGGTAGTCATCATCAGAGTTACCATTACCACGTTTGACCGGACCTGGACCAAGGACTCCCCGAGCCCGAACTTTTCGGGCAAGCCAAGGTTCTATTTGAATCTGAATTTTTTGAGTTAGTTAAACTGGTCCAGACTGCACCTACAAGCTGTGAAAAAATAGAAGTTTAAAATTAAAATGAAAAAGAAACAAAAAGAAAATGTGATCGGTACCAATGCCAATCTCCTGCAACCCCACCAGCCCCACATCAAACATAGAAAAGAAATTTTTAAAAATAATCAGGCCTAATTTTATAACTTTTTTATAATTTTAGGTAACTGTCTTTGGCACATATGTGTTGCCTTTTTGACATTCTCATGACATAAGTTTTTAGAATTTTTTATATATACCCTAATTTTCTTATTTCAAACTTTTATTTAAAGAATCCTGAATTTTGTATAACCTTCATCACTCTCAAACCTGGTAAGCATGGTCCTCTAAAAACAGGATACACTCCCCACCCCCTCGCAGCCCGTATCTGTGTGTCAAACTCAGATACGTGTGATTCATGGGTTTCATGTGTCTGACATTGCCCTGAATGTGTCCTGTGTCGCACACATATCTAACATATGTTGGACACGTGAAACCTGAGTGTCCAATACAAGTGGGCTCCAAAATCCACTCCCAAAAGTGAAATTTAGCTGCAATCAGTCACAATTCAAGCAAGGAGGCAAATGCAGTGTGGAGGTTGACTTGTCTTCGAGATTCTTGAGGTTTCATGCAAGAGAAATCTGCATTCCATTTTCTGACTCTTATTTCTGAGTGTTATTACAGCTAAGTGTTCCTCCACCAAAACCATGGCTCAGCCATCAAGGGTTGCTACTCCAAAGAAGGGGACAAATGTTCATGTTGGTGTTCCTCCCTCTTCTCCACGTACAAATGCTGCTGCTGTCAGTGCTCTGTCTGCTGCAAGTGGAGCCACCATTGGTGGAAATAAAGCTCCAACAAGAAGACAGGTTAATCAAGACAGCAAATATCCACTCTAGATATATGTAACCAAAAGACCAGTGCCTGCGAGTTAGGGTGGTGGAAATTGCTATTGGACATGTTCATTTTGTAGTGTTGAATTTAAGAGTACCTACTCCCACGTCAAGGGCATTTGTTGGCTCTCAAGAGGGGGATTGCAGCAATGCTTAGACCTCAGTATGAGCCAAAGAAAAAGCATGGCTAAAGAGGATGCTGTCAGTGAGGCAAGCATGGCAGTGGCGTGCACCACTGCCAAACATATAGAGATGAGAATCCTCTTTCATTTTTGAGGAAGTCGTCCAGTAGAAGTGTGACTGGGGCTTAATTTGACATTGGACCAGCAATAACAGCAAGGAAGAAGCGAGCCCCTAGTGGTCCAATGGGCAAGATACTTCAAGCAGAGTTGCCTAATGAGATGGATCTTACCATCAGGTTCTATTTTTATCTCAATTTCCTTTCGTTTAATATTGCACGCTCTGCATTATTTATTGAAATGTGTCAGGCTCTAGCTGCACGAGCTTCGATTCAGTATGCACCTCCTAGTTCGGTGAAGCTTAGAACCCTCATCTTGTCCCTCAAGGCAAAAAAGGTGGATAAACTCCTAACAACTATTAAATCAGCATGTCCCTCATCTGGTGTTAGTATTGTTTCCGATGGATGGTCCGACAGATACACCACACCATCCCCTCACAAATTTCATGGTGTCATCAAATAATGGACAGCTGTTCTTGAAAGCAGTGGATGCTCTTGGAAAATGCAAGGATGCTAATTACATGGGTGACTTGTTCTTAAAGTCATTGAAGAAGTGGGCATTGATTCTTGTGAGCAAATTATTATGCATAATGCACCTGTTTGCAAGACTGCCACCATGATTGTGGAGACTAAATATCCGCAAGTATTTCAAACATCTTGCATTGTTCATTTATTGAATTTGGCACTTTAATATATTGCTTTATATGTCACATGGATGGTAGTGTTAATTGACAATCACACCATATCTGCAATTTGTACAATACTATACCCATGCCCTCACAATCTATAAAGAGTACACAAATCCATCATGTTGAAGATTGCAAATGCTCAATTTGCATCCTCAGTTATCATGCTTGAGAGGTTGAGGGAGGTCAACACTGCTGTTGCAGACATGGTTATTTCAGATAATTGGAATTTCTGGAAAAAGCAAGATGTAAATGCTTAAAAGAAGGTAAAGGATACACTGTTGGAAGATTGCTGCTGGGAGAGAGTAGATCTTAACATTAGGATCATGAACCCTATCGTTTCTTTGTTGTGGATTGCAGATACGGACCGCCATATTGGAAAGATGTTTATGGGGCGCAGGACTTCATGATTGAGTCTGTGAAGGCAATTAATTTTGAGAATAGGTGTCCTGGGTATGGAACATCCACAAAGATTTTGTTCACTGCCATATGGGATACTCATGTCAGCAGATGGGAGAAGAATTGCACACCTTTGCATTGGGTGGGTCACTCATTTAAACCCAAGTACTGAAGTGAAGAGTTGCTCAATGTTGGGCCTACAAGCAGATTACCTCCTCACATAAATAGGGAGATATCAGATGCGAGGAAGATTGTCCATTGAGCAGGCTATTTTAGGATAGAAGCACACTTGACGAGGTGATGAAGGGTTTCATAGAGTTTTCAACTTCCACTACGAGTTTCGGAGGCTATGATGTGATCTGAGATGGGGCTTAAGAAAAACATGGAGAAGTATGCACTATTCTACGACAATTAGCAATGAGGCTCCTCTCTCAAATTATTTCATCTTCTTGTTGTGACAGGAATGTTAGGAATATCTTGTTAGTGTTCACATGTTAATGTATTATTATGTGGTGGGATGAGTTGTAATAACAACTTATATAAGTACTGTGTTGTAATGGTTGGTTAAAATAAAGAGGTGTGTGAGAGAGATTTTCAGGTACGTTAGACTCTATAGTTAGAATGTAACGGCTCATAATATTATTAGGTATGAGTAGTTGGAAGTGATAAGCGTTGACTCCTACTTTTAAGGAGATCAATACACTAGATATGCACAATTCTTTCATTGTGTATAATATCAACATCTCAAGTTTATTGAATGTGCAATCTGAGTATTCGTGTATTTTGCTTTTGGAAAGCTCTACCAAATTCATCATTTCATATCAGAGCATGGCTAATCCTATCCATGTAAAGAGGGCTTGATATTGGATGAGGGGCATGCATCTATTTCATCACTCCAATTGATGTCAACCCATATTTGAAAAACTTGTTTTGTAAGCCTCTTTACAGTAGTTAAGGTAGATTCGTATCATTTAAGGTATGTATCTGCGACCATGTCTTCTTAAGATCTCCAAAGTCCCTATCTGTAGACCTGATCTGGTTCGTTTCTGCATGCATTATATGTGTTGCCTATGCGCCTTTGCTATTCTATGTGCTATATATGTTGCATACTTCAAATCATTGAAGACTCCGTGCTTTTGTTGGCTTCCTCGCAATCTGCACATATTTGTTATCTCAAATCCAACGTGCATCTATTCCAGACACACATCCCACAACCATCCGGTACCTCCACCTGGCATTGATAGGCTTGGCCGCTTCTTCAGCTGTATAGACCTGCATGCTCCCAAGGCTGTACAAAATTGGCATTGACAATTGTCTATTCAAACTCCTCGTGTGCGTGGTAATGGTTTGGATATCTTCACGTGTGTATGTTTGCAGTCAGATTTGCTAATGCTCACATCAGCTCTTGTAAATCATTATTCCATCATACCTGGCAGCATGAAGTTTCTCATATAAAGCCAGAATTATAAATATTGCTAAGGATAGACGTAATCCTTCTATTTTGAAGAATAATATTGGTTATGGCTAAGCCTCTATGCATGCCAATATTCAATCAACATGTCATACACATATATACTTCCAGTCTGCAGTCTGTGTGATTTGTGGTTCAATGTGTCTTCCTCTATTTACAGCACGCACATCTAAATCTGTGTACCTTCTCACCCTACGCCTCATTAGAAGTTTTTAAACGCCCACAGTATTTGCTTCTTCCAAGCATATACATGCATTGTTTATTGCATCGGATTTGGGGTTCATCCTCTTTAAAACCATCTTCCCAAGCCCAAGTGTACGCAGTTTCCAAATAGAAGGTCTGTTGGTTTTGTTTTTGATGTCAAAGGGCACATAATATAAAAGTTAAATAACTTCTAGTGTGTTGTTACGATTGTAAATGCACGTAGGGAGGCTGGTGTATACATTCTTGATAAGATCTTCAACCATGCAAAAGGTCAAATCTCTCTAACCAAGTAGTGGTAAAATACTATAGTATTGCCATCTATTGTAATAGTGAAGGCACTTTTGCAAAACACATTTGTCATCAAAGTTTTATTTTAGTTTGAAGTATTATTTAAAAAGGAATTTCACTGTTACTTTTTAAATATTGTTTATTCATTCATCATTGGTCATTTAGATTTAGGAGTAATTTGTGTTTTCATCCAAAGTCAAAATTGTCACAATCAAAATATCAAAACATATAAAAAAATTGCCTTGCGGACACATTTCATTGGTACCCAACGTCTTGAAAGTCAAAATTCCATTGTGGGGGGGGGGGGGGGGGGGGGGGGGGGGGGGGGGGGTGTTGTGTTATATACATAAGCTTCAAGATCATTTCTGCTAAGTAGCCACGAATAATGGAGGATAGAGGCAACAAAGGTTGGAGGACAATCAATGTCCTCTTGTCAAAGGCTAGCGAAAAATCCACACATTTGATAGTGGCATGTTTCTCCTCAGTTTTGCATGGTGTGTAGAATAAACTCTTGCTATAAATAGATGAATAGAATAGCAGATGACTACAATGATTTTTTGTTGCGTACTCCTATAACAATGTGGCTAGTGAGAATAGTAACACTCATTGGAAGTGAAAGTGGGAACTGTTGAGTTCTCGTATACAAGTGATCGTAGGAAGTGTGGTTCCGATGCGGGTGAGCCCAAGATCTATAACTCGCTCCCATAATATATATTGTTAGGCTTGGCCCTCTCTATTCTACATATAGTAGATGAGAGTAAGATGCAATATAGGGTAGGTGGGCACGAAAGAGGCCCACATATCCCATATCTGATAGGGCCCCTATCTAGAATTATGAACTAGGAGCGGGGGAGGGGGCTTCTATTTCTATATATAGGGCATATATAGGGCAAGGCAGGGCAAGAGTCCTATACTATGGTGTATTTCGTCCCAGATAGATAGGATATATGGAGAGGGGGGTCGTCTCCAACATGGAATAGATAGTAGGCCCCCCATATAGATTATGGGGCCCCTATCTACCCATATAGAGAGGGCAGGGAGGGGATAGTATGAGGGGCACCTCCCCCCTCTCTATATATTATATGGTGACCATAGAAATCTATATGTCAATTGAGGGAACCCCCTCTCTAGATATAGATATGCATTTTTGTTTCCAGTTCATGTGGTTTGATTGCTCCTCATGTTCACACTAAGGGGGGTAATGTTAGGAATATCTTGTTAGTGTTCACGTGTTAATGTGTTATTATGTGGTGTGATGAGTTGTAATAACTCATATAGATATTATGTGTTGTAATAGTTGTCAGTTAAAATAATGAGGTGTGAGAGAGATTCTTGGGTACGTTACACTCTATAGTTAGAATGTAACAACTCATAATATTATTAGGTATGCATGGTTGAAAGTGATAAGAATTGACTCCTACTTTGTAGGTGATCATTACACTATATGTGTACGCTTCTCTCTTCGTGAATAATATCAGCATCTCAAAGTTATTGCGTGTACAATCTTTATATTAGTGTATTTTGCTTTTGGAAGCTCCACCAAATTCATCAAGGAACTGGAGCACATAAGGGAATGTGTAGACGTTGGAGAAGCGTGGTCTTGGGCAGTCCTAGAGCAGACATTGGTGTATGTGCACAAAAACCTCCGTCTTATATACACAGCAAGGAAGAGTGGTTCAAGGGAAGGACAAAGATGTGGGATGTATTTCCTAATGACATAGGTCTCGACAACACCTTTGAGTTGGCATTGACCAACTTGGATCTTAATAAAACCGTCCTACAGCCAGTCAGTTTTGATGATGGTATTGGTAATCCTAAGGGGCCATCCACAACACCAGCAGATGCAGATATTGGAATGGAGGGCCTAAAGGAGGAGGAAGGAGAGCATATTGGCAGTGGTTGCAACCTAGATGATTTTTGTTATGATTATCAGATGTAGTAGGTATTAGTATCTACTATCAGGTTTATATGATAGATTTTTATGACACTGAATGAAAAAACTAAAGAACTTTTGACTCGTGAGTTTATGGTTTAATTACCAATATGTATGACCTATAGTTTTACCATTCAGGGGGTCAACATACCATGTATCTCATATCCACAAGTCATGTGACTTAGATGGTCATAATCATGGTACCCACATTTGTTAAAAAACGAAATAGTAGACATTGTGATGCAGGAGCATCAGGATCTAGCTTATGTACATGATGTAAATATCATAGTTTGTATGCATTCATGGTGTAAAGGTGGCTTAGGAGGTTTTCAGAGTCAATAAGAAGCCATTGAAGCCTTATTTGTTCCTAAACAGGTTGTACAAGCATAGTTGACTTTGAAAATTTGAAAATTTGAATGTTGAAGTATGAGGGATATGGTCATATAGGGTCCTAGAAGTTTGTGACCATGATTTGGAATTATTCCAATCATTTGTAATGGTCAAAAACTCCTCATTAACCTCCTATAAGGATAAAGCTACCTTGAGAAGAACTAGATACGCAATTTGACCAAGTGTGAACTGTTGAGAAGATTTGGGAAGTTGTTTCAACAACTCCTAAACTTGGAGAACTGTTCTATTCGATCCATTTGATGAGAGGAGTGGAATCACAATGAATGGAGGCTAAGAGAGTTGTTTTAGTAGGTTTTGGCAAGTTGAATGGGAGGTTTTCTCAATGAAATAAGCCTCTAGCAGGCTCTTTGTACATAGTATACCGTATTTTGTACATATACCATGTTGTTTCAAGAAGAATTGTTGAAAGTTTATTGAAGTTTTTCATCTTTCTGAGTTGCATTGAAGTGGAGGGATGTGTGTTAATGGATCAGAGGTTGAATTTGTTATGGTGGCATATAATATCTTGCATATACTCTTGATCTGTCCTGTTTCCATTAAATGTGATGTATTTCTAGTGAAAGCTTATCGTGCAAGTATATAGAAGCATCTCCATGCCAAGTTACTAAAAGAAGAGCTTGTATAAAGGTCCCACAGAGCTTCTCCAACAAGATTTGGGTTGTGAAGAGGTTTCAAGAAAAAGATAAGTTCATTTCTCCTTATCGGGTTCTTGGAAACCCCAAGACTAGGATTTAGACAAATCTTTTCATATCTTTTTTGTTATTGAGTTTCAGAGGCTAAGATTAGGAACAAATCATCTAGAGGGAGTCTACTCCATGTTTCAAAAGGTTGCATATTGTTTCATGCCCGCATGTGCAAGATATTTATGACAGTTTTGGAAGAGGCATAATGAATCTGCTAGAGACCTAATTGCTAGATCCTAATTGTGAACTGTGTAAATTCCATGAAGAATTAAGATTTAAAACTTTGTGAGCTTCAAATATACAGAAAAGGGTATCAGAAAAACTTAGTAGTAGTTTTTGGAATGGAATTTGGTGCACATTAGACCTAAATTTGCATAAAACCAGACCTAGTACAAAAGAAGAAAACAGAGCCTTGGAGTGCTAAAAGGAAAGATCTCGGTAAATGGAATCTAATTTGTTTCCTATCTGAATATTTATGGTGACATAACTATAATAAGATGATTGAGTTAGTTATCCATTGCTACATGTCAATACTTCATAGCCTTGTTTAAGGGAATTGAATTCTCATGGTTGAAGTGTTATAACAGTAGTACCAAGTGTACGAGTAAGATCAAAAGGTGTAATTAAACCTCTATCAGTGCATGGTTGTGAACATTAGTTTGAATACAAATACACTTGTGTGAAAGTAAGGAGAATCATCTTGCTATCAGGAAAAACACAGTCAATCACACAGTACTTAACAGTCAAGAACCATAGATTGTGTGAATATGATTGGGTATAGCTTTCAATACAAATGCATGTGTTGGTGTATAGAGAGTCATCTTGACATAAGGCTTAATGAGGAATGTAGCTTTGTATGAATGGAATTTCTTGTACACAGTCTTTGAACAGTCAATAACACTGTCCTAATACAGTCAAGAGTTAGAGGAGGAGAGCAAATTTTCAAGGAAGAATTTATCGCTAGAGGTAGTCTGAAAAAAATTGATAGTGAATGTTAACAATTCAATCTCCTTTATAACACTGTTAGAGAAATAGAGCATGGTAATACAAGAAAGGTAGAGAGGTGCATGAGCATTGTTAGAGGAATAGAGCATTGTTAGAACAAGAACCATATGTTACCCATATTGTTAATGAAGGTGGATGCAGGTACAGTCAACAAGGAGGGGATTGAAGCTGATGCTGCTTGGTTGGAAACATCAACCAAAGTCAAATTCATTGTTCAAATTCTTAAGATCCAATTTTTAGTAAATCTGATTACACAAGGAAGGATAGTCCTATTGCATGTTTATAACCAAAGGTTCTTGACCTTATGAATGGTTATTATGATCTCACTAGATAAAGTAGGACTATCAGTATATAAAATCAGGTTTTTAGATGAGCAAGCTATCACATTGTGAAATACTTCAAACTAAAATAATTGCCAAAAAATGACAAAAACGATTGAAGCAAAGATCCTGAAGCATTGGAGAACAAACTTATATAGCATTTTTAATTCAAAGGAAAAGCAGTTGAAATGTGAAGTTGACTAAGGTTAGAGAGAAAGCAGATCAGCATTGACCCACTCCAAAATAATGAGGATTTTATTTGTACAGCTGGAATAAAAACGAAAAAAAAGTGTTTTTTTGTTAGAATTTGCGGAGAGAGAGAATAAACCGAATAAATGTGTAAAGAATGATTGAAGAGAAAACCGGATTACACACTGTACAAATGGGTTGTGTGTCCGGGTATTTATTATGCAAAGACGGTTACAAAATTAGTTAGCGGTTACAACCGCATAACCATACAAAACAATTATAAAAGGAGAAGTCTTATTCATTTATTCCTACACCCCCTCTTAAGACTTACCCTACATAACTCAAAAACAAACAATCTAACAAAACAGAACCACGCAATCTTCAAACACTTTCACTTTGAAAGCAATGCTATGATAAGGTAGGGCTCCATCAAGCTGCTTCGTAACCTTCGTAAAGGTGTAGTTCCCGAGCTGAATTCCCAAGTTCCCGGATTCCACCTCCCCGAACTCCCGAATCACAGGTCTCCCGAATTATTGGACAACCATCCATACTGAGCCATCCACAAGCTCCATCAAGTTGTCTCATGACCCTCGTGAGGGTATAATTCCCAAGATCCACAGTCTCCCAAACTATCTAAGCAACCATCCATACCGAGCTTCATCTACCCTGTATCCTTTCTTGCCTTAAAAGTTTAGAGCATCTTTATAGCACGTATTCGTCACTGTCCTCACTACCTTCTGCTTCTAGTGGGTCTTCAACCATGGCTATATTGGTTGTATTTGATATGACTTTACCCTTGAGCACATCATTGGCTCGAACACGACAATCCCATGCTGTGTGACCTCTTTTCTTACAATAATGACATTCAATCTCCGACTTATCTGATCTTCTATGATATTTTCTGGTTCTAGAATAGAATGCACTTTCTTGTTGGGAATGACCTTCTGCATCCTCTGTAGTTCGTTTTTCCTCAGCTAAAAGAGTTGCTATCATATCATCCAGAGATTGAGATTGAATTTGACTGAGGGTAAAAACTACATTGCTATATTTTGAAGACAAACTATTTAATAAGATAGCTTTGGCATCTTCGTCCTCAATTGCAGCTTTCACTTCTGCTAGTTGTCTGATCAAGGACCTTAGATTATTGATGTGGCTTGACATAGAGACTCCGTCATCCATTTTGAACCTATATAACTGAAGTTTCAGGGAAAATTTGGCATTGACTGCTTTCGCTTCAAATAATTTATTTAGAGTATCCCAAATTTCCTTCAATGATTTGTCTAGGTCTACATGATGAAGTTCAGAGTCAGAGAGAGCAAGGCCAATAATAGCTTTCGCTCTATCATCTTTGCTTTGCCATTCTAACAATTTCGATGCATCGGTAGGTGTTGTCTCTTTCCCATTTACAATGCCCCACAAGTTTTTATTCATAAGTTGCATTTGTATTTTCACTCTCCATGTATGAAAATTTAGACCAGAATATTTTTCTATGGGCATTTCCATTTTAATAAAATAGAATAAATACAACTGCGTATTTTGGCAATGAATAAATAAAATAAAATAAAATACCAATTGCACAGTTCCGTGCCCTAGCGCAGGTAGTCTTTTTGCTTATGCGTCTTTCCAGCCTTATGTCTGTGAAAAATGTTTGTGCCCTAGCAATTCATGACTATAATAATGCATCATATTAGCGCAAATCGTGACTGTAAAAATGTCTAAAATCACGATTTTTCGTGGCTATTAAAATCGGACTATTTGTGCTCGAAAAATGCTGTTATTTTCCTGAAAAACGTGCCATTCGCGACTATATTTTCGTGACTTTTTTTTTTTTAGAAAAACGCAAGTACAGCGTGATTTTTTCTGAAAAACGTGAGTACAGCGTGATTTTCGTGACTGTATTCTTCTTATTCGCGACTGTACAGCGTGCCCTAATGGGACTCACGAAAATATCTTTCTTCCTCCCTCTCTTTGCTTGCCCCACGCTCTGATACCACTGTTAGAATTTGCGGAGAGAGAGAATAAACCGAATAAACGTGTAAAGAATGATTGAAGAGAAAACCGGAATACACACTGTACAAATGGGTTGTGTGTCCAGATATTTATTATGCAAAGACGGTTACAAAATTAGTTAGCGGTTACAACCGCATAACCATACAAAACAATTATAAAAGGGGAAGTCTTATTCATTTATTCCTACATTTTTCAATGTTTATATCTTTTGCTTCCATAGTCATAATCATATAATACCCAAAAAAGACCACCTTGGATGTCACTGGAATATTTTACCTTCAAGTGATTGGCCTCATGCAAGAGCTTCCTGTTAGACTCGCAGTTTACAAAGTAATTCGCACATGGGTTATCTTCATAAGGCAAATTTACCTTTAACTAGCAGTCTAGCAACATCTTATGGTGGAGAACTATGTATCAGATATCCCAGAGTTATCTATATTACAAGATATTCATGAAATAGTCTGATATTTGAGATATGAAAGAGTAAATTTCTTGTCTCTATTTCAGAATTATTTGTGTCATTGAATCAATCAAGGCACAGTGTATGATTAAAAGTTCGGCCTGTAAAATTGTCCATGGATTGTTAGAATAAGTTGACTGTATCTATTAAATCCAAGGCAAACACAACTTCACTCAAAAGCAACAAAATGAAAATTCTGTACCATGGAAATTAATAACTAAATTACTATATTCATTGTTGACCTTATATCAATACATTTGGGTAGCTCCCATTGCATAGCAGGATTTCAGACCAGGCACAGCCACACAAAATCTGTAAATTTAATGCAATTTTCCTTGAACCACAACCTACACCTTCACTTTTTGCCTTCATTGTTCCTTAAAGGGCTCTATTGCCCTTTTCACTCATGCTTCTTTGCCACATGAAAACTGCATCTCATGCTTCTAAACATATTCTTACACTGAAATTACAATCCACTCAATTGTTGCTACCGTAAAAAAACTGAGTCCTCGTTCACTGTCAGCAGAAAAAAGCTATGAGTTCCCACTACCTGTCAACAGAAAAAAAGCTACGAGTCCATGTTCCCATAAAGGTCAAAGCTACGTTGCCAGGATACCGGTACGGGTTCAATACGGAGATACGTCAATTTTAAAAAACCCTTGGGTACGATATGTCTTGGATACGTCCGTACATATATAGTAAAAAATTAAATATATATATATAATTCATATACTCATTTTACTCATTTTTTAGTCCATAAGAAATAGAAAACTTGAAAAATATAGTATGATCAACGTTCAAAACATTCAATATACTTAAGATTTTACATTTTCTATGATATATGAATATTATATTCCTTTGTATTTCATCCATTTCCTTTGGGCTTAATTTTTGTGTTGCGATGGTGGCCATAAAAGATGTATATAGGGAACTCCTGAAGGACCTATTTTATTAGGTTGACTCTAACCTGCCAATGATAACTAAATAGGTGAGTCCAATTGTTGGTTCTTGCATTCATATTATCCAAAATCACCTTCTAATTCTCCTCAAGGATGCGGGAAGGAGTCAATGCTGTGCCTTAATAGTTTCTAGGAAAGGATGCTCTTTGAAACTTTAAGCTATGCAATTTGCGGTTCCAAATTTTTCTATTAGTATTGAAGATCACCTGAGATTTGATCTCATAAATAACTTGTACGGAGGCTCAGATATATGTCCAATAGCTTCTTTCCTTGGCCAATTGTGATGATCCCAAATAACTACCTCAAATCCTTTGAATATTTTCTCTTCAATAAACTAGAGGGATTTTAAACAATTTCCAGGTTTCCTTGTGGTTGCCATGCCCTCCTAGTCTAGTCAATAAAACTGAAGTTTGTTTGATTCAAAATAAAATAAAATTTAGAGCCCCCCCACTGCCCAACAGTACTGATACGTCCCGGGTACGTCTGGGTACGTCCCGGGCACATCCCGGATATGTCAAA
Source organism: Taxus chinensis (assembly GCA_019776745.2). Lineage (NCBI taxonomy): Eukaryota > Viridiplantae > Streptophyta > Pinopsida > Cupressales > Taxaceae > Taxus > Taxus chinensis. The sequence goes on along the minus strand of CM034146.1, from coordinate 977,390,756 downwards.
AAGTACCTGGGACGTACCCAGACGTACCCATGACGTATCAGCACCGTACCCAGGACATATCTGTACCGGGTACGGGAGGGTGGGGGGCAAACCCTGGTAACATAGGGTCAAAGTATTAAGAAACCTATAAGATGAAATGACAGCGCAGTCAAGAAACAACTTGCAGACTGTAGCATTATCAGTAGAACCAGAAACAAATCATCCCAGACCTCTGTATTAAGACTCGCAGAGTACTTGCAAGAAAACTTCAAATTTTACCCTCCAAAGAAACTGCCTCATTACTCCGAACCCAGTTTCAGGCAAGTACTCGCAGAGTCGCAAGTAATGGCAAGTGGTTATTCACGATTACTCATGAGTCCGTGCCTGAAACTCGGCTAGTGGCAGGACATAACCTCCCACGGCAAAAAAAAAAACATTTTTTAAATTCTACAGTCACGATTTTTTGCTGTTTTTGCTCTCCTAAGGCGATTGTTTGCTGTTTTCCAGTTGCTGTTACATGATTGTCAGTGATTTACATCAGCTTTGATAAAATTTAGTTTATTTTATGAATTTATATTTTTTTAAGCAGTGATAAAGTTGCCCGGTAATTGCCGAGTCCCAAGTCCAAGTCAAATTTTTGGGCTGCCGAGTACGAGTTTTAAAACTATGATCCATACAAACAAGGAAAGCATCCAAATGCCCAGAAATGAACTATAGCAAGAATGAGATACACACATTCATAAAGAATCTTTCATACTCTGAAAAAACAACATTAAGTGAACAAATCCAAGACCTATAAGTGCTGTGAGAAAGGCAAGAAAAATGTAGTTGTTTCATCCGATGATCAATGCCTATGCTTGAGAAAGGGAGATCATATATCATGTGTTGGTAGATTGTGGGAGTGAGAGAGATGTGGTTTGGGAGAAAGGGAACAGACACAAGCATGCACAATCTATCCAAAAAAATAAGAAAATCCTGAGGAAGCAAAGGAAAAAAGCTAGAAATCCATTGAATTAAGTTGGTTCGCTGTTAGCAAAAGCCAAATGCTTAATCTACAAAAATAAGATAGGCATACCTTGGTACGCTCTTCCTCCATTTGTTCATAATTTCGGGCAATGGCTGCTGGAATTTTAGGTTTGGTTACTCTCACACTTATAATCTCAATACCAGGAGCATAAACAGTGCAATCTTTTTGAATAGCCTCTTTCATCTTCTCATCAATCTGCATATGTGATAGAAATCATTCATTTCACATGAACAACTATAATCCTTGCAATGTTTTAAATAATTCTAAACCTATCAAAACTTAAACTCACGTGAACCTGTATCTTTAGACTTTTGTTAAACTCAAACTTAAAGAGGCATGCTCATAAAAATCAGCATACCATCAGGAAGAACATGCCTGATCAAACATGTCAATGTAGACATCCTGCAGAGTGTGTGCACTGCAAAACTGGTTTATTTCATGATGAATTTTATCATAAATCCAAGTTTTATCATAGGTGACACCAAAATCTAACATGGTCTCATAGACATACTCCTTACGTAGGCGATTAACAACCTGCAATTAGATATTTAAAACATTAGGTGATAGTATAAAATTAATATTATAAACATTAAATAGTAAAAGCTAGTATATTATGTAAATATGATCTATTTGTCAATCTATAATGCAGTACAAAGTGAATTCAGTTACTAAGTGACTATTACACAGTACATAACCCTTATAATATATGAAATTCATGACAAAAATTGAACTGGTATTTTACTGCAAACTCAGAATAGCCTGTACCTCAATCTTATCAAAGTAAATCAGCACTCCACCCTTTGTACCACATGGAATATCTTTTACCTGTGCCAGAAATATTGTGGTAAGCAAGCTATGAGAGACAAAACAATCTGGCACTGTTATGAAGAAACAATTGTTGTTTAATGTTATAGAATAGACCAATTTTCAGAATGGCCACATAAGCACATTTACAAGTGATGTTGTCAGAAATATGTTGTAGAATCTATCACATGCCTATTTCACTCAAAACGACACTCTTATCGATATGGCTAACATCTATCCAATATGAGATAGCTCCTCTTATGATAGATAACTTAGTTCTACATCCGATTTAAAGTTTCACATGTTGACCTGCTATGAATATCCAAGAAGACACTCAGAACCGGATGAAGACAAAAAACAGTTTAAATTTCATCACCATGAACCTGAGTCCAAAACCCACATTGTTGCTTTCAGGAATATCAATAAATGAAGAAGTGATAAGGGTGAACCCAGTAAATAGGAAAAAGACAAATTAACAAATCTGCATAAGCAAAACATCAAAGACACCTCATCCTAAATTGCAATGTAGAAAATTCTGTGAACCCCAATAGAGAATTCTGTGAATCACCCACAGCTGAGTAGAACACCATCAGATGTATTATGGCATTGTCAAACATAGTAACATTAGTCGGGAAAAACAAGCATATAATCGTGTTTAAACATTGACCGGTCATTTTCCCATGCCAGTTTGACCCGCAGCATAGCATGGCAGTCAAAGTCAGGAATTACCCAGTCAAATCTGCGTTTTATCAAACAAATGCCTGTTCATTCAAAAAAAATGCATTTTAAATGTGTAGAATCAAAAAACTGTAGTTTATTCAAAAATCTTGGCATTTTTTTTCAATTCTAAAAGGCTGCCAGTTTCTTTCAGCTACTTTGTCATTAATCACTTCAGATATTTCAGAGCACAGGCAGACTAAAATTGAGACAGTATTCTTTAAAAAATTAGAATTGGATTGCCATTTGAAATGAGTCTTTTGACCTATCTACCAACATTTTCATCATCTTTTTTATTTAAATACTTAATACATGTTATATGTTTATTTTGATGTCTGCACACTATATTTGGAACAAAATAACAAAATCAAAATTTTCATTATTTTTATAAAATATTATATTATTTTTTATTTTCCATGATTCGCCTTGTTTACCTCATTACAAACATGTGTAATTGAAAAAACACTAGCACTTTTATCATGCCATGTATATCGAATGCTACTATTTTGTCAACACAAGTGGTTAGCAGCTCTATCATGTGGATGTGAAGATTAATTTCCTATTTAAGATTTGATTAAGGAGGGATACATGGTCCAGACACAGGAATTTGAAGAAAGGAAAAACAAACGTAAAGTTTTTCAACCCATCAAGACGTTGTATGGATTTAAATAGGCACCCCAAGCATGTCATGCCAATAAGGATGAGAACCTGAGTCAGATGACAACCTTGTATATCACAGTAAAATAAAAGACGACAATGATCGTCATATATTTTAATCAGGTGATCTAATTATAACAAGCAATTACGATGAGATCATTGACAAGGTGGAGCTAATGCAACTATGATGAGATCATTGACAAGGTGAACTTAATGTAATATGGTTTTCTTCATTATTACCTTTGGATTGAAATTTGGCAGCTTTGTCAAGAAGTATACATTTCATAGGCTATGTATACCATGAAGGTGCCAAAGAAGTTCAAGACAGAGGACTGCAATTTGTGGAGAAAGGGTGCAAGCTTTATCATACTGTGCAGGTGATTTGGTTGATGCTACTTTATGCAGAAAGCTTGTCGGTAGTTTGAACTATCTCGCTACTACAAGGCAAGTTATTTATGCAAGTAGTATATTATCAAGGTCCTTGCACTATCTGAGAAGAAAGCACTGGAAAAAACTGAAGACGGTTCTCATATACATTCATTCACAATTTTGTAAGGTTTGCAGTATTCTCAAAGTGATGGGTCTCACCTAGCTGGTTTAATGCAGAATGGTCTGGCAGTATAGATGATCAGGAACCCACAATCAGATACTAAGGAAATTTGGGTTCAACAACAATTTCTTGGTGCAGTAAGAAAAAACAAATGCTTTTCAACAGAAGACAGAATACATCGATGCAGTTGGTACAGGTTGCAAGATCACTTGTTTGAAATAGATTTCCAAGAGTCTTGGGTTTTCCTTGGACTAGTCCAACTGTCGCATCCCATTTTTCTCTACATAAAGATATTAAAATAGTGCACTGCAGTTGTTTAAATTGTGACGTAAAGAGTGAAATGATATGGCAATAATTTGTGATGACAATAGCTTAGAGATCATGATTAATTTTTAAGTTGTATTTTGGCTAGTTATATTGTTGAGTATAATAGACTAACTACCCACTTGTGAAATGAGAGGGAGGCAGAAACAGGTTCTTCACCCTCGTTGAAACAATGGAAACAATGAGGGAGGGCATCATAGGAGAGGAGGCAGCAAATGGAGTGCTGACTACAAAAAATAGATAAAGGTAAAAGAGAACCCACACACACTCACGGGTATGGGTAGAGGTAGTTACTTGTGTTGTACTACAGTATAGCTTTATCTGTTCATATATGTACCCCCTATCATATTTCACACTTTCGTCTCTTTTTATGATTATGTTGGTCCGTCACAACCATCGGACCACAAGCAGTGACGTTTGCTACCCAAATTGCACCAGTTGGCTTGAGCCATCAGTATAATCCCGATAGCACATGACGCCACTTGCAACGGGAGCATAATAAATATGTTTTTGTCAAACGTCGCGATTCAGTATTGATCATACCATGTTGCGAGTATTTGATTATATATTGCCAATTAATAATTATGTCGGGAGTCTAAGCTCGCGCCAATGTGACTTATGCATTATTAATTGCACAGGCAATACACCAAGGCGTAATTCTCCTTTCTAAGAAGGTAAATTTAATCCGTAGAAGCTTTACGGTTAATATGAAAATAATACTGTTTAAAATAATGTAAAATACAAAGGCCATAGGCCCTGACCTTGGTCACATCTTAGCTGTAGATTCTATATTTTAAAAGTGGCTTGTCTTTGTTAAAAAGTCTATTAAAAATAGTCAACTTGTGGATGACAAAGAATATTTTTGAGTGTTCGAAGAAACCTATGGGCAGATTATATAAGTTTCAAATGTGTTTAAGTGGGGCTCTTAAGAGCTACCCACTAGTTGTCCATCATAATCACCATGCAAGTAAAACTATATGTCAATTATATTTATTATAAAGTTCACTGACTAGTTCTAATCTCCACTTATTGCTAGTTAGCATGAGTTAGATTCGATAAGGCTTTGTAAAAGCCATGCAAGAATAAGCTTTCAAGCCTTTTGGTCACTACTTGTAGAGGGGGCATTAACCTTAACACTTGGCAAACCTTAAAATTTGGAGGCATATTCATTGAACATCAATCTTTAGCTTGGAGACAGGAGAAAAGGGTAGCTGAGGAATTACTTTGGTTGGATGTCTTGCATGTTAACAGAATTGGAACTGCTCTGTTAATGAACTATTAGTGGGAGTTATTTGGCAAAGTAATCATAAATATGGCAGTTTTTGGTGGGAGTATGCAGCGGAGCTATCTCCAATTCTCTTGTCATATACGGTGGATCCCTTTGTTTTTGCATTATTTTTCTCTTGGCTTGGAGCTCTTGGAAAAAAATCGCAGGGAAACTGGGAGAAGAGGAAGGAAGAGCTGGAGGGGATGATTTTGGGACTAGTTATTTTGCTACTAGTGTTTATACACAGTTGTGTCATTTTCCAGGCAAGAGCACACCTTTTCTTTTCTTATCACTGTTGTCGTGTATTTAGTTTTGTCAAAATCATTGACTATTGAATGGATGTTTTGCTGAAGCGTAAATTTGAGCTTTTATGGTGTTGAAATATATTCAAATAGAATATTACCCATTTTAAGGGTGCTTGAATGAAGTTTAAAGTTTAGATTTTTGGGTGTTTTTTCTCAGTGCTGCCATAACTCCATTCTAGTTATCTGCCAAATCAATGCCTAAAGTTGATACCCTACTGTCGAAAAATCGTGGAAATAAAAACATGTTGCGTGCCTTATTAGGGCTATGCTGAGATTTTTGTTCGAACTGATGATTGACACTTGCTTGTTTTGAGCAACTAAGGCTTTTTGAGATGAAATTTTTTATTGCATTGAATCTTCACTTGGAAGTGGGTGTTAGGAATACGTGGGCTAGTTCTACGGTTGTGACTGTATGCATTTAGTAGTTAGTACGGCAAATTACCATGTATGTAGGCATATATTTATATGTACCTGCTTATCATTTACATACAGATCTATGCGCATAAACATGTATATGATTTTGTAACTATGTATGGGAGCAGTTTTGTGGCTGCAAGTCTTAGGAATACCTTAACTCCCTGAAACAAGATTCATAATATGATTGAAATTGAACTGTGTAAAATACAGCTTAGTGAGAACTTAAATTCTGATTTAAAAACATCTTGTGAAAATAGGACAGCTGAGTTAGTAAAATGTTTGGAACTCTTCAAATGAAGTCTTTCAATAAATGTTTATGCTGATAATGTCTCGTAATTGGCGGTGGGAGAGTGAATTTTGCAAACCCATCTTTTGAGGAAACTTCCAGTGCTTCTTTCTCGAGGGTCCAGCCAATGGTTGAAAGCAAGAAGAGAAAAGCTCAATCAAAAATTGAAGTTTCTAATTATGATGTTGTAGCTGCACTTCTTGGTACCCCTGCTCCCACCAAAAAAGCTAGAACAACTTCCCACCTTGTCACGGATACCTCAGGACAACAACTTGTTGAAATTGCAAGGCCAACAATTGATAAGAGTGAACATGAGATCACTACAACTGACTATGAGTTGACAAGGATATCACTGGGAGAATCCACTCCTGAAGGAGATGTGCACAATCTAAGGGAAACAGTTTTAAAAGTCATTGAAAGGGTTGAAAAAGGTAAACAAACACAAGCAGTTGGAAGAGCAGGTACAAACTCTCTCAACATATATTAAAGCTTTCCTCTCTCCAGACCCTACTCCTCTGGCATCTCTCCCATCTCCCACTCCAGTAACTGACATTGACATGAACTCAGTTTCAGAAATTCATAAGCTTACCATTCAAGAAAAAGTCACTGAAGCTTGGATAGAAAGAATACTGATTTGCAGTGGATTAAAATTCATTGAAGGGTATAGAGTGTATGAAAATTTGATAGATGCTCAAAAGCAAACCAGCTCCGGAGTTGAGAACATTGAAAAAGAAGCTAAGGTATGGGCTGATGTAATTCATCATCTCGGGATCATGGCAGTCACAGATGAGAAGCTTCTACTTACAGAAAAGATTTCCAGTGACTCTAAAAGTAATATGTCTCGCACTTGGTCATACAGTGTTGAATGGAGACTCAAAGTTCTGGAAGAACCTTCCACGGATCTACAAAATTCCATATAGAAGGGTGAATCTTTAGAGTCTGAGATTTTTGCTGACCTCAAAGCTCTCCGATGTGATCTTTTCCCAGATAACTCTTCTCAAAGAAACACAGTAGATGAGATCAAGGAACAATTCAGAAAGTTGATCAAAGAAGAGTTATTCGAAACTGAAAACCTCAATCCAGAAAAAATGGAGGAACTTGCAGAGTTGAACAATGTAATAATTGAAGCTTCTAAGAATTTAGCTCAGCTTGGAGGAACAAGTTCAGAAATGGAAAAATCTTTTGGCAGTTGGGTAAATAATTTGGCAAATACGGTGATTCCCAAAGAATCCGATATAGCTGTTGTGGTGACAAAATTCAGCATGCATGTACTTAATCTTAAAGTTCCATCTTCTTTTCCTTCTTCAAGTGGTAGTTGAAAAGCTAATTGTTATATTGTAATTTTGAATTTTTGGATCAAAAGATAAATTAAATGTAAAAATCACTTAAGTGACTTAATTAGGCAAAAGCGTAGTTATTTATTTCCCCCATGCCTATAAAAGGTACCTTTTTCATTTGTGAAGGGGATGATGTTGGTGGATTGTTGTAAAGAAAGGAAAAAAGGTTTAATAAAAAAGAGATTTTCTCCTACTCCTCTCTAGCTTCCTCTTTGTCTTTCTGGTTGTTTTCTATAGCAATCATATGTTAATGGAATCTAAAACTTTGTGTTCATTTATGTCCTTCACGAATCGTTGATCTTTGTGTTAGTGTTTATTTGTGGACAAAAATTTCCCATTACATGTTATTGCATACATCTTGAGTTATTGGCATGCAAAAGTAGAATAAGATCTGTGTTTGCTTATTTCAAAATGTTGTCACCCCTTCTCTTTCCCTCCATTTTCTAAATCTAAACTCTTATCTCTATCTCTTCTTCACTTTTTACCTGATGTATTTGCACACGATAATCAACATCCTCAAAGATCAAAATAGAATAAATGTATATTATGTAAATATCTTTAGATCATTTTTGGTTTTGAATAAGGGAACCTCCCCATCAAAGAGGGGGGATTGTTGTCCCCTGAACCGTTGACATTTTGCCTCCGTGCAAACTTTTCCGCCAACACATATAGTTAAGGTAGTATATTTTAAACACGATTCTCTTTATTATTTCTTTGTTTGAGGTTGAATGCCTCCATCTGCTTCCTTCGTTGAAGGGCAGGGCCTCCACCTAGTTAGGGAGATGAAGGGGGGTCGTTTGAGGTCTGTGATTAGAGGAAAAGCGCTCCGATGATGCTCTCCCTCTTCTACAGTTGTACTTTATAGATATGGATACACAAAGACTTCAGATCGTGCCAAATATTTCTATTATTGTTATTGGTTAGGCATGTTGCCCTCATTATATTTGGTTATAATTCCATGACTGTTTTATGTACTTTTACTTAGTTTTAATTTTGTTGTACTTTATCATTTAATGATTGTATCACAACCAAATGTTGACTAGCGTTGTGGAAAACAAAACTATGTGGCTGTTGTCTCAAGTAAATACATAGAAGCGAATTTGATTTATATATTACTATTAAAACTTGCAAGACCCATATTACTCTTCTCTCATTGTAATCAAAGGTATTTTAAAATTGTAGGTCAAAAAGTAAAGTCTTATTACTACTATCTTATTTCTGATGATTATGAATGTTTACCAACTAAACTTTTTGAAGGAATTTAGGCTGTTGAGCAGTATTTATAAATTCACTTATTGTTGTTTTCTACTTTTCAAGAGGATTGATTATAAAACTAAACATTGTGACATATCGTTTTGTTGTTAATGAATAAATAAATAAAAAATTAGCATGTTTTTAACCTATCCTCTAGTTTAAATGCAGTTCATTACACCAACTCCCTTAAAGATCAACAACCAGAGTGCAATTAAGTTAGCCAAGAACCCAGTGTTCCATTCAGTGTCAAAGAACATCCGAATTAGGCATCAATTCATTCATTGTTTGAAATTCATTTGTGGTTTGGTCAAGGCAGACTTTTGAGATACATTATTGTCCAACTGAAGATGAAGTTGCAAACCTCTCACCAAACATTTAGGAAGAGAGAGTTTTTGTAAATTTTAGAGATGATCTAGGAATAGAAGAAAACAAATATTTAATCACAGGAAGGAGTGCTAATCTATGTAACCCTAATGATATAAATTTTTATCGATTGCATTCATGCTTGGTGGTTCATGATAGAACATAAAATATTGTCTGATTTTAGCCTATAGTGGGTGCTAATCTATGTAACCCTAATGATATAAATTTTTATCGATTGCATTCATGCTTGGTGGTTCAGGTGGTTAATCCAAGGTTAATACCCAACATGCAGGCACATTCCTGCCTTTCAGGGAACATTATTGGTTCTAACCATTGCCTACTTTCTTTTCAAGGTCACAATCTCTTGTCCATTAGGTCCCAAAGCATTGACCAGATGCTAAGAGTTTTGTTTACTTAATTTCCAATGTTATTTGAATCTTTAAGATGCAAAACTGCAGTACAAACAGTATTTTCTTAATCAATTTCACAGAATTGAAGGTAATGATCTATTAACCCCAGCCCTTCTTGATATGCCATTATTACTTTCAATAATTTTTCTTTTCATATTCCATGGTGCAGTGGGTTGGTACTTGTCAACATGCGCACAACCACCAAGTACGGGTACATCTCCAGATAAAGGGACACCCAGTATCCTAAAACGATCCGGCTTGGTAATTGAAACCTCACCCCATTTAGGGAAGTCAAATCTACACCTACCAACCAGGCATCAAATACTGAACTAATTCCCTAATTAGAGCAATTTTGCACCTCACGGTTTGTGTATGTGAAATGTTTATTGGGCCACATGCTTTAATGTCCTTGACTTGATGCTGCATTGAATATCAATGTTGAAAAGTTTTTAGGAAGTATAGCCTCAACATTATTTATCCTCCCTCATTGAACAACCCCAGATTTTTTTAAACTTCAACGGTAGGATAAAGAGAAAGCAAAGCACTTATATCCACGAAAAAAACCCTCCAGCAAAAAGGAAAATTTTCAACGAGAATGGCTTACAGGTCTTTTTGCATGAACCAGTGCCTGACTCAAACGCGAAGGCAACCCTAGCATTGGATAGTAGAGAGAGGATGCAAAGTGACAGTACAAATTATTGGTAAATAGCAAAAAGGATTGAATTTTAGAATACATCGTCTATGTATAAAATTCATCATCATAGCTAGAAATACATCGTACATGTTAAAATTCATCAATTTGGGAATTTTAATAAATTGTGAAAAAACTTATTATTTGTAGCACTTCTACTTCTTCACTAACTTTCTTTCCATGCAAGTGTGAACCTAACATTGAGAGGGATAATTTACAAAGAACAGAAAATATTCAAATTTGTGTTCCTTCATATTTGTTTTCCTGCACCTTTTGAGTTTGTGCTTGATTTTCTTGTTTTCCCTCAAATTGTATGAGTGGCTCTTTCTAATTGTCATTTGCACTAGGAAGTTGTAGGTAGGAGCCTATTTTTGCCTTGGAATCCAAGGTTGAGAAAAATTTAATTTATTAGTTATCCTTGTTAAAATTTAGAGTTGCCCATCATACCTTTTTCCTACCTTGGAAATGTCCCTTGCCAAGTGTAGGCATTCCTCCTTACAGATCATACAATGGAGTTGCCTGGGTTGCTCTACCAAGCCCTCATCCTCTGGTTATGTGGGGCCATGTCTTGGGGGTACTGCAATAAAGGTTTTCCTTGGTAATTTATTTGAGGAATCCATTTATGCAGGAAAAACCTGACTCTCCACTCACTTGGTAAAAAAATGGGGAAAAAAAAGAAGAAAAATATATTTATTATTTTCCTTCAAATGCTAGCTCATGTGCTTTCTCCTGCACTTCCCTTGAAAGTAAAAATTCTCTTCGAATTGATTTCTGGTTTAAAATACACAGAATTTGTGGGATGATAAAAAATATCTATGTAGCCAAGCAAATTTCCGTACCTTTCACATTTTTGGGAAATAATTTCTTAGGTAAAGGAATGTGGCTTAGATAGGCATTGTAGTCTTCCTTCTCAAAAAATTTACACACAAACAGCTTAGTGATATTTGAAAATGGAAGAAGTTGTGGCAATCCTGATACGAACTCAATGGCTTTAGCTCTGGGCTATTCCTTATGCAACAGATAATGAAGCAAATGATGTTGCGATTGAATAATTGACATATATTTTGCCATTACCTTCATCTTTAGTTGTGATTTTCTCAAATTCTTTACAGGTTTGTAACCAAATTCAACATGTGGAAAAATCATAATTCTCATTTAATAAAACATAAAAGCCGTGCAGCCTTCTTTCTTGCGTGTCTCCAATTGGCATCGATCAAATTCCTTGAGTGTAAAATCATGAGGCTAACAAATTAATTAATTTCATTATGGATGAGTTTATTAGAATTGAGAGCATCTATTTTCGACTACTTGGCTACTTGATGCATCGATGCTGGGCTTGCTCTTTACGTGTATCTATTTTAGTTGATAGATGGATTCCATATCTTTTAGCTAAACACAGAGAGAAAACCATGATGTGGTGTTCAGTTCACAAAGGCAAATCATCAAACTAATTTCTCTAGGTGAATCTTGTTGTAGGGGGAAATGTAACACTGCAAATTGATATGCCCGTTTAACACCAAGTCCAAATGGGTATCCCAATGATGAGGCCAAGTTTCGTGGCTCACTATATGTTTTGTTACACCACAAATATTCTATCCTCATAGAGTCATAAGTCGATTAAGGTTACAGAGTGGCCGACTTGTGGCTCGCGTAACCTGTATCTTTTCATTCATTAGGTCTAGATGTTTCTTTAAGATGACCTAGTTGGGACTATGGGGTCGCCTTTTCCCAATTATGTCCATAAATAAGGATAGATAGGCTCTTCTGAATCATCATAAATGGTATTTTTTAATTCCTTGCATTGGTATTTTGGTTTCTAGAGGCTTTCCCCTCAAAGTGGCCATATATCTAATTCAATCATGAAACTTTAATCATCATTTGTGCATTGTTATCTTTAAATATATGCATATTTGATGCAGTAACATCCAAGGTTCAAGGCAATCCTACACGAATTTTGGCTAAGTATTGGTGCATGCGAAAGTTGGAGAGCATGTAAGAAGGAAGATGAGGCACTGCCCCTATGTAGATTATATAGAGATACACGGCCTCCACGATGGGATGGATGCCTCCCCCTCTCTATGGGGCATTTTTTCAAGAAAGCACTCTTAGTTCAATTCGGAAGAAAGCAAGTCTCCAAAACCTCATAATTCCCCATAAAAGATAGGGGGTCGAGCATTCAACCGATAATAGGTCGTCAGAATATAGATAGGGCCCAGCTATATGGAGTGGGATTACTTGAATGCTACTACAGGTACATGTGAGGGCAAGGAAAAGTTTGCGTGGAAGTGCGCAAGCACGTTGCACGATAGAAATCAGCAAAGGTGTAGTGTGCATGTGTAATGTCCTCTTTTTAGACAAGTTAGGAAATGAAGAAATACTTGTCAAAATCAAGCAAAGAATGGATAAACCCTTTTGTATCAACCTAAAATATCCCAATGTCAGCTATTTCGAACTCAAATGGGGTTGGAACTAGCCAAGGTCATGGGATAGATTGGAAGAAAACAATCGGAATTTAAACACATTCAAATCAGATTTTTCAATAGCTAGAAAATAATTTAAAGTTGAAACCGCAACTGCTGCAATCTTTAAAATAGCATAACTCTCTCTACACAACTCTGATCTAGAAAAATGACATATGCCCGAACTCGGAAAAATACAAGGAACAAGATGATGTAAACCAATTTATAACAGCAACTACCAAACATGCAGATCTGGCCCTCCTATTTCGCCCCACACATTTAGGGCTGATTAGGGCATCCAAACTTGCCCAACAATGATAAAATTAATCCTCAAAGCTGCCATTAATTTATGAAGCCCAAATAACCTCAAAAAAAATTCCAAAAAACCTCAGTTCTGATTTTTATTTGAAAGGAAAACACAACAGAACTTGAAAAGGGTATAACTTCCTCAAAACTTAGTATTTTCATATGAAACAAAGACCAAAAGAATCCTTGAATTTTTATCTTTCCAACAAGCCCAAAATTGCCAAATTCCAAGAGTGGGAAGACCCTCAAAAAGCTGTCACAAAACCCAGAACAGGTCACTGCCCTAAAGTCAGTCAAAATTTGTAAATTCAATATCTCAAAAAATACCCAACCAATTCACGCAAATGACATCAAAATGTTCACAAAATTATGAGGAATTCAATGAGTATTTTTGCAGATTTTTCTGGGCACAAAAATGTTGAGAAACAGCCCCAAACCCTAGTCGTTAGGGTTAGAAAAAATAGGGTTTGCACTCAAAAATATTCCACCAAGGAAATTTGCCACACTTGGGGCATAAACAATAATGATAATCCACCACAATAATGCAAATATAAGTCTTCAATCAGATCTTCAATAGCTCCAAATTGATTGTCAAAGAGAGAGCAACTAGGGCATACATACCATTTCTCCAAGCATGGAGAGACAAATGATTTAATCCAACATACCAAAAGATGGCCATGCAACCTCTCCTTTTATAAGATAAGGGGTGCAACACTCAAATGGCCGACCTTTTCCCTTTTGGAGAGAAAACTAATAAAACTTAATTAAAATATTAAAAGACTAACTTTATGTGCACTTTATTATTTTCTAATTAAATAATAAAAAGTAACTAACCTATGTGCACATTTTTAAACTAACTAGAGACTCCCCCTTTTAACACAAGACATGCCAAGAGGCTACAATGCAAACCACAGACACCTCAGAACAATCCCCAAGCTCTAGCCTCGAACCCAGTGAGAGAAAATGAGTTGAGGGTCTTCAGTTCTTCATTTTCAAAAATGTCTAGAAAAGGGGACATTACAACGTGGAGGTTAGCCACCTTGGGTGGAGGTCAACGTGGAGGTCTAGAAAATGGGACTTAATGATAGGTGGCTAACCTCCACGCTGTAATATCCCCTTTTCTAGACATTTTTGAAAATGAAGAGCTGAAGACCCTCAACCCATTTTCTCTCCCTGTGGGTTCGAGGCTAAAGCTTGGGGATTGTTCTGAGGTGTCTGTGGTCTACATTGTAGCCTCTTGGCATGCCTTGCGCTAAAAGGGGGCGTCTCTAATTAGTTTAAAAATGTGCACATAGGTTAATTACTTTTTATTATTTAATTAGAAAATAATGAAGTGGACATAAAGTTAGTCTTTTAATATTTTAATTAAGTTTTATTAGTTTTCTCTCCAAAAGGGAAGAGGTCGGCCATTTGAGTGTTGCACCCCTTATCTTATAAAAGGAGGTTGCATGGCCATCTTTTGGTATGTTGGATTAAATCATTTGTCTCTCCATGCTTGGAGAAATGGGATGTATGCCCTAGTTGCTCTCTCTCTTTGACAATCAATTTGGAGCTATTGAAGATCTGATTGAAGACTTATATTTGCATTATTGTGGTGGATTATCATTATTGTTTATGCCCCAAGTGTGGCAAATTTCCTTGGTGGAATATTTTTGAGTGCAAACCCTATTTTTTCTAACCCTAACGACTAGGGTTTGGGGCTGTTTTTCAACATTTTGTGCCCAGAAAAATCTGCAAAAATACTCATTGGATTCCTCATAATTTTGTGAACATTTTGATATCATTTGCGTGATTTGGTTGGGTATTTTGTGAGATATTGAATTTACAAATTTTGACTGACTTTAGGGCAGCGACCCATTCTGGGTTTTGTGACAGCTTTTTGAGGATCTTCCCACCCTTGGAATTTGGCGATTTTGGGCTTGTTGGAAAGATAAAAATTCAAGGATTCTTTTGGTCTTTGTTTCATGCGAAAATACCAAGTTTTGAGGAAGTTATGCCCTTTTCAAGTTCTGTTGTGTTTTCCTTTTGAATAAAAATCAGATCTAAGGTTTTTGGAAAAAAATTTGAGGTTATTTGGGCTTCAAAGCATTTATGAGCTCAGAGTCCAACGTGGCACAACAAGGACATGCGGATGGTGCAGAGGTAGCTCAAAGCATTTATGAGCTCAAAGTCCAACTCTGAGTTTAGGCGTAAAATCTAGAAGCGTCTAGAAGAAACCAGCTAGGAGAGAGAAGTGGGAAGGCGCGGCTATAAAAGGAGGTTGAGTTCACCACCTAGAGGCTAGTCGGCACAAAGGGAGAAAGGCTAAATAGGCCAAAAGTTGAAGTTGTTGAATGTGCTTATGATGCACAAGGAAACCAGTCTAGGTTAGGTCCTTAGGAAAAGCACCAAAAGTCCATGTAAGCTCCACGAGAGCAGCTACATGTAGATGTCATGAAGCCCGTTAAACAAATAGAAGAAACCTTAATGTTTCATTCCGCTATGGTGGATTCTACAAATGGCCTAGGGTCGTTTCGGCCCTTGCATCGCCGTTAATATTTTTCACATTCAAGTGGATCTACTATTGTTGTATGAGTTTACTGTAAAGAAATATCCTAACTAGTGGTGTCAGAGCAACATTTTGGAGGTAGAATTTTGCGACGCAAGAAGAAAGAACATTATCCAAAAGCAACGATCAAAATTTCAATAGTGCAAGGACAAAACAAGACTTTATCAATAGTAGAGTACCACTATGTTCCTTAAATTTGGAGCATTTTTTCTTTGTTGCATGTTCTACATCACTATTAGACTTGCGTAGATCAGTAGATCAGTTGCACTTTGGTTAATCAAACACGAACTCGGATATCTTTCAAACCAGGAAGAATTTGGAGAATTTGATTTAAGCAATCTATTTTCGTGTTTTGGGTGCTTGTGAGAGATAGTAATCATTGGATTTGTCTCCCTAAGACGATCGCAATGGTATAGCTCTCTGATAACCTATTATTTTGACCTACCCTGGCCTTTGTTTTCAAGTTACGTCAACCTTAATTTGAGACCTATATCATTAGGTCCAAATTTTCATTCTGAGTAAATCTAAATGGATTTCTAGTGATGCTCATTTGGCTGCCAATTTTGATTTTTATGGTCGCCACTCACACCAAGTACTTTCCACCCCTACCTAATCACAAATCTAAAGCTAGGAAACCAACCATATCAGCAGTCATTTCATCCTACAAACCTAATGGACCTGATGTTTCTTCTACAATCACTAAGAATGATGACTTTCCTAATAGTGCACCACCACAAATAACTGAAAACATTATTGTTGGTTGTGTAGTAGCATTAATTTTTATCAAGGATTATCTGATGACCCCTTTTGTGGTTTCGTTAAATGAGGGATTGGAAAAGTTTAAACAGCAGCTCATGTCCGATCTGAGTCAACATCATCCAAACCAACTCCAAGATAAGTATAACCCTGATCAGGGATCTGATCCAATACCAACCAATCATACGAAGTCAAACAACCATGGGGGGTACAACCTGAATGTGCCAACTCAAGGGATCGGGCATTATTTCCAAGGACACAAATTGCAATTTCACAAAATAGACATCCACAAGTTTGATGGTACAAATGTGACTTCTCGAATAAGCCTCGTGAAAGAGTAATTTAAGATTCATAATATACCAAATGATACAAAGGTCAACATAGCCTCACTACATTTAGAACTTCAACCCTACAGATGGTCCCAATGGATTCTAAATGAAAAGAAAGGACAGGAGCTCAATTGGGAAGTCTTTACTAAGGAATTAGCAGCCCACTATGAGCAAATATGGAAGGGAAGCTACTTTACCCAATTCACAAATCTGAAACAAATAGGATCCGTAGTAGAATTTAATGTTGACATAAGAGATTGGCAATCACAACTCCTTAGGCGACAACTTATTAGAGGCTACAATTCTACAGCAATGGGCTTAATGATCAGATTAAGCATGATGTTCGTTTCTTGGAGCTATATACAGCTGAGCATACTATGAAAAAATCCCTGCACATTGAGCAATAAAGTTTAGTTAATAGGAGATTCACACAAGGTCAAACCACGGGATAGAGAGAGAAATGTGGCCAATACTTTTAACACAAATAAAAATACAAAACTATCTCCTCAACAAGAAGTAGAGAAAAGAGAAAAAAGGACTATGTTGGCATTGCGACAGCAATGGTCTAGAGGTCATAAGTGTGCACATGGTGAGAAACTGAGAATGAGGTTTCTAAGGAAGAAGTAATTGTGGATGACCCAATTGTGGATGACCCAGTTGTGGAGAAAGAACATGACCACTCAAAAGAGGAAGAAAGCCCCACTATCTCCTTGCATGCATTAATCGGATAAGCACACCTCAAACACTCAAAATGGTATAGTTTATCAAAAAGAGAAAGGAGATAGTGTTGGTCAATATAGGTGGTATACACAACTTCATTGACAAAAGGTTAGCAAATCGTTGGCGAAATAATTTGTCGTGAGGGCAAATTATGGGATTTCACCAACGCTTTGGGACTAGGTCCCTCTACTTGAATAGGGCAGCTCCATTTATTGAAAGCAAGGAAATAAATATAAACTAAACTAATTTCTGGGGGTGACCCATAGACCGGGGATCACACAGGAATACTTCCCTAAAGTTGTGGCAATTGCTTGTATCGAATATAAGGGAGGAAAATTGCTTGGAGAGGGAGATAGGAGAGGGAAATAGGAGGGAGATTTTAACCAACAAATAGCATAGTTGAGTTCATTGCATTAAAATCAGAATATTTCACTTGCATCAATCAGAAGAAACCATTCACATAGAAAGAGGAACAATCAACAAGAAACACAATTTTATTGCATCATGTTGCACAATTTACAATGCTCTTAGAGTATAAATTGAGATCGAGACAGAATTTCAATACACAAGAGAATAGAGGGAATGAAGGCACTTGTTCCTAGAAAGACAATGGGAGCTAGTAAACAAGAATTTGTTAGGAATTAGAGAAAAAATATGCGGAAACAATTCCTCAAATCACAGCAGTAGGAAACTATATAGCAGAAGTATACATGCAGAAATATAACAACATAAATAAATAATGCACAAAAGAAGACAAGACAAGATTTAACGTGGTTCACCCAATGTGGGCTACGTCCACCAAGAACTTGCTCAGATTTTATTATCAACAAGAGTAAAACAACTCTCACAGTCTTCTCTCAGTTATGAACTCACAACAGAATTCCAAAGATGTTAAACCACATCTAAACCACAATTGACACCCAATTGCTTAACCTTGATCACTCTTGATCACCTCTTGATCACTAAGACTCAAGACCTCTTGAACACACAAGATATCTTCAAGATACCCTAACACCTCTATTTATAGGATTACAATCCTTTAAGAAGTCCAAAAGCCGACCCTAGAAGTTTGAAAGTCATGACCTTTCATCTTCCCACGGCTGGAAAAGAAACTGTCATGACCTTTCATCTTCCCATGGCTGGAAAAGAAATGGTCATGACCTTTCATCTTCCCAATTCGAACTCCACACTTCAATACTGATTTGAGAAGACCAAAAACAGGCTCCACACCCCAACAATCTCCCACTTAGAGATTGTTCCTACTGAGAAAAGTTCTCAACCCTTCATTATCAACCATGAAGGTCAATCAAAGTTGAACACAACTTCAAATTCTCCCTTGTGACCGCCTTGGTCATCATATCCGCAGGATTTTGACTGGTATGAATCTTTTCCAGCTTCAACTTATCTTCTTCCAAAGCTTCCCTAATGAAATGATATCTCAGTTGAATGTGCTTCGTCCTAGAGTGAAAAGCGGAGTTCTTCACTAAATGAATAGCGCTCTGACTATCACTGTGTAGTCTCCCAACTTCCTGCTTATGACCCAACTCATCAAGCAACTGTTGTAGCCAAATCATCTCCTTGCTTGCCTCTATGGCAGCAACATACTCAGCCTCTGTGGTTGACAAAGCCAAAACCTTTTGTAACCGTGAAATCCAACTCACCGTTGTATCACCAACCGTAAATACATAACCTGTCGTGCTCCTCATGCTTGTCCAAATCTCCTGCCATGTCCGAATCTACATAACCACGCAATGTAGTGTCTGATCCACCGAAACACAATGTTTCTCCCATGGTCCCTCTCAAATACCAAAGGATCCACTTCACTGCCTACCAGTGCTCTCTACCTGGATCACTCATAAACCTGCTCACTGCTCCCACTACATGGGCAATGTCAGGCCTAGTGCATACCATAGCATACATCAAGCTACCAACCGCTGATGAGTACGGTACCCTAGACATCTGGATTTTATCCTCCTCAGTCTTGGGACTCTGCTCCTTTGATAATTTAAAGTGACTTGCCAAAGGGGTACTAACCGGTTTAGCATCCTACATACTAAACCTCTCTAAGACCTTCTTTATGTACTCTTCTTGAGATAACACTAGCTTCCTCTCTTTCCTGTTCTCGGGTTATTCTCATACCAAGGATTTGTTTTGCTGCCCCCAAATCCTTCATAGCAAAGGAGTCACCTAGCTGCTTCTTGAGTACCTTTATTTCCTGCATGTTCTTCCCTGCAACAAGCATATCATCCACATACAGGCACAGAATAATATAACTACCATCAAGAAACTTCTTGATGTACACGCAATGGTCTGAGTGACACCTGGAGTAACCCTGCTCCTGCATAAAACTGTCAAACTTCTTGTACCACTGTCATGGAGCTTGTTTCAGGCCATACAAGCTCTTCTTCAATTTGCACACTAACCTCTCCTTCCCTTTGACCTCATAACCTTGTGGCTGCTGCATATACAATTCCTCCTCTAACTCACCATGAAGGAATGCAGTCTTCACATCCAACTGCTCTAAGTGCAGGTCTTCTACTGCTACTAAACCAAGAACAGTTCTAATAGAAGTCATTTTAACAACAGGAGAAAAAATTTCATCAAAGTCTATACCTTTCTTCTGTGCAAATCCCTTGACCACCAACCGGGCCTTGTATCTTTTCCTGCCTCCATCTTCCTCTTTGATTCTATACACCCACTTGTTCTGCAATGCTCTCTTGCCCTCGGGTAGCTCCACCAGATCCCAAGTTTGGTTTTCCATAAGAGATCTATGCTCTTCATCCATGGCCTGCTCCCACTTCTTCCTGGCATCCACCTGCACTGCTTCCTCAAAGCACTTTGGCTCTCCATTGTCAGTGAGCAATAAATAATTCAAAGATGGAGTAAATCGTTCAGGTTCCCTTCTTACCCTAGAAGACCTTCTCACCTCAGGAGTTTGGGGTTCCTGATGAGTAGGTTCCTGAACTGGCTGTGCCAGAACATGTTGCACCTGAACCGGCCCCTTGGACACCTTGTTGTCCGCAATGTCCTCTAACACTGTGTATTCTTTCTTTGATTCCTCTTTATGTTCCTTGCAACTGATCTTTATACATGACTTTTTCATTAAAGACAATATCTCTAGACCGAAATATTTTCTTGTCCTTAAGACTCCAAACACGGAAACCAAAGTCATCCTCACCATATCCAACAAAGGTGCATTTCTCAAACTTAGCCTCTAACTTGGTCCTATCATCTTTATCAATGTGAACAAATACCTCACATCCAAATACTCTAAGAAATGAGTAATCAATTTTCTTACCAGACCAAGCCTCCTCAGGTGTACCTCCATCCAAAGCCATAGAGGGTCCTCTGTTAATCAGATAAACAACTGTGCTCACCGCTTCCACCCAAAACATGAGTGGCAGCCCCGCATGTAACCTCATGCACCTAGCACGCTCCATGATTGTCCTGTTCATTCTCTCTGACACTCCATTTTCCTGTGGAGTATTTGGAACCGTTCTTTGACTGCGGATCCCATTTACCGAACAGTAATCAAGAAATTCATTGCTGCAATACTCCCCTCCATTATCCGACCTGAGACATTTCAACTTGAGACCTGTTTCATTCTCAACCAAGGCTTTCCATCTTTTGAAGGTTTCAAACACATCAAATTTCTTTCTAATGCAATATACCCAAACTTTTCTAGTTGCATCATCAATGAAAGTGACATAATAACATGAACCACCAATAGAGTTTACCTTAGTTGGCCCCCATACATCTGTATGCACTAAATCCAACTTACCCTCCTTCCTGGTAGGTCCAACCTTGAGGAATCTCACCCGCTTCTATTTTCCATAAACACAGTCCTCACAGAAGTCTAAATCTAACTCCTTTAATCCGGGAAACCTATCCTTTATAATCTACATGCCCTTTTGACTCATATGACTGAGTCTCTGGTGCCACAAAGTTGCATCTCCATCTGCAGTAACTAAATTACAATAATCAGCACCACTGGTTAAATACAAAGTACCAATTTTCTTACCTCTTGCAACCACAAGAGCTCCCTTGGTAACCTTCCAAGAATCCGCTGTAAAACTGACCGTACAGCCATCACTGCCCAGCTGACCCACTGATATCAAGTTCCACCTCAACTTAGGCACATGCCTGACATCCTTAAGTAGCCATGTGTTCCCATTCTGCATTTTCACCCGAACACAACCTTTCCCTACTATTCTGCATGGTTCATCATCACCAAGATATACATGTCCAAAATCTCCTTGAACAAAATCAGTAAAGTAATGTCTATGTGGGGTGGCATGGAAAGAAGCCCCTGAATCTAACACCCAAGACTCAGCAATATTATCTAAAGAAAGAATTAAGGCATCCTAACAAACATCACCTGCTACCACATTTACCTCTTTAGTTTCCTCCTTGTTCTTCTTATCCCGAAGAGCCCAGCAATCTTTCTTAGCATGACCAACCTTCCCACAGTGCCAACATTCTAACTTACTCTTGGACTTTGACCTTCCACGATCATTCGACTTCCCACGGTTACCTTTCCCTCTGTTCTTTTGTCTCCCTCTGCTCTCCACCGTCAAAGCATTTCCAGAAGTAGAAGAATCTCCGGTGCTCTTCCTTCGCATTTCCTCACTTAGGATCACACCTATTACATCCTCAAACTTCAGCTTTGAATTATTAGAGACTGAATTACTTACAACCATAACCAAGTTGTCCCAGCTATCTGGTAAGGAGCACAAAATCAACAAAGCCCTGACCTCATCATCAAAGTCAATTTTTACCGAGTTTAACATACTCACAACCGTATTAAATTCATTCAAATGAACAACAATAGAACCATTCTCAGACATCTTCATATTAAATAACTTTTTCATCAAAAATATTTTATTAGAGGCAGAGGGTTTTTCATATAACTTCCCCAACGCACTCATGAGACCTTTCGTGGTCTTCTCCTGTGATATGTTGAAAGCAACCGAAGATGCAAGGCATAACCGAATTTCCCCAAGTGCCTTTCTATCCAGCAACTCCCAATCCTCATCCGACATGGTTGTAGGTTTCTTTGCTTTTCCAGCCAAAGGAACATGGAGGTCCTTTTGATATAAGTAATCCTCCATTTGCATCTTCCACAAACCAAAGTTCTGCCCATTGAACTTCTCAACCCTTGATCTGCCCTCATCCGCCATAGCTCCCACTCAAGCTAAATTTCCCTGTGATTTACCACTTCAGCAAAAACCCACCAAAGCTCTGATACCAGTTGTTAGGAATTAGAGAACAAATACGCGGAAACAATTCCTCAAATCACAGCAGTAGGAAACTATATAGCAGAAGTATACATGGAGAAATATAACAACATAAATAAATAATGCACAAAAGAAGACAAAGACAAGATTTAACGTGGTTCACCCAATGTGGGCTACGTCCACCAAGAACTTGCTCATATTTTATTATCAACAAGAGTAAAACAACTCTCATAGTCTTCTCTCAGTTATGAACTCACAACAGAATTCCAAAGATGTTAAACCACAATTGACACCCAATTGCTTAACCTTGATCACTCTTGATCACCTCTTGATCACTAAGACTCAAGACCTCTTGAACACACAAGATATCTTCAAGATACCCTAACACCTCTATTTATAGGATTACAATCCTTTAAGAAGTCCAAAAGCCGACCCTAGAAGTTTGAAAGTCATGACCTTTCATCTTCCCACAGCTGAAAAGAAACTGTCATGACCTTTCATCTTCCCATGGCTGGAAAAGAAACGGTCATGACCTTTCATCTTCCCAATTTCAAACTCCACACTTCAATACTAATTTGAGGAGACCAAAAATAGGGTCCACACCCCAACAGAATTAACCATCCCCTTACAATGAGGAGATCGTCTCCTTTTATAGCTTTACAATTCAACTCTTCCTCTACCCCCCACATGACTTTTCATGTTCCTATTCAACTTGTGACTTTTCATGTTCCTATTCAACTTGTGACTTTTCATAATCCTAGGAAAGAACAAATTAAGTACCCCTCTTATAATTTGAGGAAGTACTTTTACATCTTGCAAATATTTCGTTGTCACTTGAATGAATAGGACAAAACATCATGATCACTTGAAGATGCCTCCACCCTCGATGTAGATCAGCTCCGATGGTGTTAAGGATGACATTTTGATCCATGATGACCTCCTACAACGCAGTGATGCTCTGCCGATGAAGATTGATTCTTTGAAACTTTGTCCCTTCGAGACCTCACTAGAATGATGCACCTTTGTAGCATATTTGAATTTCATTGAAAGGAAAGGTGACGAACCTTTAATCACTGAAGACCATGAAGGGTGATTTCCCTCACTTGAACAAACATTCAAACCTTTGAACACTACAATGCCTCCCAAAATTCCAATTTCTTGATGCAACTTGAGACCATTACCTGCACAATTCAACCTGATGATCCGAGACCTTGGGGAAATGGAGTCATCCATTAGATGAGATGAAGAGCACTCCGATCATGCGATGAGTGAAGGTGAGAGATTTGATGGAACATGCTTCAAGCCTTTGATCAACCCATCCGACGAAGTGAAAAACACACCAAGGCCAAAATGCTCCACTGTGACCAAAATTGGGAACTGAGAAGGCTCTTTCTCCTACTTGAGACACAATGCCATTATCCACTCTTTACAAACATGAGTTTGACCACCATGAAGGTTGACATAAGTGAGGAATGGAGGATGAACAACCGTGACCTTTTTTGAGCCTTTTCTGGACACTTACTATTTTTAGTAGTTCTTCCTGGGTAACCAGTTTTGGCAATTTCGTCAAATTATCACTTTTGAGTATTTTTCCTCCTGGGGAATGAACTTAGTGTCTCGAATCCATTCATCCTTCGGACCTACTACCCTTAGCAAGTGCCTTGAATGGGGACTTACTAAAAATAGACATTGGCCACAGAGGTGTCGGATTGAGCCGAAAAAGGTTTCCAGAAATTCTACTTCTCACCCGGGATGCTTTGCTCCAATTTTCAGGGGTTTTTCCTCGTCCAGAGCTTCACGAAATGAAAAAGTGAACTTGCAGGTCTATGTTTTCTTCGTCTAACAAGGCAAAATGCTGAAAAAAAAACAGTCCTCCATAACTCCAATCATACCCATTTTCATGGTGCAAGAAGGTGCTCATTGGAAAGCTATTTTTTTGAGGATATCATGCTTCGATTTTTAGCTCATTCGGCTCGCTGCAGCTTCGGATATTTAAGGTGGAAGTTTTCCATGGCTGCAAGTTTCAGATGACTGTAACAAATGGATGAAGGCATCAATGATGTCATTCAAAAACTCATTTCAAAGGTATTCATGTAGGGAAGCTTCAATTCGAATCTTCTGAAAATCGGAGCAGCCGTTCGTGAGATATGAGCAAAAGTGTGTTCTTGGCATGGGGTTTTCATAGTCAAAAATTAGCCGGAGGGCCAGTATACATTACCCGATTCAAGGATTTTTGAGTGTGGGCTTGGTTGTCATGGCAAAACATTTCAATTTTTCATGCTAGACATTTAGCATGACAACACAAATGAACTCAACTATTTTGTTATTCAGTTTCTAATTTTCAAGTTATGATAGTGGTGTACCCAAAATTTGACTTCACAAAATTTTCAGGTTATGATAGTGTTGTACCAAAATTTTGATGCACAAAATTTTGGCTCCAACATGACAACCTCAAAGAAATGCCCAACTTTGTCTAAAGCACCATAGTCCAAAGATGAATTTTTTGCCCTCAAAAGCTAAAGCACATTTTCAGCTGGTTCCTAGAACTCCGCAAAAGTGCACTTTACTAAAAGTGCATTCCCAATGGAGAATGCAAAAGTTCTCAACAAGCACCAAAAGCACACTTTACGTGACAAAAGAAAAGAGAAGACAGAAGAGGCACTAAAAGTGCATTCCTAGTGGTGATGTGAAAGTCTCTGGTGGCCACCAAAAGCACACTTCATCCGCTTTTACACAACAAAACAAAAGAGAAGTGTAAGAAGCGCAAAAAGCACATTCCTGGTGGTGAAGCAGAAGTTCTTGATGAGCACTAAAAGCAAGCTTACCATGACATGCTTGATAGAGGCACACAAAGTGTGCTTGGGGAGGAAAAAGGGAAGTCCTATGGAGTTTCACTAGACGTGCTTGGCATGCTCCACATGCCTAGCAATTTAAGTGAAGCGCTTAAAGCAGCTATGGTGCGCTAAGTCGCCAGGAAAGGAAGCACCTCACATGCATGCCAGGCATGCCAAAAGCACCACACATGCCAAAATACAAAGGAAAAAATGCAGTTTCTCCTTTTTATCATATCTTTTGCATCTGATCTCTGATTCAGCTCTTGTTCAAAGTGTTAGATATTTCAACTAGATATCCAATGATGTGAAATGTTTGATCCCTAGAGGTCATTTTTGGCAGGAATACGAAGAGGGAGAAATCGTGTTCCAGTGGCTCCTCAAGTGTGTGATAGGCACGATTCTTTGGCCTCGCATTTTCATGGTCTTCCCAAATTGCAAAAGTTGGTCTTCTTTTTACAAAAAAATGTTCTTTGTAAGTCCCCTCTACATGTTGCAGTTGATAAATTTGCATTTTAGAGAAAGGGCAGAAAGCATGCTTTTGAAGCAGTGCTAGGAGTACCTCAAAAGCGCACCAGACACAACCAAGCTCACATTTGAAGTAGTAATAGAAGTACCTAAAAAGCGTGCCAAATGAGCTAAGTGCACATTTGTAGCAATGTCAACACTCCCCCAACAACATACCAGATGTGCCATAATACAAGGCAAACATGTGGTTTCCTGTTTTTAACCATATCTTTCACATCTAGACTCCATTTCACCTCCTGTTTGAAGCATTGGAAAGCTCTTTCAGCAAATAATCCAATGATGTGAAAGAGTTGATCCTAAAAGACCACTTTTAGCAACAATATAAAGGAGAAAATAGGTTCCCACAGAAACTCAAGTGCGCGCTAGGCTCAATTTTTTCACCTCGCATTTTCAAAATCCCGAAAGGTTGGTTCCCAAATGTAGAACTCATCACAAAAATCAACTTTGTCCAAAGCATCAAAATCTGAAATTTGACGGGTTTCAGAAATTTGTGGTGCCAACAACACATCAAAAATGTGCAAGCAGTTCCAGAAGCACCTCAAAAACGTGTCATATGTGTCGGGATACAAAAGAAAAATGCAATTTCTTGTTTTGGTCATAACTTTTGCATCTAGACTCTGTTTTGGCTCCCATTCAAAGCGCTAGGATGTTCTTTCAACAAGTTATCCAATGGTGAAATGTTCAATCCTTATAGACTCTCCTAGATGGATTGGGAGAGGGATTATGAAAGGTCACTCAAAAATCAAATACACTCTCCTATAAATTATACAGTGTTACCCACAGATGTGTGCCCCCCGCCTCCAAGCCATCCTAGACGTTCGGGACGTTTTGGGGAACTAGGGACGAGACGAGATGAAACGTCCCCCACACACGCATCACTCAATTGAAAAACTTAAAGAAATATCCCACGGGCATTCCCTAACTTTGAGGAATGTTCCAAATGTTTGCACAATCCAAAGGACGCCACAAGGGACTCTATGATGTCCCCAAAATAGTCAAGGGACATCTCGACGGCCCCTACAAGGGTTAAACCTTTCAGCATAAAAAAAACTAGCCTTATTACAATTAAACTACAATACTACGACCTTAACTCTAAAAACAAATCAAACCTTTCAGCATAAAAAAAAAACTAACCTTATTACATTTAAACTACAACACTACAACCTTAACTCTTAAACAAATCAAAAAACTTATAAAAGGCCAAACTCGCATTCATTTCAATCACACTTGCAAGAGGAAGAGAAAGAGCAAGGGCAAGGGCAAGGGATGGTCGAGGGACATCCCGAGGACATCTCTGTGTCCCCTACGGTAGTCAAACATTTCAGCATAAAAAAAAACTAACCTTATTACAATTAAACTACAACACTACAACCCTAACCATAAAATAAATAAATAAACTTATAAAAAAGCCAAATTCACATTCATTTTAATCACACTCGCAAGAGCAAGGTATATACAATGATCCATTGCTATTTTTTTCCACATCAAAATGGGTTAAGGGAAAAGGAATTGACTTTTTTTAATGTTTTCAAAATGCATATACAATGATACCTTGCTATTTTTTTCCAAATCAAAATGGGTTAAGGGAAAAAGAATTGAATTTTTTTATTGTTTTCAAAATGCAAGGTGGATTAAAGAAGGGCATTGCTATTTTGTTTTTTTTCCAAATGCACAAAGGGTTATATTAGGAAAGTTATATTGTTGTTTTTTAATTATTACAGTCCCAAAATGAGTTTATATAGTGAGTATAAAGCTAAATGTGAAATGGGTGATGAGATGGGTAGGAGTGTGCAAGGAGTAAGGCAACTGAAAACCCAAACTGACAGTTCACATGACAACGTTGATAAGTTTAGCTGTCCCTCTAAGATGTTGAGCAAATATGCCATGGGACCATTTGACCAAAAAAAAACTTTAAAAGAATTTGCCAAGTCATTGAAAGTCCTAGATAAACACTTCGGGGAGACTAAAACATGGAAGTGCAATATATGTCCATTGACTTGATTGGGTAGCATTACTAGATTGAATACACACTTATTGCACATCTTAGGGAAAGGTGTTGGCCATTGTGGACAACTATCACTTGATGAGAGGGAAGAGGTAGTGAGGTTGTTTAAATGAGATACCGTGAAGAACATTCCAGCAGTTCATGGCATCGGTAGCACCCCTTATAAGATAACTTCTAGGAGTGTTTTATCAAATACTGCAACAAGTTTATGAGTAGGTAAGATCGCAGTGGATGCTTTTGGTAGTAGGGGGAGAGGAAGGCCATGGCCCCCAATCTAGGTGCGGGTTGTATTCTACAAAGGCCAAGGAGGAGGTTGATGATACCATCAGAAAATTCTTCTATTCCGCTAGCATCTCATTTCGTGTTGCTCGCTCTCCTTGTTACAAGGAGGTTGTGGCTAATGTAGTCAATGCATGTGTAGATTATGTGCCCCTTGGAGAAATAAAGTTGAGGACCACAATCTCGGATAGGAACTATTCCAAGGTTAATGTACTGATGGAAGACATGAGGTGCACATGGATCTCTCATGGTTGCAGTATTATCAAGGATAGGTGGACAAATATTAGACATCATCCACTCACCAATATCATTGTATTGTCTCATGCAAAGAGGGTCCTTACATCTTGAGGGCTGTTTGTTGTTCAAGAAAGAAGGATGCAGAGTTCCAATTTTCTATTTTACATGACATTGAGGAGGTTGGCCTACCAGCATTATACAAGTTACAAATGCAGCTTACATGTTCAGAGCAGAAGGAAAACTTGTTGAGGCTCACCACCAACATATATTTTGGACCCTATGTTGCGTGCATTCCATGAACAACCGCACTAAAAGACATTGAAACACTTGATTGGGTCAAAAACGTAGTGGCAGAGGCTAGAGAGGTGCAAATGTTCATCAACAACCACCACATAGCATTGGCACAAGTCCAAGATATAGCAAGTGAACAGGGTGAAAGTGGTGTGGTGAGAGACACATTTTGGGCATATGTGAGATACATCACATCAATTGTGTCTCCAATTTTCAGTGTGATAGAATATGGGGATTCTGAAAGCCTCAACCTCGGCGAGATACATGAGTGTATTGAGAGTATGTTTGGTCAAATGAAGGTTGTTATTTGGGCACGGGACCCCACCCTGAAGTTCTACCATCAACATGTTCAACCATTATTGAGCAGGGATGGGAGAAGATGAACACCCATTTACACATGGCCACATATGCACTAAAGCCTAGATGGTATGCGAAGAGGCTTGGCAAGATTGTTCTCATAGCTAACGAGGGGGTGAAGAAGGGCTTTTTGAAAGTCCTGAAAAAATATATAATGCAAAGGATACTTTGCAAGTCAAAAAAAAAAAAAAAAATTGGAAAAACAGTCACCCATTATATTGATATAAATATTGAATTACATTCTCTACCATGCCAAGCATGGAAGCTATTAGCTATATCTCTAGCACTATAAACAAATATAACCAATATAAATATTCATTGAGAAGAGTAAAGGTTTATGATTTTCCTTATTTCTTCTTGAATCTTTGTTGACCACCATAGAGGAGGTGACCCGTAGCAGAAGATATCCTTGTTGTCAAGAGCGCAATTTGCCAGTCCATCAGCAACCTTGTTACTCTATCTAGGGATGTGGGTGAACTGAATCTCTTGAAACCTTTGCTGAAGATTTCGGATTTCACAAACTTCCTTGGCAATTCTCCACTATGGAGGATGACCATTACTAGAATCACTCAAAAAGTTCATCGTGAGTCTAGAATCCGATTGTATTTTGATCTTTCGCCATCCTATTTTAATAGCCTTTTGTATTCCTCTATGGATAGCTTTAATTTCAGCCATGTTATTGGTAGAGGTTCCCAAGTTTTCAGCAAATAGGAATGAACTTCTCCATCTCTTTTACGTCCAATTCCTCCCATGGCTGCACTGTCAAGATTACCCCTAGAAGCTCAATCTGTATTTATCACCCCATCATAACTTGTTCCATCTTGCAACTGAATAGCATGAACTGTTGATCTTTTTCTTTTTCTTGTGGAAGCGTGGCATGGTGGCTTCCTGGGGATCCAAAGATAGCTCTTGGAAGATATGCTCCCATTCTTGAGAGGGTTGATCAGGTATAGAAACCTTATGTTTGAGGCTCTCTGTCAAGTTGCTTTTTATTTTTTCCCAAACATATATTACTTCTCTGCTAGTTTAGCGAAATATTCTATAATTCCTTTCTTTCCACGTGTTCCAAAGGAGTAAAGAAATACCACTCCACACAGCTGGGAACAAATTTTGTCCTGTGGGAATTGCTTTCTTCTAAGTATCATTAATCTGTGCAAGAGATCCCAAACTATTCCATTGAAGTTTAAACAATCAACCCAATTGTGTCCACAATACAAAAACCCATGGGCATTGAAAGAGAACTATGTTGCCAGGAAACGGAAACGGAAACGGGTACGAAACGCGGAAACGGCAATTTTCAAAAAACCTTGGATACGAAACGTCGACAGAAACGTCCGTGCAATATATTATTAAAAAATAAAAAATATGTATATATATGCATAGTACTCATTTTATAATTGTAGACCATAAGAGATAATTGATAAAGCACTCAAAATATTTTGAATTCATTGAAATTTGAACTTCTAAGTTTCTAAAGAGTCATCATTCAACATGGTTACAATTTCAATGATTCACATATACATAATAATAATCTAGATTCTAGAATATATCATCTAGATTTCCTCATAGTCATAATCATCTCCATGAACACCACTAGCACCGACATTTCCACTCCCACTAGCTCCACTCTCCCTCCCTTCTGCAAAAGATTCCGATTCTTCTTCATCAATACCAAGCAGTGAAAGTTGGCTAAGAGTTGCAGCAGAAGCATCAAAGTCGCTACTCTCAAGATCAATATCCCAAAGTTTGTTGGGACCCTCTAACATAGGCTTCACTCTTGTGTGATAGAATGCGCAAATTGGAATGCACATACACTAAATCCTCAGCCTTCTTGGATGCTAACTTGTTCCGTTTGGCTGAGTGGATGAAGGAATATGTACTCCAATTCCGTTCTGCTGAGGAATTGCTAGCCACCTGTTACAAAAAAGAAGTTAGAAATTTTCAATTAGTAATACTATAATATTAATTTACTAAGAAGTAAGAACATACATTTTTAATTAATAAACAAACTTTTGATTTCATTTTAATATTTGATACCTGTGAAAGGATTTTAATGGCAACAGGTCGCAGCCACTTGGCATCATGGCCATGTGCACACCACCACATGCATGGGGTCATCTTGTACCTGTCAAGTGTTGCATCTATTTCACCCATGCTACTATTAGATGAAGAGACAAAGAGCGTCATTTCACAGCGGACTGTACTAGTTACATCTGGATCAGGAAAAAGCCTCCAGAATGCTGCCTTAGCTCCGCTTGCAACTTCATGGTCATCATATGGTTTTTGCCTACCAGGTATTGCAAGTATTTCACTGCTATAAAATTTGGGATTCAGGGCATAGGCTAGGAGATGCAAAGGGGTGGTCATTTTATTCCACCTTCTCATGATCACGTTCTTAACTTCACTGTA
This sequence comes from Taxus chinensis, assembly GCA_019776745.2. Classification (NCBI taxonomy): domain Eukaryota; kingdom Viridiplantae; phylum Streptophyta; class Pinopsida; order Cupressales; family Taxaceae; genus Taxus; species Taxus chinensis. The sequence goes on along the minus strand of CM034146.1, from coordinate 977,359,076 downwards.
GAATTTTTCTTCAGGATCCTGCTCTTTTTGTTGTATGATGTCTCTAATTTTTTCAAGCATAGAGTCAATGCCATCATAGATCTCCCCTATGCAAGCATTATCCGTGTCTGCATATCTAATCATAGATAAAATAGGCTCAGTAAAACTAAGCAAGTATGCAACCTTTGCCCACCAAATATCATCATCACTGCTTTTATTTTGATGGCTCTTTCTGTGTTTGATTGCCTCCACACAAACCAAACATCATCAATCACCATAAGCTTTAAGGCTTGCTTTACCTTCACAAGTCGTCTCAAGACGAGAGTGTGAGAGGCAAATCTTGTTTCAACAACCTATTAAAATAAATTAAAGCAAGTTAATTAAAAAAATAAATTAAAAGGAATTCAATTGATAATTTGATATTTCATAAAAAGTTAGCAAATAAAAATTAGAAACTAGGAAATTGTTTGGTTACCTTCAGCAACTCCAATGTCGAGAACCTCCTAAAGATAGCCTGGGACATATGATGATTTGTGATAAACATTTGGATCTCATTTGCCTCTGTATAAACTTCCTCAATCCATGATATTTTTCCAATCTTCTGCAGCATCAAATTCAAGGAGTGTACTGCATAAGGTGTCCAAAAAATGTGCTCATATCTCCCCTCAACAATCAGCCCTGCTGCTCTACAATTTTTGGCATTGTCCGTGATGACTTGGACAACGCTTGCAGGGCCCACTAACTCAATAGCCTCAATCAAAATATTAGCAATAAATTGAGCATCTTTCACTTCACCCTCACAATCAACAGCCCTTAAGAACATTGCCCCTTTAGGGCACACTGCAACAATGTTGATTAGGGGTCTATTTCGAGCATCTTTCCATCCATCTGAAATGATAGATACCCCTGAGTCCTTCCATGAGTCCCTAATTGGCTGCAAAGAAGTATGTACATGGGCCACTTCTTTCGCCAACAATGTGGTTCTGACCTTCTCATAACTAGGGCTTTTATACCCTTTTGGTGCATCATTAATACCTCTCACCATTTGTTGCCAATAAGGTGAGCGCAACACATTGAAGGGCAGCCCACATGCATAAATGCATCGAGCAACCAACTCATCAGCAACATCCCTTTTCTCATTTGCAAATGCTTGCTCTAATGGGCCTTCGAAAATTCTCTTTCGTGACAAAGACTCTCCCTGTGTTGGAGTTTCAACTGCAACTTGGATAAAAGGATGGTTTGATGGGTTGGGTGGTTTTTGTGAACCACTATTTTGCAAAGGAGTTGTTTTAAATCTAGCTCTTGAAGCTTCCATATCAGCGTCCTCTTGCTCTTTCATATATGCCAATATATGTCTATGTTCAACCTTGCCACATTTTCTAATCCCCGTTCCTGATTTCCCCATTAAATGAGCTTTAAGTCGGGTATAAAAGGATTTGTATTGTCTATTGCAATGATTGCATACCCAAACTCGAGAGCCACCGCCAACAAGGTTCTCCACAATTTGCACGTGTCTCCAAAGAGGGGCTCTAGGATCCACACCCCCACTTTGGCTTTCTTCCCCTTCCCCATGCCCTCCCACTGAAGCTGAACTAGATGCCATTGAATCAAACCTTCATTGAAAAATAAAAACATAAACTTAGGTAACAATAAATTATTAAATAGAACCACACCCTACATATCCTATTCTGCTTTTGATCACCAAGTTCACCGTTCAGGCGCAAGGTGAGAGCATACACAAACTTCGGATTTTTTAATTTATAAAAAACAAAATAAACTTTTTAAAAAAACAAAAAAGAATTAAATTTAAAAACCCTACACATCCTATTCTGCTTTTGATCACCAAGGTCACCATTCAGATGCGAGGTGAGAGCATACACAGAGTTCGGATTTTTTAATTTAAAAAAACAAAATAAACTTTTTTAAAAAACAAAAAAGAATTAAATTTGAAAACCCTACACATCCTATTCTGCTTTTGATCACCAAGGTCACCGTTCAGGCGCGAGGTGAGAGCATACACAGAGTTCGGATTTTTTAATTTAAAAAAACAAAATAAACTTTTTTAAAAAAACAAAAAAGAAATAAATTTAAAAACCCTACACATCCTATTCTGCTTTTGGTCACCAAGGTCAATGTATAAGTGCGAGGTGAGAGCATACACAGAGTTTGGATGATATTTATAATTTAAAAAAAGAATATATGTTTTTTATTTTAAAACGCAAAGAAAATGTTATATTTTTTTATTTTTTTAAGCATAGAGTTTTAAAATTACTAAATTCAACCTACATATTGACATCATGATCAATGATCAATGATCACGAATGATGTGTGCATAATGCACGCATCATTCGTGATCATTGATCACATTAACATTTTCTTTAGCCAAATGAAAAAAAAACTTGAAAAATACCTGGTTTTTCCTCCTTGAAGTCAATCCCACCTTCCAAATCTGATTCGAAATTCCTCCTTGAAGCCTTTAGCACTTAACAACACGTCCTAAATTCCTCCTTCAAGCTGCTCCTTGATGTCTCTTTGCTCTTCACAATGCTCAATGCTAGTTTAATGAAAACTGTATTTAGCAAGAGAAAAATGAGAGTGTGATTTAGAATGGACCTAAGAGGTCATTATATAGCTTTTAGGAAGTGTGTTTAGCAAGGTATGCAGCCGTACTAGGGTTTCGCCGCATTTAATGCAAAGGTTTTTTACTTTTTAAAACGCATTTCCGTTTGTTTGACTTGACAGGCACCGAAAACGCGGAAAACATTTCCGGAAACGCCTGTGCCGTTTCCGGAAACGTTTTCCGCGTTCCCCCCCCCGTACCTGCCCCCCGAAACGTTTCGGAAACGTTTCTAACCCAAAACGGGCCCCTGTCCCGCGTTTCCTGGTATCATAGAAAGAGAAGATGATCCAAGGTTTCCTCATCTTGAGTACAAAGTGCACATCTAAAAGATCCTTTGAAGCCTCTTTTTTGGAGCCTCTCTCCAATTAAAAGCCTTTTGTGAATGATAAGCCAAAGGAAGAAGCTTACCTTAGGCCATATTTGTGGCTGCCATATACATTGAAACAAGGCTTTATGGGTATGAGTGCAACTTGTAATTAGGGATTCATATCCAGAAGCTACATCATATTTCCCTAAAGAGATGCCTCCCCGTCCAAGTTCATCAGGTTCACCTGAAAATAGAAGAGGTCTTCCTGCCAAAGTTTTGTTCAACAAGTTCTGATCCTCCTGCTCTATCCTCGTAGGCCATTCCATAAGAGGTCTCCATTGTGTCTCAATACCCCAAGGCTGAGTATTTTTCTATATGTAATGATTTATCTTGATCCATCCCTTTGTTTGCATTTGTTCCTTAATAGGGTGAAGGTGGGGGAAGATACTTAAAATTGGGGGATGTCCTTCCCATGAGTCCATCCAAAAATTCGCTGACTGACCATTGTGAACTATCCAAAACAACTTGTTTTTAATTAGTTTTTCTCCACATTTAATGAACTTTAAAGCGGGAGATCCATTATTAGAAAGAGTTGTCCTGATAATTCTCTCTGGTCGGCTACTTTCCGCATATTTGCCTCTGAAATTAACAGCCCACAGATCATCAAGATAACTTACAAGCATCCAGTATAATTTGGCTGCCAAAGCTATATTTTGTTGAGTGGATGACCGAAAGCCCAACCCTCCATGTTGTTTTGGTTTGCAGAGAGATGTCCATTTCACCAATGCCCACTTTTTCTTTTCCTAAGCTCCACTCCAAAGAAATTTTTGACATATGGAATCCATCTTTTTCAATATAGTAATTGAAATATTCAAAACAAACGCCACATAAATCGGCATTGCTTGGAGAACCACCTTAATAAGAGTAATCCTTCCTCCTATAGACAACCATTTGTTTGTCTATTTTTGAATTTTCTGCTCAAATCTGTCAATTAACCATTTCCAATCTTTGGGTTTATTGGGAGCTAAATGAATGCCCAAGTATTTCACTAGAAGAACTCCTTTCTAGAATTGAAGAATTTGCAAAATTTGTTCTTGTCTTTGAGAACAATGGAAGAAATAAATATTGGATTTTCCATTATTTATACACTAACCAGCGGCGGAAGAAAAGGATTGAAGAGTCTTTTGAATATGTTTGGCTTCTATCGTAGTAGCACGACTCATCATCGAAGAATCGTTCACAAACTGAAGAAGTGACAAAGGTTGGAGATTTTTGGCCAATTTTACCCCATTGATGTTCTTTTCCCCCGACGCTCCTTTCAACACAATTTGCCCAAACATTTAGCAAGAATGATAAATAAGAGAGGGAATAATGGATCACCTTGTCTTATTCCCTTTGATGCTCCAAAGAATTTCGATGATGAACCATTAACTAAAACAGCAAAGGAGACAATGGAAAAGCATACAGTGACCCATTGTATCCAATCAGGCGAGAAGCCAAAATGCTCCAAGACTTTACTAAGGAAAGTCCAATCCACCCGGTCATAAGCTTTAGATAAATCCAACCTGATGAACATTGACTGTTTTTTCTGAATTTCCATTGAATGTAAAATTTCCTGAGCAAGCACAATTTCATCATGAATATGTCTCCCTGGCACAAATCCACCTTTTTCAGGTGATATAATTTTTGTCAGCAAAGGTTTTAGTCTCTCTACTATAATTTTTTTTATTATCTTATATACCACATTGTAGAGTGCCATAGGGCGGAATCCAGATATATATCTTCAACCTCTCTAGCTTTCGGTATGAGAGCTATAAAGGTTTTATTCAACTCTTTCAAAATAGTCTTAGTTGTTCTCACCTCTTCCATCTCTTGTAGTAAATCAGATTTTATTATTTCCCAAAAGGTTTGAAAGAATTCAATCGGAAATCCATTTGGCCCCGGAGTTTTCCTTTCTACATGCTAAATACAATCTTCAGAAGCTCCTCTTCAGTAACTGGTTGGGAAAGCTTCACATTATCATGCTGGTTAATTTCTTTAGGGAGCAAATCTAGAAGCTTTTGTTGAGTTGTCATATCCAGAGATTATACCAAAAATAATTCTTGAAAGTACTGACTAGCTACCTGTTTCATACCTTTCATTGAGGATTCCTTAGTCCCACCTTCTTTCGATAAAAAATGGAAGTAATTATGTGCTCTTCTAGATAATAATGTCTTATGAAAGAAAGATGTATTTTTGTCACCTTCCTTTAGCCACTGAATTCTAGACTTTTGTCTGCACATAATTTTTTCGTGAATTTCCCATTCATTGAGTTCTTCCTTAAGGATGCATTCCTTCCTAAAGAGATCCAGAGAACTACCTATTGTACGGTGTACCTCACTAATTTTTTCCAACTGTCTGCGGATTTTCTCTTTTTCTTTTGTTATATCTCCAAAACCTGTCCAATTCCATTTCTTGAGTTGGCTCTTGAGGTATTTCACATTTTTGACAAATTTGAACATATTTGTTCCATGCCAAGGATTTCCTTCCATCAACCATTGCTTAACAAGGTCATGGATAGCAGCATGACAAAGCCGCATTAGCTGGAATCTGAAAGGAGTTTTGACATGAAGAGCTTTTCCTATTTCCAGACATACCGGCCAATGGTCAAAACCACTATTATCAAGAATCCAAGCTTTAGGAGCATCTCCATTTAGCCACCATTCTTCTAAAATAAGAAAATGGTCAATCCTTTCTAGAAAACAATGGTGTCCTTGTCTTCTGTTAGACCATGTTATTATCCCATTTTCAGTATGCACATCTACTAAATTGTGAAACTGAATGAACTGGTTGAACTCATTTGAACTAGCATCCAAGAGAGTCTTACCCCAATGTTTTTCAGACAGGTTTAGAATAGTATTAAAATCTCCTCCTAAAATGAGCGGTAAATGGGGGAAAGACCAAATTATACAGTCCATACCTTTCCTCTATTGTCGCTTTTCTTCTATAGAGGTAGGAGCATATACATTACAAACCACAAACTGCTGATTTTCCTCTTTATGAAGAACATGTAAGCAAATCATACCTTTCAAAGCACATGAGTTGAGAACAGAAATTAACCATGGATCCCAAATAGTAACTTGACCTCTAGAAGCCCCAGAAAAGTTAATAGAGATATGTTGGGACCTAATCAACATTTCGCAAGTCAAAATTGATTGGCTTGAGTTTACTTATCTTGACGGCTACAAAACTTCCTCCATGATAGATAGGATTGCTACATACACTTGCTATTTGCCTCCTTTTTCAAGTTTCTCATCCTCCACTTCTAAGAGGATGTGATTGGCATATGGGTGGATTCACTCTCTTAAGACAAATAGACTTCCCTCTTAGAGAGAAGAGGGTTGTTGTATATAGTGTCTTGCATCTTATAGAACGCAAGACACCTTCTTTAAGGAGAGCCCAACATTACAGCAGAATGTAGATCCTAAGAATTTGAGGCAGACAAATGATGATCAAAAGGAGCAATAGGGATTGGTTGGGATCCCCTTAAAAGATGGAGATGATACCGATAGTTCCAGTGAAGAGGGGTGGTTTGCAAGTATTCCTTCTGAGGGTGACTCATTATTGAGTTGTGAACGATGTTTTAGTTTTTTCCATTTTGGTTATGACATGTGTACTCTTCTCATGTTGATTAATGATTATATTGTAATATGTATCATCATGTACTCTTGACTCTTGAGTCAAAAGTCTTGTTTTTCATTGTCGTGACTCTTAGCTTTGAAACTACAAAGTGCAGTGCAAGATTATTGTTCACTTATCATTGTATCATTATAAATGTATCTCAATTCTATGTCAATGACTCTATAATAAACATCAGATTTTCATTTAATGTGATGAATTATTGGATTAATGGTTTCAGCCTTCAGGCTTTCAACTTTAAGTCTTAGTTTATATATGTTATATTTTTAATATATATAAATTTTACCTACCGTTGAGCATCTTCACTCATTTCACGTAGCTTGTTTTGATTATTCTTCAAATGACATCTTGCTCACCAAGCTTTTCCCTCGCAGCCTTAAAGATTTTGCACTACAATGGTTTTATGCCCTCCCCACTCATTTTGTACGCTCATTTAATGCTTTAGTAAATCTGTTTTTGGCACAATTTTACATCAACATTGGGGACAAAATCTCTTATGCACGATTGGTTAAATTACGACAAGGGTCCAATGAACCTCTCAATAATTATGTGTTGCGCTACAAGACTACGCTCACCAAAATGAACAATGTTTTAGCTGATAGTGAGTTGCAAGACTTATTTACACAGAGTTTGCTTTCCCCTTGCAACACTCAATCATTTTTGACAAGTTTTGATCTTTCGACCATCTCTTCCCTTCTTTGAAAGAACGCGAAGCTAAGTTGTTACAGATGAACAAGCTCAAACACATTGCTAACACCCCCCCTGCATCTCCACCAAACCAGCATTCAAAGGCAAGACTAATCATGTTAAGGAATTTGTTGTCTCAAAAACCTCATCCCTATGTCCCATCATCCCAGAGTCTTAGGTAATTATGGTTATAAACAAGAGAAACAACCACTGTAAAAGAGTTTTTCTTTCTCTTAGTCCTAGGCAAGGGCTTGCTGCAACTTTGTGTGTCGTGTGTACTCTTGCAAAAAAATGTTAATGGAATGCAAGCAAATGTGTGAGATCAACTTATTGTTTTACGGATTTTTAGTATTCTTTGTTTATGAAATCGGCATTGCTGTTTTGTAGATAAAGAAATCTACTAAAATAGTGTATTTTCTTGATTGTATGTAAAACCTTGAATTGACACTTTGTGTTGTGAATCTTCATGAACGGACCTTGTGCTAATACATATAATCTGATTTTGGAGAGGACTTTGTGCTTCCAAACAACCTTTGGCCTTCAATACATTTGTTGTCCTTGATTCCGTTTTCGTGTTGAAGGAAAGATTCCAACCCATTCATTAAAATATGAGTTATCCAAGCAATCTTCCGAGTTTTTTCCATTGTGGGTTTCTCATCCTTGCATCCACCTTCCTCATTTCTCCTTTCATTTTCATTCTTCTCATTTTATTTTTTTCCTTTTGTTTCAATTTTGTCCCTTCCGATTAAAAGTACTCAAAAACCCCGAAAATCCCCTATCATACAAGGAAGATGCCCTTCTTAAACACAAAGGAAAATCACATGTTCCATCGTGATTTCTCCGTATTTGCATGCTTATGCTGCTACCTATTGGACAAGTCAATAAAATAATCAAAAAAACTGCAGCAACATAAAATCTTGCCAACAGATAGCCAATACAAAGCGACTCTAGTGGGGTTAAATGTCAGCACATCAAACTCTCAATGGGGACTATTGACTGAATTCATAAATGTTTGACATTTCTCTTGGGGGGCATATACGTAGTTTTGGGAGTACAATTGATGAACCAGTTAGGAACAAAATTCTTCACTTTTCATGACTTATTTGCGGCTTTCAGTGCAAATGGACAAAGGTACAAACTTGCAGGGATGCAATCACCCCAAGCCAAATAATCAGCTCTCATAGGATGGAGAAGTGGCACAACTACATTCATTAGAAGCGCAAGCGGTGGACAGTCCAACTCCACAAGAGCTTCAAGAGATCATTCAACATCATCGGCAAGTTTTTCAGAAACCCAAGGCCTACCTCCAGTCAAAGATCATGATCATGCCATTGAATTGATTCCAAGAAGTATTTCTCTTAACATCAAACCCTACTGCTACCCCTATGAATGGAAGTCTAAAATTGAAAAGTTGGTCAAGAAAATGTTGGGCTCGGGAATTTTTCGTCCAAGTAAAAGTGCATATTCATCTTCAGTCGTAATGGTTAAAAAGAAAGATGGGTCGTGGGGAAAGTACCCAGATTACAGGGAACTCAACAAGCTCACTCCCAAAGATAAGTTTCCTATTACTGTTATTGATGAATTATTGGATGAATTAAATCGTGTTATTTTCTTTACTAAGATAGATCTACACTCCAGTTATCATCAAATCTGAGTAAATAAAGATGTACATAAGACTGTGTTCAGGACACATGAGGGTAATTATGAATTCTGATTTATGTCATTTGGTCTCACTAATGTCCCATCCGCTTTTAAAGTCTCATGAATTCAATGTTTCATCCATTTTCCGGAAATTTGTGTTGGTTTCTTTGATGACATCATAATCTACAGTAAGATAAGGCATGAACATTTGCAGCATGTGGAGAATATATTACAAATATTGGAAGACAATTCACTCTATGCCAAAAAATTCAAATGTGCATTTGGAGTGAAAGAAGAGGAGTACCTAGGACTTGTGGTATGACATGAAGTTTTTAAGGTAGACCCTAAAAAGATTGTAGCAATCAAAGATTGGCCAATACATAAAAACATCAAGGGTTTGAGGGGATTCTTGGGGCTGACAAGCTACTGCAGAAGTTTTGTCCACAACTACGCTCATGTAGCTACACCCTTAACAGCATTATTGAAGAAAGATTCCTTTTCATTGTCAGAAACAACCACCCAAAACATTCAAGCAACTGAAAAAAGCTCTTACTTTTTGCATTAGCTATCCCCAATTTCCCTAAGAAATTTATGGTAGAATGTGAAGCCTCAAGACACAATGTTGGAGCAGTATTGATGCAAGAAAGGTGTCTCATGGCATTTGAGAGTCATCAACTCATAGGCAAGAAATTGGTACAGCCCACATATGAGAAGGATATTTAGCTATCATTCATGTCGTCGAACAATGGCAACAATTCTTATGGGGGGAAGTATTTCAAAGTCAAAATTGACCATGAGAGTCTTAAGTATTTTTTCTTCTTTTTTATGGGGAAGCCTGAATTACATATATATCAGCATCACTGCCCATGTTTTGGATTATAAATAGTGGATTACACTTGTTGAATAAGAAGCCCCAAATTACATAGATATCAGCATCTCTGACCATAATTTGGATTACAAATAGTGTATTATACTTGCTGAGTAAACATAAATCAAATTGAAGCCTTCCTTGGCTAAGATGCCACAACTAGGGGGAATCCAATCCATCAAGGTCACCAAAGAAAAGATCCTGGCCCTATCTATTTGACTCTCTATGTCAGGAAATTGGAGGGATTTGTACCCTGGTCGATGGTTTAACGAGCCATCATCCTCAACAATTGGACTACAACCCTTTCAATCTCTTTAAGTATTTCTTGGAGCGATGAGTGTCATCGAAGGAGCAGCAGAAATGGATAACCATGATGTTAAGGTATGACTTTAAAATTCTTTACAATAAGGGAAAGGAGAATATTGCAATTGATACTCTCTCTTGACAAAATGCCTAGGAAGCAACAATATGTGTCATCTCATTGTTGCAACCGAAATGGATAGAATGTCGACATGACACTTCAACAAGGAAGCTCCCTCAACAATTTCAACACAACCCATCTTATTCAAATAAGAATTCTTGGAATGAAAATTCCTTATGGAATAATGACATGCTCACTGTGCAAAAACACTCAACTTAAGGCAAGTATTTTGTCTCAAATGTGTGACTTACCAATAGGTGGAGATTCAAGGTTCTTAAAGACCTATCTCCGAACAAAGAAGGATTTCTTTTGAAAAGGTCTTACGAGGTACATAAAAATTTGTGGCTGAATGTTTGGTATGTCAACAGAATAAAGGAGAATCAATAAAAATGCTAGTTCTCTTACAACCATTAGCCATTCTAGTACAACGTTGGAAAGAAATATTAATGGATTTCATTACAAGTTGCCAAAGCCAGATAATTTGGATGCGACATTGGTCTTCATGGATAGACTCACTAAGTATGAATAACTCTGTGAACTCTCTCGTCCATTTCAAGCTAATACAATGGCAGATGTCTTCATGGAAACAATACATCCACAGCGTCCCCAAAGTCATAAAGAGTGATTGTGATCCTACATTCACTAGCATATTCTAGACTAACCTATTTACTTTATGGGGCACAAAACTAGCACATGGTTCATCTGATTATCCACAACCAGATGGACAAAAAGAAACAATGAATAAATGTTTGGAAGGGGATTCGCATTGCTTTGCCTCATAAAAGCAAGCACAATGGTCCAAATGGCTTTTGATGGTTGAATGGCGGTATAACACCACGTTTCATATTACAATAAAGATTACTCCAATGGAGGCTCTTGATTGCTATCCCCCACCAGCCACTACTTATTACCTGCAAGGTCATCCCAAAACCTCTGCAGCGGAGGATCATAGTCAACACCAACATGAATTACTCCAAGTCCTCAAGGAGAATTTGGTGGTGGCTTGAAATAGGATGAAACAAGCAGCAAATCAGCACCGAAGTGAAGCATTTTGAAGTAGGGGAATGATTCTTCCTTAGATTGCAACCCCACAAGCATCACTAGCGAAGCATAAAAACCACAAGCTAGCACCAAAATTTATGGGCCCTATAAAGTTCTTCACAGGATTGGTAGTGTAGCTTACAAATTGGAGCTGCCATCTTCTTCCAAATTTCATCTTATATTTCATGTCTACTGCTTGAAGTCAGTCGTCGGAAGCATGCTTCCAGTATAGTCCAAATTACAAAACTTGGATGAATAAAGTCAGTCAATTACAGAACCAAAGGCAGTCATCGAGAAGAGAGTGACACAGTTGGAAATGAGCTTGTTAGTACTCACATTATATGTGATGCATTCAGTTATAGTATTATTAGGCATATTAAGTGAGAGTCTGTGTACAAGTTGTTATAATAACTTAAGTAGTGATTAGAATAGGTGAGTGTTTGGAGGATGTAAGTTGGAGAGACAAGGATAGTCTCCTAAATTGGAGGAGCAGTCATTTCTATAAGAACCTCTCCCATGAACGAATAAAAGTAGAACAATCAAATTGAGTTCTTGTTTTCATATGGCATCAGAGCAGGTTCTCTGAGAGAGGAAGAGCAGGCATACATATGAGAGCTGAAGAGGGAGATTGTATTGTTTTGATAAATTTAAAAAGGGGCAACTTCATGGTTTCTGATTGCCCCAAATCATGAGAATGTATGAAAGTGTGTACGGGTGTTTTAATGTAGGATTAGTCTCTAGTGATTTATAAATTCTGTTACATGAGTTTTCTATTAAAGTGTTGTTTCGTAAGAAGAGAGGCACCCACCAGAAAAGCCATACATCATATCTGTATCCGGAGCATCAAAGTTTGTACAAGGCACAACAGGCAAACAAAATGTGTCATAGAAAAGGTGTTTGAGGAGTGTAAGGGCGTGTAAAGCACTTGAGGAATAAAATCATTTAAGTGTCTATTTCAGTGCAGCCTGCAGATAAAAACAGATATATAAAAAATTGGAGGTGAATCACAGTGAGGGGGGCCGTGGGTAGTGCATTATGACTGCAGAGATTCTATTTGTGTAGAAGTAAGCTGTGAACTGGCATCATGGATTGCATGCCAAGGTGAAGCGCCCCCCATTACCACGATGAGAAGCATTATACCTAGCATGAGAGAAATAAACATGGTATGTTGTTGAGGCAGATTCCAAATGATGATAGTAGATTGTTGAGACAGTTTTCTTCATAGAGACAGATCATAGGTTTCACATAGCAAAGAAATTGAAATCTACAAAGTCAACATAGCTTATTCCCTTAAGAAAATGTGGACAGAACAGGAATAAAACACAAGAAGCACAAAGGCATGAGATGTGTCTGGAAAAAGAATGCAAGAATAGCCATGAGGCGCCCACGGCGTGAGGAGGAAAAGCATCATACACTAGTTTAAGGTAGTTTTTATGTATTGTCTTTCAATATATAGTTTGTCTTACAAAAGCATAGGTTTGGGAAGTTTGTTAAAGTTTCTGTTTATTTATTAAAAGGGGGCTTTAAAAGGAAAACTCTATTAAAAATATTACAAAAATTTTAATGTTTTGCTAAAGGTTACCCACGAAAGTGAATTAATTTTCAACTACTAAACCAGAAGTTGGTTTCAGGCAAAAATTTGCCCCATGTTATAAAACTGCACTTTATTTGTTCTTGCAAAAGGATTTTGCATGAAACTTTACAGTTTCCACAAACTAATTGTTTTTCTATAAAAACAAAGCTAAAAGGATTTACTATATACATGGGTGGATTGTCGGTTGTACCCAACACCCATACATGTGTTTTTACTTGTGGGGGGGAGAGTATAGAAGAAACAAACACGAGTCCAAAACCACTTGCACGCTTTATGGAGGGATGTGTGGTCCATGTGACCATCAGTTTCAATCTGGCTAAGTGAGTCGAGGTCACTGGAGGTCAGAGGAAACAGAGTGAGGAGGCCCGATCCAAACTCAAGTTCATCCCTAACTTAGAGGTTGTTGCATGATATAGTGGCAAAACCAATGTGCCCAAAAAGAATAAAGCAACGGATGGTGACCAGTGCACTGGTGATCATTCTATTGTTAGTGATCAAGTGGCAGCGATCACATGTAGCTACTTCAACGCAAGTTTAGCAAGGTGGCAAGCACCAACTGAACATGTAGCGAGAGCATTATCCCATTAGTTTATTTTAGTCTGCTCAGTGAGACCCAATCAACCAGAGGAGCAGATTTGAAAAGTAAAGTGGAGGCCCATGCCATAGTTGCAGTAGCAGAATGGAAGAAAAGAGGAGGCCCATGCCACACTTGCAGTTAGTAGAACAGAAGAGAAGTGGAGGCCTATGTCACACTTACGGTGAATAGCATGTTTTATTCCTATTCACTTGTTGCTGATTGTGATGTGAACAGGTGTTTGACATTGTTTACAATTTAAGAAATTGGATAGTGATATGTTCCTATCCACATTTGATGTAAGGTCTTGGATGGTGATGTGTTCCTGATCAGAATTGTAGTGAGGCCATTCCCACTACCCCTGTCGGATTGGTGATGAGTTCGCATCCGTCAATGTTCACCTGTTGGATTGGTGATATGTTCCCATCCATCACCATTTGTTGGATTGGATTGGTGATGTGTTCCTATCCATCAAAGATGGTTTCAAACTGTGATTTGTCCCAGTTCTCAGGAAGTGCGATTTCAGTTTGTGTGTAGTCTTCCCTTTTCCTATCTTCGTTCTAAGGGGAGAAATGTTGGATATAAGCTTGTTAGTACTCTCATAATATGTGATGTATTTAGTTATAGTATTATTAGGCATATTAAGTGAAATTGTGTGTACAAGTTGTTATAACAGATCAGGTAGTGATTGGAATAGGTGAATGTTTACAAGATGTAAGCTGGAGAGATAAGAATAGTCTCCTAACTTATAGGAGCAGGCACTTGTTTAAGAGCCTCTCCCATGAATAAATAAAACAATCAAATTGAGTTCTTATTTTCATGTCTCCAGCTCGAAGAAAGGCATCAATAACATGCTTCCAGTACATTCAAATTTGCCATAAAGGAAGAAGGGATGTTCATCATGGAGCCAAAGGAGGTCATCGAGAAGAGAGTGAAGCAGTTGCACAACAGAGCCAATCCAGAATTTCTAATCAAGTGGAAGAATCTGCTAATGGAGGACGCAATAAGGGAAGACAAACATTTCAAGCAGTCACAGTAACATCTAGAGTTGCTAAGCATTGAGGGCAACACTTTTCTGAAGGGGAAGGGCATGTTACGCCCCTAATGTCCTATCCTCATAAGTGTACTAAGGTTGTGGGGTGGCCAACTTGTGATGCACGTAATCATTATCTTTTCATTCATTAGTTCTAGATGTTTCTTTAGGCCAACCTAACTGGGATAATGGGATCACACTACCTAATTACATTTTTAAATAAGGATAGATAGGTTCTTCTAAATCATCATAAGTGGTATTCTCGAATTCCTTTCATTATTATTCTACTTTCTATGGGTTACCCCCTCAAATTAGCCATATATCTTATTCAATTAAATCACTTCATTTATCATTTGTGCATCATTGTCTTTGTGTATGCATGCTAAAACTAAGCTAAGCTAATTGAATGGACCTAACACCAAGTAGATCCTAACTTAGTTTGTTTCAAAAAAATACATCAAGATAAAACATGAAAGGGAAGGCTAACTAAATTGCACAAAACATGAATCTAACATTAAATGCAAACCTCCCTTTGATATTTCGATGTGCTTTGGATATGTAGATGCTCCATTAACGAACCGAACGCAAATTACATGCAATTAAAGGGGGTTTTGCTAAGATGGAGGAGATCTCACCAATATGGCTTAATTGCCATTTTTCGTTCTTCCCCTACTAATCTTAACAATGGAAGTTTTCTCAAATTAACAAGTTTTCCAATAACATGAAATGGTCTTCTCAAGTATAATGTCTATCAAGGACATGGTGTAAGGTGTGACATGGTGTACTAGGTTTCTTATATAGCTTTCCATTTTGGGAGAAGCTTGCAACTTAGTGGATAAGGGATTAGCATGGATAAGTATGATTAGATGATTAGGGATTAATTAGAGATTAACAACTCATGGGAGTTTGGGAGGGTTCAATTAATCAATTAAGATTAATTAATAAGCCAAGTTTAGCTTATAGAAGCCATTTGGAGACGATTTAGAGGGAAATTAGTAGAGTTTGAAGGGTTTGAGAAGGGGATTTAACCAATAAGAGGGTTTATTGATGAAATACGAGATTAAAAGCTCAATTAATTAATAATGGTTCATTAATTAATTAAAAGAGGATTATAACTAACAAAGCAAAGTTAATTGGCATCACGAATGAGGGACAAGGCTAGTTAATTAACGAAATGTCGTTAATTGACCGAGACAAAGGGGAGTGTTAGCTAATTGGCGAGAAAATCACTACTTATAATGTAATAACGTGAAAGGCAACTTTAGTATTAAAATTGCATGCTCAAAATTAAGTGTCTACATTTGCACCTCTTTGATGTGGTGTAGCGCAAGCGACACTATTTTAAAGATAGTAGACAATTTTATTTGCATGGGTAGAAGAAGAAAAATTAGTACGATGGACGATGCCCCCTCAAGCGTCGATGGGGTGATAGAAAAGATCGATTGACGCTCGAAAAGAAGAGAGAAAATGAGCACAACGGAAGAAAAAGCCCATCACGGCAGCCGGGATTCGAACTTGGCTCGGTTGGCCATTGTTCGATTTGATAAATTTTGGTGCCATCGCACAACGACAATTATACAAGGGAGGGAGGGAATGAAAAAAACAAATCATTGTTACAACTATGTCTCGGTAGGTTAGAAGAAACAGAAAAGGTTAGTTGGAGGGAATGTAAGTTAGAATGGAAAGAAAGATAGATGAAGGTGGAGCATATGATGGGGGGTGAAAAAATTGCAACATAACTTGTGTATCATCCTGGTTCGGAAGCATCTTTTTATTTGATGTAAGCATACAACAAAAGGGTAGAATGACTTGAAAAGCCATAATACCAATTTTTGTGGAATGCTAAAGAACTGACTCAAAGCAACATACATAAGAAATGCAATACAAGAAAGTAAACAAACAATCAAACAAACAAACAGGCAAAATCAAATACACTCAAACAAGCAATGTTTAAGACAATTGTACCAATATTTTTGTTATCCAACTTCAGTACCCAAATGTTCGAATTATACAAGGGTTAAAATGGTGCCCCAAGCAAAGATACATGCAAGGGATTGGATGGAGGACATAAAAGTCCCAAGAAAAGCAACCGTACACTATGAAACTGCCCCAAGCAATGATATATGTCAGAAAGATAGACATAGCAAGCAAACAAGCTTTGTTAATGAAATAAGATCGTAATATAATCTGCATGTCGTGTGCTAGAACTAGCAAGCACTGAAGTAAGATGTTTTGTGTTATAGTTTCCAATTTTTAGTGTTTTTGAGTTTTTTCACTTTTTTTAGGTTTTGAGATTTTGTGAATGTTTTTGGATTTTCAGATTTTTAAAGGTTAGGATTTTCTAGGTTTTCTGAAATTATGTACAGGAGAACAAAATGCCAAGATGCCCCATTGAGAGGTGAGAATATACAAGGGTAAATTCCCGCTCATATATACAAGAATAGGACAAGTCGGATTAAGGCCAAGAGGGATAGGTTCAATAAGATTATAAACGCAAACCAATGAAAAAGTGAGGAAGAAGCGATCATGCCCCAAGTGCAAGCTAGCGAAGAAACCAATGATAGAAAGAAGTACAAAATTGTTTATTGAAAAGAGGACAATTTTCCCCAAACATGGCAAAAAGGCAATTTATACACACGGATGTTTTGAACGAAGAACAATGTGAATGTTATGGATGGATATGAAAAACGTAGCTAGAAGATTAGAGATGAAAAAGTGATAAACCGAAGGCACAACTCGTGAGACAAAATATGGACTAAAGCAAGAGTCTGAATAAGGTTCATACAACACTTGGTGTGACATACTAATCCTGATGTTCATCGAGATCCTGTGTGTGCGCATGAAAATTAATTGCCTCTTGAAGTGAAGATTTAGTAGGTAATAAGTGAAGACAAACTAGCCAATGTATAGGAATGGTTGAATTTGATAGTTTATTGGTGAATGGAGGGTGGAAGGAGAGTTGTACATTTCCCCGCTGCCAGCCAGGCATCCATAGCCCCAACGGAGATGTATCTGATTCTAGTCACAGCATTGCTCTACTGTCAACCAAGCGTTCATAGTCCCGGTAGAGATACAGGAAACACCCCTAGAGAGAGTTTTATTGCTTTGTCTTTTGCATTTGATTTTTGATTGATTTTTTTTTCTTTCTAAAAAGTATTTTCGCTCTCTCGATTGTTTTGATTAGCAGTTAAGAACCAAAAAGGCTTGATAGAAGGATGTGGAAGTGATTGCGATGACGACATTAGTTAGTGTCAACAGATACGCCCAAAGGTCTTCACAACAAGTTTATTAAATGTATGATAGTGACAGGATCTCTAAGAGGTCATTCGTTATTTAATTTACCAAGGTAATAACAGACCAATGTCAGACGGATACAAATAAATGTCACATAATGAGTGCAAATAGACTAACCAAAAGATCATCAAAGGGATGAAAATGATGGGTGACATGTAGAGGAAAATGAAGAAAGGAAAGAACACCCATGTGTATGCAATGCCTAATTGTCATGTTTGATGTTTGTACCTTTGACTTTTTTTGTAATGTTTTAATGTTTTCTCTTTTTTTCTGAAATTTTTTAATGTTTTTGGATTTTTGACGGTTTTGTGAAGGGAAAACCGCAAAGAGAGGACTTTCTCAAGTGTCAAGGGAGACAATGGAAATGGATGAAATGGGGATAGATAGGAATAAAAATAGGATGGAGGGAAAAGATCCAGGATGGGGTAGGAAGAATAGGAGAGGATGGATTGGGAGGTTGGGACCAATAATGTCACTCCATCTAATAGGTTCCAACAACAATGTTTGTGATTTCTTTTATGAGGGAGAATAAGAGTTTTTTCTTATCAAGAGTGATATTGTCTCCAATCTCGATGATCGCGATGAGATCATACCCGATAAGTGACTGTGACTTATCTTGCAACATGGATTTTGTATGTGGAGCTTGAGTTCCTTATCCATAGGTTTTTGCACTTTTTGCCATACTTGACATTTGCATTTGTTTCGATTTTTAAATCGCTTTTGAGCTTTGGATTGTGGTTGTTGGATTTATTTTGAGCTTTGGAGTTTTTATTTTGATGAAGAAATTATTTGTGCTTCATATAAGCTGATGTGTGATTCCACCGGTCCCGAGAAATGGGGGAAGAAAGTGGATGTTTGAGATTAATGAGAGGATTGTTAGGAATGATGGTGGGCTTGGCACGTCTATTAACAGAGGAGATGATATGATGGACGGATAGTATATGGTCCAAGGATTGATGGCAATGGGCTAGTAGGGGGTGGCCACGAATAAAAGATAATGGGCTAGCAGGAGTTGGCCCGAGGATTGAAGATAATGGGCTAATAGAAGGTAGCCTGAGGAGAGAAGGTAATAGGCTAGCTGGAGGTGGCCCAAGGATTGAAGATGATGAGCTAAAAGGAGGTAACTTATAGATAGAAGGAGATGAGTTAGACGAAGGTAGCCCAAGAATAGATTGTGATTTAGGGTATATGATATGTAAGGGATGATTGGGTGATGAGAAGATAGGAGGGGGATCAAGGATAGACCCAGTCGTTTCACCATGTAATGGGAAATGGGATGATGGGAGGATGAGAGGAGGTCCTTGTTGGCCGATGATAGAGGGTTGATTTGAAGGAAAGACGTCCAAGTCCAACAAGTGTTTGGGATTTAGAAGATGTTTGATGATGGAGATGATGGGATTGGGAGGTTTTGACCTTGTTGTTTCCACAAAGAAACTTGATAGTGCGTTGAAAAGATATCTTGGCACATTTTTGCTTGTTAATTGTTCGTCATGGACACAAACATCGGTCCTTAGAGGGCCGGCGAGAAAATGGAATAAGGTATAGTTGAAATGGCTTGAGTGTCGAAGAGAGATTGCATTTTGATTGGTGGATGGAGATGACTCAAGAGAAGTAGATTTGGATTCGAATGTCTCGAGAGTTGAATTAGATTTGGTGGATTGGGATGGCTTGCTTAGAAGACGGTATAGTGCAGATGGAAGAAGGGGGTCTTTATAGATTTCCAACTAATTATTGGATGTTTTGTTGGGTTCTTGTGGATTGGATAGTGACATTGGGGTCGAATTGGATATTTGATTAGAAGTGCGTGGATTGACATGGACCTTTAATGGAGGAAGACGGTGATTAGGTGACTGATTATTCCATAGGAGAAAGTCAAGTGAATGAGACTCAGGAGTCTGAGGAGGATTGGTTCGTAGATAAAATTAATTAGGAGATCAAGGTTGGGAAGTGAAAGGTAGAATGGGTTCCCTATTGTCAGTAGCGTGAGGAACCATCAGATATCTAGTCATGGTTGGCATCGTATGATTTGAATTCTAAGACCTAGATTGTTTGATTGAACTCCTTCATATTAAAGCAAGTTTTGTGTCGATTCAAACAGCGTAACAGCTCCAAACTAGAAATTTTGCAAAGATGTGGATGCTTATGTGAGTTTCCAAAGGGAACCTGAGGAAAACAATCATCATAACGACACAATTTTGACAATCAAGCAAGTTTGGAAAAACAAGTGTTAAGTGTGTGTCAAAATGGTTGATGTAATTTTGGCAGAACTTTGTGTTCTCTTTGGTAAATGTTGGCTAGATTTTCTGCATAGCACAAAACCTAGGCAGTCATGAGACAAATCTCCCTCATTTTTCCGGTGAGGCTCCCGTGTCAGATTTGTCAATTAAAGTATGCTAATATCTAAATGGGGTTTTACTTTAACTGCTCAGTTCATGAACCATAATTGAACAGTTCTGCAGCAAGTAAGCAGATGTTTAAAAGAAAGGAAATATTTATAGAAGAAGGAAAAAGGAATTATATCAACACAGAGAAGAAATGAAGAAGATGTGCATCACAATCAATAGATAGCAGAGTTGATTGCATGCACATAGAAGAAACCAATAGATATAAACACAGAATTCCAAGCAAAGGTAGCTCTAGATCTAGATCTGAAATAACACAAAGTTTACTAAAAGATCTAAGATAAAAGCAAGAAACACAATACACCGTGACACAAAGTTCTCCGGAAATCTGCTCCTGTATATCCCTTTGCTTCAAGTGGCTCTCAAGAGTTTCAGCACAAAGTCTGGAAGACAAGGTTGCTCCTTACAAATTTTGATCCTTAACCCGGAGGTTCTTCTCCTACTTATATAATGTAGGAGAGAAAGTACAAATGGGAAATCTAACTGAACTAAAACACAAACAACAAAGATGACATTTGGCAATCATCCTCAACTAACTTCTCCTTAAGTGACACATGTATCACTTAACTAATAGAATTGTTCCACATGACTTTAAGTAATGGTTGCAAAACCAATAACTTAAAGTTTTACAATTTCATCCGGCAACATAGAAAATAGAAGAAGTCATGTCAGCTATAACATTTATGTCTTCTTTTTGTTCTGATATTGGATACACTTGTCAAACATATGAGTTCAGCATCTTTCCGATCTGTTTTAGCTACTGCTTCCTTTCTCTGTCCTGAATTGCAGCAATCCTTCATTCAACACTTTGCTGCATGCTTCCACTTCTTCCACAGCTTGGCCCAAATCTCGCAATGTCTGCCTGCAATGTCACCAGCCTACTGATAGAGTTCATCGTGAAAGGCTTGGTGGCTTTATCAATTCTTCTTTTGCACCATCAGAAGAGAACCCTTTCAGGGAATCATGCACCTCGGTTAGAAACAATCCGTACGTATGAAGTAATATTCTCCGATCCACTCTTCTCCTCAGTGAAAGAAATAATACTGTCCGGCAAGGATCTGATGTTCTACTCTCAAGCGCCTGCATCCTCTTCAGCAAAACTCTGCAGATCTCCAAACGGAAAGATACTGCAAACTCTAGCTGCTTCCCCTTCTCGACTGATCCATCCGGCACAATTTGTTCTGCAACCAATACATCTCCCGGCAGCTTGTTGATCTCGGCCAAAATACTCAGGTTACTCTCTGCAACTGTATTTATATCCTTCTATGCTCGTCTATCAGTTGCTTTAGTTGATTTACTGCATCGTTCATAACCTTTAGGCAGGCTGGCACTTCCCCAAGTTGCACAGAAGCTTGACGAATAATCAGATCCTTCCATTCGTCAATAGCCTTTACTTGATTGCTTGCATCTTCCATTTCCTGCATAAGATGATCACTCACCTGCGCTGAAATGGGCTGAACGAAAGGTTTAGCAACCTTGGCTATGATCTCACATAATTGAGATACTTGCTTCTGCAGCTCTTCTTTCTCCGCCTTTTCACTGTCAAGCCTAAGGAACAAAGCATCCAGCAACGTCTGCATGTATCCTGCTTCAATCCTTCAGTGGTAGCTTGACCGAGTGGTATTTTGGTCACCGTCACATCTTCTGCCGTGAGTTCCTCTTCTACCTTTCCTTCCGCCGGGATTAATATCTCAGCAAACTTCTGCTCCCGAATCCTTGATGATCAACCTAGAAGTTGCTTTAGCAACTTTAGGCCTTCTGTCTCTTCTGCCTCAGGCTCCTGAAGTAGCTGCAAGTCATGTTCCTCTAAGTTCATCTCTACTCTTCGCTTCCGGAACCAACTGCAAAGCTAACCATTCCGAGAAATTACTTCTCGGAGAGTGAGAAGTTGCTGAGTGCACTACCACCTCCCCGCTCTGCATCCTCTCCATCAGAAAGTGCCACAGTATCATGGCTGCCATCCTCTGAAACATCCAAGGACAAAGCTCTTTCGAACTCCGTCATCTGCAGCTTCAACATCTCCTCTGGAACGGGTGATGAACGAAGTGGCTGCGGAGAGAAGATGAACGTTGCTGGATTTAATAGAAGGCATGGAAGCATCCTGCTGCTGTGGTGCAATAGTTGGTGAAGTCCACTACGTACTGGAGAAGTCGGAGCTCAAAGTCTATGGTCGTAGAAGTGGTCTTTTCTTTCTCTTGAGATCTTCTGCGTACTTTCAACTTCTCGGACCTTCTGCTGCTCTCTCCTCTCATGCTTCCGCTTGAGGGAATCTCCTGTGCCGAAGTTGCCTGTGATTTGGTTCATCAATACTTCATCAAGGCAGTATCCCTTCGTTAACAACCAGCTCGAAGTACTCACCAACACAGCTCCAGATCTTTCTTCTATTGTGTTGTAGCCGCCTATTGCTATCCTGCAGTACGAGCTTTATCTCCTCCCATTTGATGGTAAGTGTCAAGTACCACGTTCCCATCATCTTTAAGATCCGCAGGTATCCGCGCTAGTCCAAAGTCAAATACTTGCTTCGCCGACAGCCTGCTGAAATCTTTCTTTCTGACCTCGTACTCACTTCTGCACTTCATCCAGAAATCTTCTAGCGAAGGCACATGTGCGTACTCCTGGGAGATTGTCTTCTCTGGCTATTCCAAATGGATCGAAAGTTCAAGCCGTGCAGGGAAGAACTCTTGCTCATACTCGGACAACATCTGTGCTTCCATTCCTCGAGCTCTGTGAATGCTGATGGCAACTGTAATATCCCACAGTGAGTGGGAAAGAAGCCCGTAGACTTGTGCCGCTTCGACTGAAGGTCGTGTAACTCCACAAGTTGCCTACTCAGCTCCATGGCAATCAATCTATCACTCGGGTACCTTGGCATCTTTGTTGGTTCACCTGAAAAGTCTCGTAACCCTGAGGTATGTGAAATCTGCAAACTGGATGAATACACTGCCAATCTTGGATACTGACTTCCCATGCTTCCTTGCTTACCCTGTTGAGTCTTCAAGTCTTTGTCTAACCTGCAAATGAAATCGTAGAAGAAACCATCGTTGATCACTTTGAAGTCCTTCTCGTACGCAGGTGCAGTAAGCTGCGGGTAGCACTCGAAAATGGAGATCCTTGGAAAGAATACCACATCTATCCAGCTTGGAAAAGACACCCTGTGAAGCTGCAGCATATACCAAATATGAAGTCATCTTGAAGCTGAAGGTACGCTTTACGTTCCGAAGTTGCTCACCGATGTTGTCTGCTAATAATTTCTGACCAACTGATTATAGAATCAACCTTGTTGATTTCAATGGTCCTGATGAAAGCATACATCCATGTCCGGAAAGTGTAGGCATTCGCTTCACCATTCAATCCTGCATAGCAATTTGACAATATCATCCGACCTCTTGCACCAAATTGGATCGTGGAAGAGTTCTCGGGAACTTGGAAGGGGATCTAGGCTTCTTCATGAACCGGCTATTCATGATGCTCACGCAAGTCAGCTCTATGCTTTTCCCACCTACTGTCAGCATCCTGAATGCTAATAGAAGTCACCACCTTTCGTACTGGAATCTTCAAACAATAATCGAAGAACTCTGCATCCAAACGAATTATTGTCTTTCCCGCATAGCATCACGCACTGATCTGGATGAAGGATAGATAAGATCTAGCACACTCCATCACAAACTCTGGCAATTGGGCTGTACATGGGAAAGCTTGCAGCTCGAATAATTCCACTACTTTTGACCGCACG
This sequence comes from Taxus chinensis, assembly GCA_019776745.2. NCBI lineage: Eukaryota > Viridiplantae > Streptophyta > Pinopsida > Cupressales > Taxaceae > Taxus > Taxus chinensis. Next base: position 977,335,204 of record CM034146.1, on the reverse strand, counting down.
CATGAGTGAAGTCTTTCCAGCTCTGGATCTATCAATCAATTCGGAAAGAGGTTCCGGGCCTAGATCTGTGTCTCATATGTCTGCAAGTTTGGAAGCGATGCATGACTTCGTTGTGCTTTCTTTTTCATCCCTCTTTGCCATGGCTTTGTCTATCTTTGTCTGAATAATTCTTTTTCTTCTTACTTGGCCGGATTTCTTCAAATTTGGTGTAGATCTGGATAATTCTTCAGATTCGGAGGATATATTCAATGTATTGGACATTGATTAGAGCTCATTTTCTTTTGTAAAGCACTGTAATGAATTCCTGCAATTAATTCAAACAAAGATGGCCACCAGAGCATGAATAGTGAATTTTAATTATAAAAATCTGCATTTTTCAAGCCTGCTGCCCCAAAAATTGATGTTTTATTTGCATTCAAAGAGAGCATGAATCTTTCCAACTTCACCTGAGCACCTATATCACTTATGCAAACAATTATGCAAACAGAAATCAACCTCCTTCAATGCATGCGCCAAAATTGAAAGCTTTTAGTCTTGATTTCACCTTTGTCTGAGCAAAAATCCTCTTCAAATGGGGCGCACTTTTCCTCTTGGCTGCAATTTTTTACCTGTGAATTAATTAATTCACCCTTATGGCAGCCCATGCTTATATAACCCTCATAATTCTATAATTAGTAATTGCCCTTCCTATTCCTGGCAATTAATTAATTAAAAATCATGTTTTTCTCTTTAACTGGTGTGTTAAAAGAGCATGTTTAAGGACAGCCATCCAATAAATTAATTTAATTCAATTTAATCATCCACTCTTCACTTCACTTAAGCTTCATAGTGTGCTTTGACCATAGCCACTGAAAATAGAATTTAATTTAATCATTTAATGTTTTAAAAAGCATTATATCTTTTCCAAAAGGGGCGCACTTTTTGTCATGAAGGGGGCAGCCATTAAATAAATTAATTTATTTAATTTTAGGCAATCTATTTCTAATTAATTTATTCCCCTTGGCTTTGTTGACTTTCTTTCAAGCTTGGGTGCCTTTTTAAGAAGAAGAAATAATTAATTTAATCCTCTTAAAGGCTGTCATGTTCTCCCTAAAGGGGGCGCACTTTTTGGCTAAAGATAATTCTATATTTAAGAATTTATGACAATGGGATTCTTTACCCTGCAAGGCAGCCCCGAAAATCCCATGATCCACTTAAGTGATTTGACTTTGACAATGGGATTATTTACCTTGCAAGGCAGGCAATAAATTCCCACCTGCCTGTTGCCTCTAATTTTCTCACTGCAGCTTAAGTGACTTTTCTATCATGGGAAAAAGTACCCTGCAAGGCAAGCAATAAAATCCCACCTGCCTGCTACTTCTATTTTTCTCATGATCCACTTAAATCCTTTGTTTTCCAAAAATGTGCCCAACCCCGCAAGGGCTTTTTAGTGCACGACTTCGTCTTTTCCCAGTGAACCGAACCTCCGATGGTGACTTCCTCCGGGCATAGCGTGTGTATATGTTCTCCAGCTGCTCCAAGCCAAGAATCGGGCTAACCCGGCAAAGGAATTGATCTAAAAAAATTTCACAGAAAACGAAACGGGACAACACAAAAACGCGAAAAATTGTCAAAAGTCATAAATAAAGCCCAAAACTTATTCCTAGTTAAAACCCTTCTGATATATAGGAATAATGATATGTTCGATCACAACAGGGTTAAAACGGAGCACAAATTGCTCAAACGGGGTAAAAATAATTAAATACAAATTTCCCACAGACAAATCCTGATGACAGAATATAACAATTTTGGGCATCTGGGTATTTGGCGAAAAAGGCTAATATGGCTCTTTGGGAATATCTTGACGCATTACAAGAACTTTCAAGCAATAAAACACAAAACAACCCATTATTTTAAAAGTACGAAAAATTTTCGGATAGGGTAGTCACAGATTTCAGGATGAAATCTAGGGGACACCAGTAAAGGAAGCCAAAATTGTGAGAGAAGTATGATTTGTAATGGAAAAGTACGCGGCACAACTTGGACAAAGTTTCACATTGCTCTAACACTCAAACAAGGTTTTAACTTGAACAAAGTTTTGCTTTGTTAAGTTTTGGTACACAAATAATATGGGATATAGTTGGCCCCGATTTATTTAGGATTCTTAGGGATTTGGAAATTTTCGCTCACCAATACTTATCTGAACGAGTACATGTATCAAAATAAATCATGAATACGGACCATACCCCACAATCAATTAAGAATGGGGCCATCACTACGAACAACTTTTGGTATTCCTCACGGGTATTACTAGTCAAGTAGGAAAAGGGGGCGCTACCCGTTTCATTGGCCGGTTCCTTCAATGTGCCAACTACTTTGGGTTTCCTGTGGTACTCCCCATAATGAATTTTAGGGCTTAAGCCCAAGTACTTCCCACAGTTAAAACGGACGGGTTTTACGCTTATCCAAACCTGCAATGACAATTTGTTTTGTTTATTTTAACTGATTTTAGTAAAGTTTGATTTGTTCTTTGACCAAGGAACATGTATGCAAACTTGTTAGTAATTTGTTGCTTGATCTTGTATGATAACAATCTTTCAACGTCATAATGGTCCTACACACAAATGATTAGTAATTTTCCATACACCCACAATGTTAGAAAAACACCAATGATCGCATTCGTTTCTGATTCTCAAGATCGCTCAAGAGCGCAAGAAAAGAGCATACATGGCTTTGATCAAATCAAACAAATGGAGATTTTAACAAATATTTTCAAGTGTTAGCACATTTCTAACCAATTAACCTGCAGATTAGAATTTGAATTACATATAAACAACAGAAAATTGGAAGTGGAAATCCAGAAATGTGAGAAAATTGAGCGAAATTCAACACAGTACGCTAGCGCGCATACCTATACGCTAGCGCATGAATTTATACAACTAACGGCAATGCGTGGTCAAGCACGCTAGCACGTGATAGATAGCGGTAGCGCATGAAAAGGCACACCAGCACGTGAACAAAGACAATAATGCAAGCAGTTTAGTGGAGGCGCGTGAAACACTAAGCCAACGCATGAAGTCAAAAAGCAGCACTACACTAGCGCGTGAACATACACACCAACGCGTGAAACAATACGCTAGTGCAAGTCTAAAAGAATGATGTCCAAACAGCGAAAAACGCAAATGCAGGTATGAAGACGCAAGCGCAGGTAGGAGCACGCAGACGCGGCCAAGGTGACACTAGCGCGTGAACAGAGACACTAGCGTAAGCAACGATAGTGCATGAAAGGTGATGCTAGCACGTGCAGAGTGACGCTAACGTGTGCAAGGTAATGCTAACGCATGCAAGCAACGCTAGCACAGATACAAAAAACAGTAGCACGTGAAACATATACCTGCACAAAAGAATGTCAAAAAAGACCCGAAAACAACAAAAAGCTTGAATTTTTCCCACCAAGATTAAACTTTGACAGCACTTTACCTCCTTTATACCTGCAAAGAAGACTCAACACTACCAAACACCAACATACATTGCTTGAAAACATAAGAATTTCAACAAATTGAAAGAAATTGCATGTAAAATGGTAAAATGAAGCTTTAAATTAAGAAACAAATAAATGAATGCACATGAGACAAAGGAGTGTTCCACTGCACGTGGCATATGTATGCATGCTAAAACTAAACTAAGCTAATTGAATGGATGTAACACCACGTAGATCCTAACTTAATTTATTTCAAACAAATACATCAAGATAAAACATGAAAGGGAAAGCTAACTAAATTGCACAAAACATGAATCTAACATTAAATGCAAACCTCCCTTTGATGTTTGGATGAGCTTTGGATATGTATATGTTCCCTTAACAAACCAAACGCAAATTACGTGCAATCAAAGGGGGTTTTGCTAAGATGGAGGAGATCTCACCAATATGGCTTAATTGCCATTTTTCGTTCTTCCCCTACTAATCTTAACAATGGAAGTTTTCTCAAATCAACAAGCTTTCCAATAACATGAAATGCTCTTCTCAAGTATAATGTCTGTCAAGGACATGGTGTAAGGTGTGACATGGTCTACTAGGTTTCTTATATAGCTTTCCATTTTGGGAGAAGCTTGCAACTTAGTGGATGTGGGTAAAGGGAATGTCGAATTAAGAATTGACAAGTATGATTGGAAAAGATTAATTAGAGATTAGCAACTCATGGGAGTTTGGCCTTAATCAATTTGGATTAATTAATAGGCCAAGTTTAGCTTATAGAAGCCATTTAGAGACGATTTAGAGGGAAGTTAGTAGAGTTTGAAGGGTTTGAGAAGGGGATTTAACCAATAAGAGGGGTTTATTGATTAAATACAAGATTAAAAGCTCAATTAATTAATAATGATTAATTAATTAATTAAAAGAGGATTAGAACTAACAAAGCAACGTTAATTGGCATCAAGGATGAGGGACGAGGCCAATTAATTAACGAAATGTCGTTAATTGACCAAGACGAAGGGGAGTGTTAACTAATTAGTGGAAAACCACTAATTATTATGAAATAACGAGAAAGAAGACAATTAGTGCAATTTTAGTATTAAAATTGCATGGTTAGGATTAAGTGCCTACACTTTGGATATGTGCTTATTTTTCGCATCCAATCGGATTTTCTATTGATGTCTCATTTTACTTGAGAAATATCCTAGCAATCACAAGGACATCTCTAGCACTCAATTATTTGACCCAAAGTGTTAATGCCCAATGATATCAGTGTAACTTTACAACATTCCATCTCTTGCTCAATGCATCATATTTTGCCAACATTGCAACTTGTAGATCCTAAGCATTTTCAAGAACCCGTGATTCAATTTTGGAATACAAGGTTATTTGCATGTCCATTTAAGAGGCCTAGAGCTGTCGTACATCTTGAGATGTGTTTGCATGCACTAATATGCATCGTTGTTGTGCATGTATGTGCACTTGCACATCTCTATGTAACTTTACCTTCTTTGGCATGCTTCTTCAATCTCTCACTTCACTTAAACGTAATTATGAGCTAAAATTGGTAAACATGATTGTGCTCCACATGCCTAGGGATAATAAGGGTAAACTTCGTTTTAATCATTGGGAACTAGTGTAAGGTGACTTACCACGCATCCTTTGCATTCTTTGCACCACCTTGCAATGATTTGCATACTTCTACATGGACCAATCCACTAGTAGCTTCAGACTTATCCTATTCCCTGGAAATACCCCTCCACATATAAAAGGGGACTAGAAGCATTCAAGCATCAAATAGCATTCAATTCTTCATCAAGAGGTCAAATCGCTGCAAGCCTTTAAGACTTTTAATGATTGACCAAAAATATCCCAAGGGTCTAGCATCCCATTAAGGATTCTGCAGCTTTCAATCTAGATTGTTTCATTCTTGGTCAGATTTGTAGAGAGTCTCATGTCATCGTATGGCATTGCCACTAATGCTTCATATCTAGGTTTTTCCTGCCTCTAGTAAACCTTCATGAGTAGAGATTGGTTACCAAGTCATACAAAAGTGAGCTGCTCTTTAAAGGTTCACATGATAGTTGCATAGACGACCTGAGGAGCCTTTTGAGGGCATCATACTACATTTTCCCAAGGATTTTTCTGCGATTATCCAGGTAAACCTTTGCTTATTTATAGTTTCAGCATTCAATTTAAAATGGATGAAAATACTGCAATTCTGCTTGAAGTTAGCTTATATAAATTTATCCTCTTTGTTTTTCTAAATGTTAGAATGATAGTTGTATGATATCTTGCTAGATAAATTTATCCTCTTTGTTTTTCTAAATGTTAGAATGCCTCCCTTCGAGAACTCAGTTTTTTGGGACATTCTGCTCATATCATTTCTTGAGGGTATACAGTGTGATCACATACTGCACTTGGTACGCTAAACCCCATTAACAGGAAATTTGCAAGCATTCTCATATGACTTATAATAAAGCCTTTTCTAAAGAAAATTTGAAGCACCCCAATAACAAGAGGATTTACAGACATCTACAAATATCACATAACATCAACCAATGGCAATTTATAAAGCTCCAATAACAGACAAATTTTCAAATGCCACCTCAATAATTAATACTTTCTCCATAAGAGGACTTATAGACCCCCAGTAACAGGGGACTTAACAAGTGTCTTGGCTGGGCTTTTCTCTCAATTTTAGTACAATGGCATTTATGAACAATAACCCTCATATATGAGAAGCAATGGTATTAATTTCAGACAAGACAAAGTACAACAGTAATTAGGACAGCAGAAATCAGAAAATATGGCAGTCAAGCATCACTGTTAAATTCAATAATCAGTAAATCAGTCTATGCAGCAGTAAAACTAGCATTTAATACAGGGTTCAAGCAAGTAACAGTCAACATTCTAGTTAATACTGATAAACTCACTGATGTCACAGGCTGCTACGCTAACGCTAACAACACTGCCACCCTCCAAATTCCCTTGCTCTGCCCCCAAGTCCTGTGTGTCCAAAGGAAATGGAAAATGGACTCGGTGAGTTAAATGAGATCATTTGATGATTACAAGGGCTTGTGGTAAAATGATAATAGGGGGCATTTGTAAGAGAGTGATTCAGGTTCAAATTCCTCTCGCTGCAGAATGACAGCTCAGAACTACAGTGGAAATGTGGTGAGGGTGTGTCATGAACATGGGATACATTTGACAGTGATTTTAATGGTCTATATTCAAGGGTGATCCAGGTTCAAATTTCAAGAACGTGGCTCGAGCTTATCCCGCACAAGAATGCAGTCCATGCTCGACCCACATTGCATCAAAGGGCCGACCTGGTTATTTGATGATAATGATATGTATTTAAATGAGGAAATTTAGGGCTGATGGATGGCCAAGTCAACTATACCATTTAGACTCTTAATTGGTGTTGCACTTAACCCCAAGTCGGCCTGGAATGGAAAAGAGGATGTTTCTAGTGCAAAATTCATAAATTTTGTAATAAATGTGCTGAAGATGTATTGATGAGATCATCGACCCTTTATTGTCCAATTTGTATCTCAGGTCTCATCTTATGGCTCGGGTAATCCTCCAAGGACCAATAGCTTTCAATACTTAATGGCTACTATACTAAAGGTCTACTCAGGGATATACCATTGCAAACATACCATTTCAGGTTCAATGCATATGTTACCTGAGGAGAACGTGAACAGTCCATACCAATTCCTCTATATGATGTGTCCAAGTTCTTTATAAAAATTCAATATGGTTTCAATCTCGCTAATGACTGACCTAATACACTCTAATATGCACATAGAATGTCCTATATGTCTCTCTCCAAGACTAAAGGGAATCTATGCAAGGATTAAAATTGCTTCACTATTATTGGAATGAATGCCATGCCATACTTCTTGACCACCAATCTTCACTCGATACCCTGCTCCATCTTCCTCCTCAACTATTGTGGAGTCCTGCATCTAAACCAAACACCATATGCCATCATAGAATGCAAGACTTCATATAGCTTAATCGTCCTTGGAAAAAAAATATATAAATTAACTAATTAAAATGTTTCTATAGGTTCAAATAACTCCTTAAATACAGCAACTTACATCAACTGGACAGCCAAACTACTTGTAAAGCAAACTAAATCCCTTCTCCGAACTATTACAAGTAGTATGCAAATTCATGTGAGATGAAAATATAGCAAGCTACAATTCCATTAAAGCCATGTCCAAACGAGCTTAAGTTTTGAGAATTATACATGGAGTCTATACTATCCTCCTAGGCAAGAACTTCAGAAATAGCCGTCTTGAACCTCTTTACCCAAGCCATATAATTTACTTTTTTGGTAAATCACCAAAAATTATTTGCAATGCTAATGTAACAAGAATGCTGGGAATAATAATTTCCGCATTATATATTAAATGTTACTCCAGAACTTGACTGTATATGTACATGAGCCCAAGATTACTGATAGTGAAGACAAAATATTGTAAATGGAAACCCAAAAAAATCTATATGAATCCTATTTTACAGTCTCAATATTTCATCCTTTCTAGAAGCAACACAACAATAGTGTGCCAAGTACGAAATTATGTATGTCATGCTTACTCTTATATATATAGACAGACCACAACCACAACCACATCCTAATGAAATGAAGGAATAAAACTTTTCAGCACATGTTTAATCATATGAATTATGTTTATACATCACATGGCATGTGTTGCTTCTAAGGGAACTTGTATGTGTGAAAAGAAACATGCAAACATTAGCGCATCTAGCATTTGATGAATACAAGAGAGAAGGCAATGGCATTACAGATGACTGTCATTAATATTTATAATGCCATCTAGGCATCATGGACAGCAGAGAGGTGCTATAAGCCGTATGGCCACGTGGTTAAAAATGTTCAGGTCGGTTGAATTCCTTTTCAGTTCCCAATTTATTTTCACTCGATGGATTGTGAGAAATTGCCAAACCGCTTTTGAGTTCATCAGGCCAGCTTGAATGATGCAGAATGAAAATTGCATTTTTAACTTTTACCTCATCTGTCTGAATGGTCACTTGAATCGGCTCATACCGAGTCAAAACAGGAATCTTCAAATGGAAGCCTGGAAAACAAAGAACTTAAAAGTGAGGGAATCTTCAAATGGAAACCAGGAAAACCAAAAAACTTGAAAGAACCAGGGAAATAAAAATATGTGCAGCTGTGCAAATAGTACCAGGGTCAGTAATCGTGTTCAACAGAGCACCACCTCTCCAATAAACACCAACATGTCCTTCGGGAACCTCATGAAGAAAGCCAAAAAAGCCACTGAATGTAGGAATAGAAAGCTGCCACATGCATGTTGAACTCAGTCATTGTATACTAGTCTGAAGATGTACAAAAACTGGAAAGAAAAGAGATATATAATCTGAAATTTAAGAATCAAAAACTAGAATACACTTGTTCATAAAGCAGTTTCCACATTGGTTTTATTCCCTTCAAGGAATCATACTGCCATAGGGTACTTTGAGAAACTCTTGATTTCACTCTAAACTTTCAAAAGACAATTTTACGCTTTTGAAAGTCTCAAAACCAGAACAGTCGCATGCAGCACTAGCAATATGATATACAGGGGATTTTCACCATGTTTTGGGATTCAGAACTCTGAAGACAGCATTGACTTGTCATCCTCAGCACTAACCCAGGCAATCTCCTTCGGTATTTTCCTTCTATAATTCTTGGAGAGGCACAATAATAGCTCCTGCTGAGAATGTTAAGCATTTTAGCCAGTGTTACCATACCGGAAACAAGTTTATGCCTGGTATTTTGTGATTCCGAGGATGCAAGCACTGTTAGTGCAGCATGGAAGCTGATATTATTTTTTTCAGTATCTAGGTTCTGCACCATAAGTCTTCAAAGGCATTATGTTATATATTTATCATTTAGTGCTCTAGACTTAATTGGCATTTTTTAAGTTCTTGAATTGCTGTTTTGAGCAATCATCTCTTCTTTGAAAAGCCCTGACAGTTTTAGCTTTTCAGTTCTGATGGACACTTGATCCTCTTCTGAACTTTCTTGTATATGGAAACTAGTATACTACCTAACATCCTGTATCGCACATTTCTGTTCTTTGTAATAGTTATGTTCCCACTGCAAAAAGGAGGTCCATTATTTTGCTTTAACTTTTTTCTTCCTCGAACATAAATTGTCTTTCGTTGGCAAAGTTCCTGTAGAAACCTAATTCTTGTCTTTGACACTTGGCAATTTCAGTTTTGGCACTCTGACATAATGGAACTCATGACATACATTTGACTCTTTATCACAAATTTACCCCTTCCGGCTACCCATACATCAACTTGATCACCTCTATCTGCCAGCAATACTTGCTCATCATCACCCTCAGTCTATATAGGGACAGCTTAAAAACCTATACAAACTTTCTCCATTTCACATATCCCTATTTTATACACTCTAGACACTACCCATCCCATCGGAGAGTACCTTCCATGTACTGTCCACCCCCGTCGGTATTGTCGCTATGTGGGAAATTGCTATTAGTCACTAAATCACACACTTTGAGTCAATATTTAGTCTCGGTCTCATACTATTATTCATATGGTTTTTGAGTGAAGAAAGTACTAATTAACCCATGTCCTTTGGCCTTTTTACTTTGCTTTCTGTCATCACTTCTGATCCTCTGACCATACTTTCCCAGTCTGTTTTTTCATTTTGTGTTATTCTATTCTCTGACTGGGGCCTCAGCCAGGACTGGGGCACCCCAGGCGCCCTGGTCCCCTCTAGGGGCACCCTGATCCTCTTTGTACTTTACTTCTCATCTTTTGGGCACTTTCTATCCATTTGAGCTTTCCATATTTTTAGTGGTCAGCCTTTTCGGGGTTAATTACAAAATTAGAACAAGAGAACCATATAAATATAAAGTTATGAGACCATAATGAGGGACCAAGCACTAAGCATCTACTATCACCATCTAGAGTTGCATCCATCAAAGGCACCTAAAGCTACATTTGCATCCATCTAGCTCCATCACAAGGCACACAAGGTTGGTTCATCTGCATCACACTTCATAGGAGGGGAGTCTATTGTTTCCATGCACACATTTACTACATTCTACATCTAGTTATTTGCTCACTACTTCACAAAGTGACTGGCACAAGAGCAACCTAGGGCACGATTTGCACACACACACCTAGAACTACATTGGGTCTGAGATGTAGTGCAACACTCAGTTAGTAAGTCCACCATTGTGGCCATGAGGACAGTCCGACCCCTTCATATGCATCTTTCTTTTTTAGGGTTTTGATGCTTTGTCTAGGGTTTTGCAGGTGATTTCTTCATCTCTGATTTACAGTGACATCTGGCGTAGTTCAACAACATTTAGTGCGATAGGAAGCGAAGGCACAGAGCACATCTAGCGACACCTCAGAGGAGGGTTTTAGGAGCCATTTGCATAGACCAATGGCACCCAGACTCAGACCAGGCACCCACGGGTGCCCCTATCCCTTTCCAGGTGCCCCAGTCTAGTCAGAGAGCTCAGATCTATACTTTCTCAGGCTTTTGTGTGGTCGTTTCCTCCTCCTGTTCACCTGGTTCACACTGTGACACAATCCCACACCTTTGTCGAATCAGCTAAGGACTTCTTAACCCTCTCTTGCACATTAGGGTTTCACATTTCTATTTACTTAGTTGCTTGGGTCATTTCCTTTATTTATTTAGTTATTATTTACTACTTTGCATAACATTAGATTAGGCTAGGATATTTTTATTTTAGTTTAATCATTTTGGTGAACCCGTACTCAATCTTCATGCTCTTAGGGTCCTCATTCTTTGCTTATCATTCTAAAGTATAGTCATCATGAGTATCTCAATCAATGATTATTTTCTTGCACATCCTGATTAAGGCATAGAGTCCAACATCTTCTTGCTACTACTCAGCATTCATGTTGATATGCATCCTGACTCAGTCTATCAAACTTTTGTAGATGCATTTTCTCAACACATAGCATTCAAATCTAATCTTCTAACGATCTTAACACTTTTGATTACAATGATCCACCCTTGCATATCATGATTCACATCTATAATTTGGGTGTCAAGCATACTTTAATTGATAACAATCTGAACTTAATCTTTTTCCTATGTCATTCCTTGAAAAGCTAGGTCTTTCAGGCTCATGATGTTAGTCCATCATCTCTCTCACTTCATGCATATGATGGTTCAGTTCACCCATGCATAGGTCACATTGTTCTTCCTATCACTGTAGGGCCAAAAACTCTCAACACAGTCTTCTTTGTCATTGACTTTCCTTAGTCTCATATAATTGTTTTCTTGGTAGGCCATGGCTCCATGCCATGCAAGCCATTACCTCTACTATACATCATTGTGTCAAATTCATACATGAAGGTGTTGAATATATTGTACTTCATGACCGTGATGCTTACAAATATTGTGACCGAGATCCTAATACTACTCTTCCTATTCCACACACTGATACTACAGATGACCCTCAACCAATGGATGAACTACCTCATTTTCCACCACTTGAAGGTGTTATTTGTGTCATTGATGCAATTCCTTCCACTCCACCACCTCCCCCTACCACTACTACTACTATGGTCATTTATCAGGGGTCTCTCTCTACATCAGATGTTGCTTTAGCTCCTCCACCTTCTCACATGCCATCTTCATCATTGCGACCTCCCTTCACATGCACACTTTTCATGAATGATTCATATTGGGAACATATTCCATTTGATCCTACTTGCGACACACTATATGTTCACATGATGGCTTGGCTAGACTTGGATTCAATTTTGAAGATCCTTATCCTCTGACACATAATCCTCATCTGTATTATGGATTCATCACTATTACTGCTAGCTTATGGTCTACATGTATTCCATCTCATAGTCTACCTCCCACTTATATACCTCCTTCTACTCCACTCATATTAGGAAATCTTGGCTTACATATATAGGAGGTACATTAGACCACACCTCATACAGATATATCATTTCCCATGCCCTTTGGTTGTGTATTCATTTGCAACAGTTATTTTCTTGGCTATACACAGAATCTCACTCACTGGTATGCGCATGGGTGTCCCTTACCACCCTTCACTGATGAAGAATATGCTATGGGAATGTATCATTTGCATCGCCTCAATGGCTCATTACATGACCAACCCGACACTATAGCTTATCAGTTTCAATGCAAACCCTATGGATTTGACCCTGAAATGACGACCTCTTAGATGACATTACATGATGATTCTTCATCTTCCACACTTGGGGGGCATAACATTCACACAATTCCCATCCTAGCATCAACACACGTCTCATACTCACATTTACATACATCCACATTCTAGCATTCACATAGTCATCTACACTACATACATCATCATTACCCTATGACACACTCTTGTGCTTTGGTTCACACTTGATTGTTGAGGGAATTCTATACACATGAACCCCACACACTACACAATAGTCACTACACATTAGGCATCACATATCATCACACATCCTACTATCATCTACATATCACACACTACATCATAGGCTATAGGCATTGTGTGTCATTCATACATCCTACATTTTCCTACATCTTGTACACATACATCATACACATACTACACATCTCACCACTACACCATAGCTATCACATGTTGTAGCATTTTTACACCTCATACACATCATCTTACATTGTGTTTTACATCTACTATGTTATACATCTTAGGGTCATGGACACATCATACATTACATCATATTCTACACATACATTACACATTTTGCATATTCACCTCTACGCGTTGCACTCACTACCCGATGACACACTCTAGTCTCATGGTCCATACTGGACTGTTGAGGGTATACATCACAAATGGACCACATCACACTTCACACATTCATCATTCAATCTTTATGTGACATTCCTAGGATTAGTGATATACACCTTAAGGCTATAGATTAGTCTTCTATATACGCTTTAGGCTTATAGGGTCACTTCTTCTAGCATCATCTCGTGATAGGTTATATCATCACTTTCGCTTACATTGTTTAGTGGTATACACTTTAGGCTAAATCACCACCTCCTTTATATTCATCTTGTCATGATATACACTTTATGCTATAGGGTCACACACATGAGTCATCTCTATGTCGCATCTCATCACCACACACTCATCACAACGCACTACACACAACACATAGTTTGACCATTTCCCGATGACGCACTCTCATTTTTGGTTCATTCTTGACTGCTGAGGGGGCATACTAAATGAACCTCACTGCATACAACTCCATTCACTCGGGGGGCACATAGGCTCCTATCATCCATACTGCATTCCATTCCATCCATCCACAACATACTGCATTTTATGGTTGCATTTACTCTTGCTTGCACTTGTCTTTACATGTTCACTTTACTACACATGTTAGATAAATCTCTTGTATGTCATTATCTTTACCATACACACATGCACGTTCACATCCTTTTCTAGTTGTGATCGCAGATACAAGCTTCTACATGCAACATGATGCTTGACACACTACCTACTGGGGGCATCCACATTCATACACTACAGTGTTATTGTTTCATTTTGTACTTAGCACTTTCATTATTTGGTTATACATGCTTTGACATACTTGGTTATTTTTCTAACATGCTAATGGGTGCTTCATGTGCAACATTTGTTATGCAGGGATATTTGCTTCCATACTTGTTTGTTTACATTGTTTGTTATTGTTTGTTATTGTTTGCGGGCCTTTCCCTTTGTTGTGTGTACACACTTGTTTGTTTGTACACGGCCATGATGGCCTTGAGTGTCTTGCGACATCGTGAGTGGTGTCCCATGTTTGCAACCCACTTTGTGTGGTCTATGATTGTCTTCTTGGGTGTTTACATTGTCTGCTTATGTTCTAGCTTATACATTGTTTGTTTACTTACACTTGTTTTCTACATGCATGCTTGTTCGTACTAACACTTGTTTTCTAGCCACTTGTTTGTGTGTGCCTTGGTCTTTACCAAGCACATTCCCTTCCCCCTGTAGGGCACAAGTTTCACATGGTCGGTCCTCTTTTGGGGCCATTCTCCTATCCGTGACGTCACATGCGCCCCCAAAGAGGGGGGCATCATTTGGGGTTTACACATGGTACCAGTACAGCTCAGTTTAGTCAGTCTACAGTCATTGACACAGTTCAGTCTATAGTTTACAATGAGTGGGTTCAGACCAGTCTACGAACCCCATACACAATGGATTTTACAGGGTAGATTGTCCTTAGCATTCTGGGGAGCAGTTACAGGTTGGAGGATACAACAAACTTTCCTCCCTACACTACTTCGGCCAGTGGCATCAGATCACCCAAAAAACTAGACAGTACAAAGATCTCTTCACCAATCTCAGGGAAGCAGTTACAGGTTGGAGAATAACACAACTTTCTCCCTACACTTCTTCAGCCACAGTGGCGTGAGATCACCCAAAAAACTCACACTTCACCGACAGTTACAGGATATCCTTTCTACACCCTTTTTCTCATCACGGATCAGGTGCACATGTTCCTTTTTCATTTTTCATTTTCATTTTTACATTTTCTACTATATACATGCATTTTTACACATATACATGCGTATTTGACTACTTGATCGTCTTCTCTTTTGCAGGTCCGTCCGTATGGGAAGCAAGCAGTCAACAACAACAACAACACACAACATGGTGAGTACATCACACACATGATACTAACCATGCAGGTACACTACACACATTGGCATCTACACACGCACTTCTACCCTAGGTTCACTCTCATCACTTTTTACACTTTTGCATCTTTAGTCTCCACACTCCATTTTTTTGTCACTCCACGCTTTGTCTAGTCCTTCGGCACATTTCTACATCACTCTACATGGATTATCAGGTACACATCTCTATCTACTTTATGTTACCAAGCATTCCACTCACCAACATAAAGTGGGGGAAAATGTAGTCACTAAATCACGCACTTTGAGTCAATATTTAGTCTCGGTCTCATACTACTATTCATATGGTTTTTGAGTGAAGAAATTACTAATTAACCCATGTCTTTGGCCTTTTTACTTTTCTTTCTGTCGTCACTTTTGATCTTACACCATACTTGCCCAGTCTATTTTGTCATTTTGTGTTATTCCTATTCCTGACTGGGGCACCAGCTAGGATTGGGGCACCCCAGGCACCCTGGTCCCCTCTGGGGTGCCCTGATCCTCTTTGTACTTTACTCTCATCTTTTGGGCACTTTCTAGCCATTTGAGCTTTCCATATTTTTAGTGGTCGACCTTTTCGGGGTTAATTACGAAAATTAGAACAAGAGAACCATATAAATATAAAGTTATGAGACCATAATGAGGGACCAAGCACTAAGCATCTACTATCACCATCTAGAGTTGCATCCATCAAAGGCACCTAAAGCTACATTTGCA
This sequence comes from Taxus chinensis, assembly GCA_019776745.2. Taxonomy (NCBI): domain Eukaryota; kingdom Viridiplantae; phylum Streptophyta; class Pinopsida; order Cupressales; family Taxaceae; genus Taxus; species Taxus chinensis. The sequence goes on along the minus strand of CM034146.1, from coordinate 977,319,293 downwards.
TCCATCTAGCTCCATCACAAGGCACACAAGGTTGGTTCATCTGCATCACACTTCATAGGAGGGGAGTCTATTGTTTCCATGCACACATTTACTACATTCTACATCTAGTTATTTTCTCACTACTTCACAAAGTGTGACTGACACAAGAGCAACCTAGGGCACAATTTGCACACACACACACACACACCTAGAACTACATTCAGGTCTGAGATGTAGTGCAACACTCAGTTAGTAAGTCCACCATTGTGGCCATTGAGGACAGTCTGACCCCTTCATATGCATCTTTCTTTTTTAGGGTTTTGATGCTTTGTCTTGGGTTTTGCAGGTGATTTCTTCATTCTAATTTACTAGTGACATCTAACGCAGTTTCAACGACATTTAGTGTGACAAGAAGAAAAGGCAGAGGAACATCACAAGCGACACCTCAGAGGATGGTTTCAATCCATTTCTGCATAGACTAGGGCACCCAGATCTTAGACCAGGGCACCCACGGGTGCCCCTATCCCTTTCCAAGTGCCCTAGTCCAGTCAGAGAGCTCAGATCTGTACTTTCTCAGGCTTTTGTGTGGTCGTTTCCTCCTCCTGTTTACCTAGTTCACATTGCGACACAGTCCCACACCTTCATCGAATCAGCTAAGGACTTCCTTAACCCTCTCTTGCACATTAGGGTTTCACATTTCTATTTACTTAGTTGTTTGGGTCATTTCCTTTATTTATTTAGTTGTTATTTACTGCTTTGCATAACATTAGATGGTTTCGAATGGGAAGACTATGCTAAGTAATTGAATGATATTGCCTGGAAAGTGATTATAATCATTTGTCATCATAAAGTTGTAGGTTACATGTTTTCAAGTTATGGAGTTCATCATCTAATCATGGATACTAAGAGGTTTTTCCACTACTTTGTATACATCTTCATTTACAAAAGAATATGCATTGAGCAATTACATCTGATCCTACATAGTTTTCCCCATTCTACATCCCATTAATACAAAATTGCAAAGAGGATTTGACATTACATCTCTCATATAGAGTTTTCCAATTTAATGTCATACATAGACCCTCAATAAAGGGGATTTTACTTTTACAGTTACCATTTTATTTCTACAAGGGACAATTCATTAGGCTTGCCTTATATTTTCAGTTTGTGGTTATTCCCTCCAATAGGGAGTTGCTCATAGCATATGGAATGGCCACCATAAATATATGTGTCTGCCATTAAGCCGAAGGGTTCTGAAAATGAATCTTTTGATCAAATGTCAAGACCATGCTTAGTGTCAAAGGGATAGGTATGCCAAATTTGAGTGTCCTAGCACTCTAATACAATCTCTCATCGTAAACTTCTAGTTGGATCCATTGTTGAAGATAATTGATTTAGACTAGATATGGTATCCTTATGAAGAAGCTCTATTGTGTTGAAGTGTGTTTGATGCATTGTTTTCTCCATTCTAACATTGGCAACTTGGCTTATGTGTTGATGCATTAATTTGTTGAGTTTAATCTACATGTTGGGGTTCCATTTTAAGTGCTTTTGGAAGGATTTTATAGTGCTAATGATCTGTTGTTAATGCTGCAATAAATTCCAGCCCTAGCAACTTGCATAAGTGATTATTTGGCATGTTTTTGGTGATGTTTGAAGTGGTTAATCAATCTGGTTTATTTTGGTATATTTATTCCAGATATGGCGACTTGATTTGGGCATTATTATAACATGTTTCAAAGGTGAATCATCTATATTCATAATCTGATCTGTGTTCGCTTGTTTTTTCTGAGTTTGAGCAATTATTTGGGAGGCATCGGAGGGTTACAAAGTGCTCGAAATAATTTAATGAATTTATCCTAACCCTAGCAACTGGGTTTATGATTTCGGGGGTTGTTTTGGAGGGGTTACAGTGGTTCAAAAATTCAAATTGATAGCTTTTTGGAAAGCTCTTGATTTATGGAAAATTCTGCAATTTATTTGAGGCAAAAATATGGGATATTGAGCAAGTTATGAATTTTCTAAGTTTCAGTTGTTCTAGTGCATTTTTATTTAATTCACTGCTGCAATTAATTTCAGATTTTGAAGTGGTTAATTTCCTAACTGGTTCTCCCATCTAACCCACCACCTTGGCTCACTCCAACCCTATTTGGGTTGTATTGAAGCTACCATTGGATTATTTGAGGTCGAACTAGGAGGGTTTAGTCCTTCTAGCATCAATTGGATAAATTTAATTTGCAGATTTGAATAATATCCCAAAAGGGGATATTACAGGTATGTTGGGGTCTGTCCAACCCAATAGCTCTTAGGGCATTTTACTGTGCATTGTTCTTCGAGTGCATTGCGAGGGTTTGGACAAGGAGAGATCAAAACAAGCTTCATTGCATTCAGTCATAGTGTTCCAATATCCTAATTTTGCAGTGCAAACATAGGTGAACCACCCTAGAAAGTTATAGAGCCATCAGATACTCCCGCCACCCTAAAAAACTATCGTCCATCGGTATTGTCCTGATGCAATTTCAGAAAGTCCAATTCACCAAAGAGCTTCACATCTATTTGAGTCAACTCCAAGTCTCGTTGTCCACTGTATAGTCATATTTTAGGCAGAATTAGGTTGGGTCTTTCCATTGTGTATTTTCCAAGATTATCTCTCTACTTTCTCTCTAGTCTTAACAAATTAACCCTAATTCAAGTTTTGATTATTGTTCCTTAATGTCTATGCATTTAATCTAAATTAGGTCTAGTTTCTAATTATTTTATGCTCTTAGGTGTAAAATAGTTAAGACATTTTCAGTGAACTCGTATATTGATTCAACAGCAACCTAGGGTCTAATTTTTCTCCTAGGGGTTTCCCCTCTTAGGGTTTCATTGTTATGCCTTCTAGGGTTTCATTCTTATCCTAGGGTTTTCAAGTTTACCATTGTATTGGGTTCCTTAGGTTGAGGACTCTACCTATGATGGGGGATAGCATTTTCCCCCACTTCTAATTCTATTGCTACTATCACAACACACCATGCTACCGTGATCATATCTTCCCTATAGTTACATGGTGGGTGACATCTTTTCTAACTAGCCGATATGGGTACGGATACAAAGAATCTGATAAATGGATACGGGAAATTTTTTTCACCCCACCGGATATGGCTTTGGATACGATAGTCCAAAAAATATTAAAAATACATAAATTCTAGCCTAATAAAAAGGAATTAACCACATAGTATGCACATCAAAAACAAAATAACCACAAAACACTACTAATAATCTATACAATGCCAAATGAAACATCACAAATGTCATGATAAATAGTAAATTTTATTATTACATCAAAATAAGGGTTTAATTTATGGAAGAATGCAAGAGGGTCTAAATCTTCACGTGATCATTAAAACAAAAGATGCATGTACATCAAGATCTACTGATCTTATTTTCTGGTTTTTTAGCAGCACAAAACTGAAAATCAGATTTGTGGTGGGATTTAGATTTTCTCTCACAATTGTTCCTTGTCTAGAGTTGAATATATGCCTATAAATGATCAGATAAAGAGTATTTGGGTCAATTGTTCTTATTCCCTCTTGGTCAAATTTGTTCCCAAGATAGATAGATCATAGGATGATCTCGTGAAGATTTAGACCCTGTTAATCTTTTTGGGTTTTAGAGTGTTTTTTTTTAATGGGTCATTTTATGTTTTAATGTTGAAAAAAATTTAAAAACTTGGTTTTTGCCTCGGATACGCCCAAAATATGGATTGGGCCTATCCCCATCCGTATCCATGTCGATCTATATAGTACACATACCGTATTGGTATCCTTCCTTGTTTTCTGTTGTATCAGTATCTTAGCATTTTTCTATATGCATGCCTTCATAGGCACACTACAACATTTCGAAGGGTCTATATTTTTTATTGACCACTAAATGATACATCTATTAGCACATTGCCTTCGGCAATCTAACACATTCATTGTTGGAAATATCCTAGTTGTGTTAGTACTCACATGTTGTGTAATGTACTTAGATAATATTATGATTGTTATAGTACTGCATGAGTGAGTTGTAATTGAGTTATAACAACTCACCTAGAATAGATGTTAAGAGAATATGAGGATTGTAAAAAATTTGTGATAAGGGTATGTTATCCCAATTTTTGAGTTATATGATAAAATCGGGATAACCAATCAAATTTGTCATCTTTGGAGGCCTTGGAACTTTTAACATGTTCTCGGAAAATTTAAAATTTTGCCCCCAAGGCATCTTTTCTAAGTGTTTTTTGGGTTTCGGGATCACCATGCATATTTGAATGTCATATGTCATATGCTTCCCGAACCCTGAAACCCGACACACTAAAGTATTTCGGATATCGAGTTTCGAAATCATCAAAACATTTAGCAGTTAACACATGCTTCATGCTCGATGTTTTCCGAACCCGAACTCCGAAACATTGTAGTGTATTTGGTTTTCAGACTTATCATGCATCGGAACATCCAGGGGTCTAAGCATGTCATATGTTGGGTGTTTTCCAAACCCGAAGCCCGACGATCCATGTGTATCAAATTTTCGGGGGTAGGAAGCATCTTAACATGTCTTCACAAAAACATGTTTTGTGTAATCCATCTCTCAATCCCCAAAAGGCATGAGAGTCCTTTGTATCAGGTTTTCGGAACCCGATGACATGAAAACATGTCGTGTCAAGTGTAGTCAATTTCTCGCACCCAGGTCAACACATTAATTGCCAAGTCGGATTTAAGTCCCGCACATGTCATCCAACATGTAATTAATGCGCTTTGGGTTATATATAGTCGGATTTTCCACGTCATTTTCACATGTACGAATTCGAATTTTACACTACAAACTTGCTTGCGGGCCTCTTTTTTTAACTGACTCAAATTTCATGGTGTCTTGAGAGTTTCTCTTCATTTTTCTTCAAGCCCATTTCGTTTTCCTGTATGTTCTATATTTCCCATGGGTTTTTATAGATTTTTATGAAGTTGATTTTAGACATGTTTCCTTTTCCTGTCTATTTGGCATGTGTTGTTAGGGTTTTCACTTTCTTTTTCTCTATTTTTTAATAGTTTAAGGGATTTTTCCTCAATTGTTTGTTCCTTGTCCCATGATAAGAAAGTAGCTTTTTCCCTAAAACTCATGTTTTGACATTATAAGTTGGATTTTTCACCATGATAATCGTGTTCAAAATCTTGACATGAACTTGTCGGGATTTTGAAACTATTTACCATGATGAACAGCCCAACATAGTGTTCCGAAGTTCTTGAAAAATCCGACAAACCTTAAACTCTAACTTGTTTGCTTCGGACTTTTCAAGGTGCGGAACAAGTGTCATTTTCCTAACAATGTGTCGGAAATCTTGAAGTGTCAAAAATCAAGAAAGTTCCAATAGTGTGTCGTGTTTTTCATAGTGCATAACATCATCAAAGTGTCGAATGATTTCAGGCTAACATCATCCAAGTTTCTCAAGGTGCTTTCGACAAGGTGTCTCAATCGAGGAAAACCCGACAAGAGTTTTTCGGAATTTTCAGTGTGCAGCTCAAGGTGGAAGTTCCAGTTGTTTTTCCTAAGCATCCAAAGGGAGTTCTTGGGCAGATAGAGTTTTCAAGCTCATCCTTCAATGTCTGAATCATGGAGAGTAAAAGCCAAAGCAAAAATCATCCACAAGTGAGGAAGATATTAAGTACAAATATCAAGGGGTTGTTCCCCTCTTCAAACATTGATTCTAATATTGACATCAAAGATACAGAGCTGGGACATATTGATATCGAGGACTTCTAGAATAGAGTCAAGAATCCCTCAAAGACAACATGGATGCAATGCATCTATGATAGTGGACTTGCCTCTTCACTGCAGCCTTCCCTATCTCCGCACAGTGTTCGAAATTCATTCTTGCAACGGCCAGTCATTACAATACCGAGTCCAGGGTAGTGAAGAATCAAGATGGAGAAGTGGTAATCCGCCTAGATGCATGGAATATTTCGAGGAACTCCTTAAGCTGTCATTATCTCAATGAGTATGTTGATATTAATCTCAAGTAGGCCCAAAAGGCTTGGGATGAGAATGTGACCGCATGCATCAAGCATGTGAATAAAATTTATCTTCTAAAGCCCAAGCCTGCAGTTACCAAGTTTCCAAAGACCTTGCCAAGGAGTGATTTCATCCTGGAAATCAATGACATCATAACACTCCTGAGTAGAGTATTCAGTCTTCTTGAGGCTAAAGAGTTCCAAGAGTGGATGTACCAATTCCTCAACATCATGAGGAAGAATAAGCAATTCTTCAGGTGGGGAGAATTCATCAGTGACAGCCTACATGACCAATTGAAGGAAGTGCATACAAGGAAATTTTATATGACATCGTATGTCACTTATGCAACAATGAGGATGAGGGTATATCCTGGGTTGAACACACAAGGAATTAGAAGTTCAGATTGTGTCTATGAATTCTACCCTCAGTTGTCTCTAAAGCAAAGTTTGAGCCATTTCTAGATGAGTGAATGATGCCTTTTTCTATAGCATCATCTACAAATTAGTCAAAGATCTCTCCAAGTGTCAATGTACCGAATGCAACATGGAATGTTGTATCTCATTGGGGGTGTATCTTCCTCCAATTGCCAACATTCACGTACATTCGAGTCAAAGGATTGCAGGGTTCTCCTGTACTTATTGCCAAGATTTTCAAGTGACAAGTGAATTTTGATGGAGTTGGTAAGGCAATTGTTGGATCTTCACAAGTTCCAACAAAGTAAGCATAAGGCGAGAATTCATTTCCCGATATCAATTGGCTGATACACATGCACTTTGGTAATCAAAGTAAAGAATATTTCCAATGAGATGCAATGAGTAACTATCAAACCTTTCCATCCAAGGCTTAGCTTCGATTATCAGGGAGTACTGAAGTGTCTTGGAACACTTCAATTTCACGTCATGAGCTTGAAGATGTATGGATCGATTATAGGGATGAGATAGATATAAGAAAGAAAGATTACAATCGCCTGACTCTGGACGAAGCAGCCAGATATAACATTGCGACTATCCCTGAAGGCGCAATGGATGATGGGGATGTCTTAGATCCCGTGTACGAACAAATGAAAGTGGAAAGCTTGGGTTTTCCCCCAATTGATTGGTCAATCAAAGAAGTTGCATCTATCAAGGAGCGAGCCGCTCAAATTCTAATTCGAACCAATCATTGGATCTTTTCCATGAACATTCAGCCAAAGGATCCCAATTTCCCAAAAATCAAAACAACTGCAACGTCAATAGTGAGTCCCTCCCAAGAACCCAAGGATAAAGGTGAAGTGCCCACAAGAAGGTGAGGATTAAAATTGTCAATGGCAAAGGTAAGTCTCCTCCTCTTCCGCCCACCACCATTGTTGATGTAGACTCCCCTCATCCTCAGCAAGAACAGGGACCTCTTGTTGTCACCATGGCAGCTCCATCTCTTCCCGTTTCTTCCCTCCTTATCACACATGTAGTCCCTCTTGTGACCTTCGCCCCACATGTGTCTCTTCTAGTCACTTCTCCTCCTCATGCCCCATCTCCTCCATCCTCATCATTTATGACCTCATCAGTCACTATATCTACAACTCCCATTTCTTCTTCACCGCCCTCATCTCCTCATATGTCACTCATGGCTCAGATCTTTTCATCCCTTTCTCCTCTTTCAATGGGAGTAAGTATGACCTTGAGTTCCCCTCCAGCAACTCGGTTCCCTTCACCTTCTACTACCATGCTCTCTTCTCCTTCCCCCTTGGTGTCCACATTGCCTATCACTCCAAGTACTACCCTCATGATCACAACATCTCCACAGTAATCAAACCCCTCTTTCGTTCCATCTTGGCTAGCAAGCCAAACCCCCAAGAAGAGGAAAAAGGTTGTCCTTCCTAAAGCCTTTGATTTTAGTATGTTGACTCTTGCTCCCTCTCGTGCATCTAAAAAGCCTCTTTAGCCGTTGCCATGGCCATTTTCTCTACTCCTTCCCCTTGGTGTCTGCCTATCACTCCAAGTACTGCCCTCATGATCACAACACCTCCACAGCAATCGAACCCCTCTTCAGTTCCATCTTGGCTAACAAGCCAAACCCCCACGAAGAGGAAAAAGGTTGTCCTTCCTGAGGCCTTTGATTTTAGTATGCCGACTCCTGCTCCCTCCCGTGCATCTAAAAATCCTTAAACCCTCTCCCACATCACCATTAATCAGTCGAGGGAGAGGTTGGCTGAGATTGTCATGTTCACTGCAGACAAGAGTAAGGAAGACATCATTGCTTCCAACTATCAAATAACTAAAGTGGCACTGGGGAAAGTCACCACAGAAGGAGCACAACAAGATCTACAGGTGGCCATGGATAACTTATTCAAGAAACTCAAAGAAACCAAGGCCACCAAGGACGAACTTAAGGAAAAAGTGGAGCAGTTAACGGCCTTTCTCCTCAAAATCATCAAACCAACTTCGATCTCTTCTCTTGCACCAGCCAGTCTTAATGTGTCATCCATATCTGAGGTGGAGAAGATCGAACAGAAAGGGTGAGTTGTTGATAAATGGATCGAGAGGATCCTTAGTCAAAGTAAGAAGTTGATCAAGGACAATGTTGAGGTCCACAATGAGATTGAGAGAGAAAAATCAGCCATTGAAAAGATGAATGACGAGCTCAAAGAAGAATGCAACAATTGGGAGCTAACTCTGGAAGCCTTGAACGAGCTCAAGAAGATTGATGTTGATACCCTCGTTCAAGAAGGAATAACCGGAGAGAGAGGGAAAAAAATTGAATTTTACAAAGCCATTGACTTTTGAGTCAGATTTTGCAAGAGGACGTGGAAAAGCTGCAAATGGCTAGAGAAGAGGGAATCGATGCCACCAATGATATTGGTGATGAATTTGCCAAACTGCACTACCAACACCTGAATGAAGACTTGAATATGCTGCCCACAAATGATATCTTTAAAGAATTCAAAGATCTAGTTGAGGACTCCATGGCAGGAAGTGATTTTGATTTACAATTAATTGACAAACTAATTGTATATCAAAATGTTTTGAACAATCTGGCCAAAATCCTTACAAGACTCCAAAAGCTTCCTGGAAAATTGATCAACGTGCTCGACACATGTGATGTACTTAATTGATACTCTTGTGGACCTAATGAGAAAGAAGTGCAAGAAATGATTCAAAAGTTCCACACGTACTATGACAAGGAAGCTGAGAAAGGAGTCGATAAAGAAAAGTCTGATTGAGGATTTATCATGTTTTTCCATTTTTCCATCACATCATTTGGATTAATAGGTTGACTTGGTCATTTTGCACAAGAACCAGTCAAGAGAGCTTTAATGTATAAATTCTATTATTAGATTGTAATCCAACAACTTCCTTTTTTCCCTCTTCCCTTCTCTCTATAAATATAAAATGTTGTGGCATTGTTAAGAGAGATTTTTGATAGAGCAAGAGGCTTTTCATAATTGGTAGTGAAATTCATTTTCTGGAATTGTGAAGAGAAGAAAAACTTTGTGTTTTCGATCTTTGATATAAGGAATAAAAGAGATGCGTTACAAACTTTTTGTTGAATGTTATCTCTTTGTTTAATGAATTGTTCTTAAGTTCAATGCATTATATTGTTCTTTAAATTCCGGTTTATCACTCTTGATATATCTTTTTAGTTTATAACTATTTTATCTCGTGTTAGCATCTTTAGATCTGCATTTGCCAAAGAAAAAGCACATATTCACTCTTATTTCTTTTCAATTCTCTTTTCTGTGTTCTCTTATAGAGATCTTTCTCCACTGCAAATCTACTTTTCATTCAATAAGAAGCAAATCTATCGGGATGAGATCCCACCCCAATGCTAGATTAGTGTAAATATTGTGAATGTTCTTTGGTGTTATTAGAATAGTAATAAACAAGGTGCCTCCCCTTTAATTGAGGAGGGACTTTGTCCCGCATGTTGTGGTTGAACCTCATATTTTGTCTCCAACAAAATATCAAACCAACAAGGTAGACTCCTTAAATTTATAAGAGATCGCCTATCTATATGTAATACCCCGAATTATTGATTAAGATAATAAAGTTTCTTGTGTGGAAACTACAACCAAAATTTAAAATGGCATTAGGGCAGTCTGGTCTAGCTTTGTGATGGAATAAGAAGTGCGAAGAGGCAGCCCTCTATTTAAGGCCCCATTTAGTGGAACTCTTTTGAGAAATATTATCAATTTTAGGGTGTTTGCATAAGTTTAAGACCTATGCATATTATCAGGTTCTACCATTACTTCTCCATTCATGTAGCATTTTTATTGTATTGCAATCTTCCATGCGTGCAGTTTTGTTGCTAAGCCATCCGTTCACTATTTCCACATATTGGCAACACCATACAGATACATGTAGCCCCGTTCTTGTTACAGCTTGCTATTGTTCAATCCCCAAGCGTTTATCTTTAACTCTACCCTTGGTTATGCAATTCTCGGTCTCTTGACATCATGTCATGCAAATTTCTGTTCGCCAACATTTATAAAAGCATTTGCTTGGATATCTCAGTTTCGGTCTTTTGACAACATGCATCAATCACCACCACGTGCATGTTTTGTGATTGATCCTTGTGAACATTACTTGCACCCACATCAAGCCCACACACCTAGAATGCATCTTCTCCTTCCTCCATTTGAGACAGTCTCTACCAGCATCTTCTTCTGTAATATCCCCTTCTAGGACAAGTTAGGAATTCATACAAATCTGATCACACAGCTGAAAATAATTAATTTTCAAACCCTAACTGCTGCAAACTTCAAAAAATTCATATCTTTGGCTAGAGAAGTCCAAATGAGCTGAAATTTTGGATAATGGACCACAAAAATATGAGGAACAATATGCAAAAATCAGATTTCGCACAACCAACCCGAAACCCTAATTTTGACCTAAAAAGTAGGTCGCCCAGCACTTTTAGGGCACCAAAACTCCTCCAAAAATTATGAAATCAATTCATCCTTATTCCTCCTAATTTCTATAATCAGATGCAATATTAAATCAACCCCCAAATTGCAGATCTGAAATAAATATCAATTTTCCATACCCAAAAAAGCCTGCGGACAGCTGAAATATTCAAAAATGCATAACTCCTTCAAAACTCAATATTTCTTCACCAAATAAATTGCAGATTGTTATATAAATTAAGGGCTTTCCAAAGAGCTATCAATCTTAATTTGTTGAGCCTTAAAACCTAGCCAAACCAGTCCTAGAAAACTGATTTCAAGTCTCTAGGGTTAGATAAAATTATATAAAATAATTCCAGCTCCTTCCCAGCCTCCAAATACACCAAAATATTAGCCCCTTGCTCTTGAAATAATCAATAACACATGGCAGATTGCAGATCTATCATTTATGGCATCAAAACATAATCAAATCATCACCAACCCAAGTCGCTATGGTAAGGATATTGGCAACAACAATAGAATGATTCAAAGGAGCAATATCAAATGATTTTCACACTCTAAACTTGGTGCCAAAGATGAAATAACTCAAGCAACAATGGCAAATCTTCAACACAAGAGAACTCAACAAATGGAGCAAGAGAAAATACTTCAATAGATCAAAACCAGCAAGGGTGATTTTAATATTTAAAAGCCACCTAAATATTATTTAATTAATTCCCCTTTTTAATTTGCATTTTGGAATTTAATTAAATAATTACTTGCTCCATAAATATTAAATAATTAAATAAATATTGCTTTATAATGTCAAATGATTAAAATCACTCTCCAGGCAATATTATAAAATTATTTAATATAATTTTCCCCTTGCAACATCCCTAAAGCCCACGGGGAATGATAGGCTAAGGGTCTTTAAAAAATGGGGACATTACAGGCATCTTCTTCTCTGTCACAGTTCTGCATTCATTCAATTCCATCCCATTCACATGTGTATGTTTTGTCCTCTGATTTTCATGGTCCCAGACTCGTGTATGCATTACTGGTTGTACTCTTAATCTTGTGCATCTTTGCATAGTCCCATGTGGCGATTGTCTGTGATCTGACACCATGACTATCTCAAAGCTCCATGAACATTGCACAAATCAGATTCAGCGTTTGTGGATTATTTAAAATAGGTTGTTTATTTTTGGTTCTGTCAATTTAATAGTTTATTATTAAACAGTCTTTGTAGCTGATAAGTTGTTTTTTATATTGATGTGTTTAGTTTATGTGTTTTTAATTTAGTGTTAAGTCACTAGGTTGGGTAAGTTATTTTTTAGTCTTTATTTTTTATTTTAAAAATCAGTTTTACATCTGTAAAAGGTCCAAAAACACAATCAATGGTTATCACATAGTTTATATAGTTTATTTATTAAATATTTAGTCGTGTTGTTTAAATTTCGTAGTTTGATGTTTTTGGTCTTGTCAATAAAGAAGCCTAGCAAAGGGCTGACTTGTTAATCAGAATAAAACTCATGTATGTTGACAATCAAGGTCAAATTTCTCCTTGTAATGGACGCAATATCAGACAAACCCCACGCCCAATTTGGAATGGGTATGTCAATCCTGTGGGGGGAGAATCTTGCTATCAAATGTGACAACACGGCAACCTAGCCTATTAAGCTAAGTCATGCACGACGTCGGAGGAAACGGAGGACGTTAGAGGAAACGGGGGAAGGAGGCCAATCCAACCTCAAATTCGCCGCTAACGCAGGGGTTGTAGACCGCATTAGTGGCACAACCATTTTGACCCAGTGTTCCACAGGAACACATCCCCCCCGAAAGTGACTTCTTGGAGCCTCGAAATGTCTCCGAGACTTGGGGACGACTGGTAAACGTACCCCCACCGCTACCAACCAGATGGAGACGTCCCCGAAACGTTTCCCTCAGAGAGAAGACGTTTCTAAGATATCCTCCCATTTTGGGGACTTCATGGAGTCTTGGGGACGTCCCCGAGACATCCCAAAAACTTCCAAAAGTCTCTCGACCCATTGTAGAGACTCCCAGCCATCCCTGGCAGTATAATTCTGTTTAAAAGTATTTGTTTTTTTAAATCATTTTGTTTTATAATTTTGGCCCCCCAACCCTAACCCTAATACTCAATGGACCCCATCCACCCCCTAAGCGCTCCAAAAAAAAACTATGAATAAGACTTACACCCTCACTCCAAATCACAATCGAAAATTCAAAGCAAGAGTGAAAGCATTAATAAGCAAGAGTGGGAGGGTGAGAGCATTAGCAAGCAAGAGTGAGAGCATTAGCAAGGAAGAGGGACAACATTAGCAACAAATAACAACAAGAGTTAGAGCAAGTGCTAAGTCTTCATTGCTCAACCGTTCAAGTTTCAAGTTTTCAACCTTCAGTGGTCTAGCAGTTCAAGTGATGAGGAGTATGGCACAGACTTTGGGGATGATTAGACTCGATAGAGGCATCGAGCCACTAGCCAACTATATTTTAATTTTGAATGTAATCATCATTTTGAATATAAATTTTAATATATTGATATTTGGCATTTACATTGTTCAATGCAATGTGTTTAGTATTTCAAAGTTTCATTTGTTGTTCCTTGTACAACTTTTTATAACTAATTTGTTAAGTTACATATATGCATACATACATATATATATATATATATATGTATGTATGTATGTATGTATTTGCACCGCCATCCCCATGTTGTCTCCAAACCTAGGCCCTTGGTCCCCCCGTCTCCGAGACCCCTCCCCCATTCCAAGACTCTGTGTAACACTGATTTGACCCCAAACGACACAGAGCCAGACATTTGTTAGTCATCACTTTCAATAATGATGTACTTCGGCCGTAGACAATTCAACACGACCTGCGCCAAAAACACTAAAGCGAAGAATGGTGTCCAGTGGCAATGGAAACCATTTCTGTTGTTCGCAATCAAGTGGCGATAATCACCTGCAGCTGCTGCAAACACAAGTTCAGTGAGAAGCCCTACACTCACTAAAGGCAATGATGACCCAATCTTGATACCTCTTGATTCATACTTGTTCAGTGACGCCAAGCCAACCAGGGGAGCAAAATTTGAGAAGACAAGTGGAGGCCCATGCCACGTCTGTTGTAGCAATTTGAGAAGAGAAGTGGAGGCCCACGCCACGCTTGAATGGTTAAGTCCTCAGTAGAGATGTGTTCTTGTTTAGAGTAGTGCAGCGGAGGAGTATGTTGTAAAGATCAATAAGGCTCAGTCCAACTAATATCATTGTTCAATGTTATGGAGATGTGTATTTTTTATCAAAGTTGTTGTGAGGCCATTCCCACTACCCCTTTTGGATTGGTTGATGTGTTCTCATCTATCAAAATACATGTTAGTATATGTTTGTTAGATTGGTTGATGTGTTCCCATCCATCAATTTGTTTGAACTTTAATTTGTGTAAAGTGTCCCTTTCCTTATGTTCGTACTATGGGGGGAATGTTGGAAATATCCTATTTGTATTAGTACTCACATATTGTGTGATGTACTTAGTTAGGATAATATTAGGATTAATATATTAATCAATGAGTGAGATGTGAGTTATAACAGCTAACCTAAAATAGATATTCAGCAGAGAAGATATCGGGATTGTGTGCTAGTTGTGATAAGGGTAGACTTCTTATTTATAGGAAATCACATGTCTATATGTAATGCCCCAAATCATTGAATAATATAATTAAGTTTCTTGTGTGCAAACCAGACCAAAATTTAATACCTATCTATCTACGAGCAGTATACATTTTTACTGATACATTTTTCCAATCAGAGACACTACTATTGGTACTTACATGTGGATATATTATACACTTACACTTCCCCACAGAGGGCATAATTATATCACAATCCTTAACATAGATATAACACCCGTTTGGGGACATTACATTACACTATGATCTTACATGGCTATATCTTCCCACTAGGGGGCATAATTTTTCTCCTACACATATCTACTTGCCCGCTAAGGGCATGCATCTACTACGAGCTTTATATTGAAACGTTCATTTACTTGAGGCGTGATTCTCTACTCACGATTACATTTTACATTGGGGTATATCACTTGCCCCCATTCTCCTAAGACTACATTGTTGTTTACACTAAGTACCCCTATTTTGAGGCATGTTACGCATGGTTACACCTTACTATAGAGTTTACTTACGATGGGTCATATCACTTTCCCCCGACCCCCCCCAACTCAACACTGACTTCTCCTATTGCTATCACTAGCTTCTAGAGGCTTCACGGTCACATCTTTTTCAGGATTACATATTGAATTACGAGCTACATACAAAGTTCACATAATTATATCTTTGCTGTGCTACTATATCAGATTACATGTTACACACTGCGTTTTTGTGACATTTTCTATGGTTGACATATTTGATGGCATTTACACGTGTTTACAAATGAGTTTCTCACAATGATGTTTAGCTCTTCTTTTAGTTTATATACATGTTATATATGGTAGGTGTAAACCTTTTCCTTTGAGATGAGTGATATGCAGGAACACATTCAAAAGAGGGGCATATAATGGACTTCTTTCAAAAATTCAGACAAATGTCAGTCAGAGCACTTCATACCTTGACAGATTCAGAGACAATTTTATGGTTCAGATGTTGATTCAAAGACAATTTTATATAGTTCAAATGAGATTATATTCGAATTGAGGGATAGATCATATTCAACATGGATTTCATCCATATTTAGAGACTTTGTGTGCTTATGAGAAGTTATATTCACATTTTGGAAAAACTATATTCACGTTGAGGGCAAATGATCACATGGGGCGGGGATTTTATCCATATTCACACATTATATTACAAGATGGGGAACAACGGTACTACATATTCACACATTTGGATCTTTTGTCTGTAGCAGCATATCCATCCAATTGCTCTTAGCGGGTCTGGCTCAAGGCCCTGTGGTTTGTTTTATTTGTTGTAAACCCTTGTTCGTTTCTTTGCCCATGAAGGTAATAACATTGGATCGCATCCTCCACTACAAGTTGGGTTATTTGGATACACGTGAAAGGATAGTTGGGGCATCGGCATCCCTCAACCCTCTAGTAGTACAGTCATTTCAATTTTCATTGGGGCATCTACATCCCTCAACTCTCTATTTCAGCAGTTACATCTTTTGGGGCATGTTCACCCCATGACACTTTCCTACAAGATTCAACAAGTGACAGCTTGGTTTGCATGCAACCAAGTGCATTTGTTCATTTGATCCTCTTTTCTAATTTCAATCTTTTTCAGTGGCTCATTTATTCATATTGCTTATCATTATTGGGACATTAATCTATACATGTTTTTACTTGCAGATATTTCTATGGGACAATGAGACACTTCAAGTTAAAGCTGTCAACACCTTCAGCAGTTGTCAGCGGTACTATTTTCTTTTATCTTTTTAACAAAGCATTTTCAATCCTATATTAAAAAGGGGGGCATCCATAGACACCTAATTCTAGTATTTGACACTTGGTAAGATCAATTTTTGCACTCTTAGACATACCGGGACGTGTGACATACATTTGACTATTTATCACACTTTTCTCCCTTACAGCTACCCAGTCCCATACATTATCGTGGTCACCTCTATCTTCCTGTCACGCACGTTCAAGATCACCCTCGGTCTGTACAGGAACACCTTAACCTATACAGACATTCTCCATTTTACATATCCCTATTTTTTGCCCTTAAGACACCACTGGTCACCTTAGATAGTGCCATCCACCGATATTGTCCACCCCGAGTAGTGATGTCCATGTGTGGACAACAACTGTTTTTCAAATATTGGCACTTGTGTGAGGTTGGCCTAGGCTAGATTCATGGATAGGCTTTGGTGAGAGATTAACAAAGAGCCGCTTATATATACAAATGACCCTCGAGGTTGTTATTATCCTCTCACCTCTCATCACATTGGAGATCATCATACCAAAAACTCATACATATCCTAAATCTTCCAAGAGCAGTGCCAGAGCAGTCAATGAGAAAAATCAGGAATACAAGGATCAAAGTTGCATGTTACAAAGTGTCAAGGATCAAGAGAATGATCATTCTAAGTCGCATATCAATTTCATAGTTGCATTTTCATATAGTACTTGGGAGAACTACATGCGGCTTGATCACTACTCAGAGTATTGATATCTAGTGCGGCGCTCACACACATCAGGGCATTTTGAAGTTGCTCCAGCCCAACAGCTCTTAGGGCAGTTTATTGTGTGTTGTGTCCAAGTGCATTGTTAGGGTTTGGACAAAAGAGATAAACAAGCTTTGTTGCATCAGAATGCAGCCTTCCAGTGCCCTAATTCTGAAGTGCAGACACAGACAAACCACCCCAGAATGTTGCAGAGCCATCAAACACTCAAAAACACTACCGTGCCCTGGACACTACCACTCACCAGTACTGTCCTGGTGCAATTTCAAACAGTTAAATTCACCAGAGAGCTTGACATCTTTCTAAGTCAGATCCAGGTCCCAGTGTCCATTGTACAGTCACCTTTCAGGCAGAATCAGGTTGGGTCTTTCCATTGTGTACTTTTTAGCATTCTCTCTACTTTCTCTCTCTAGACTTATAAAAGTAACCCTAATTCAGGTTCAGGTTGTTGTATATTACTGTCTTTATTCATATAATCTGGATTAGGCCTAGTTTCTAATTATTTTATACTCTTATGTGTAAAATTGTTAAAACATTTCCCCCCGAATCCTCTGATCTATCTTGATTTTATTTAGCTTATAAAAGCATAGAAAACACTACGAACAGCCGCATAAGTTTTTCTCAATACTTTTACTGCATTTTGTTCTGTAAAGCTCTTCGTTTTGTTTTGAGATGCTAGAAAGGAAGCCAACTGTCAATATTATGCATTTCAAATTATGATTCCATACACCAGTCAATCTTTGGGCAGATGTCAAGAAATAGTTCAAAACGGAATTTCACTCTCAAAGAAGAAAGTTGTATGCAGTGCAGATTCTTTATTGAATTAAATTTATGGTATATATTGGCCTCCTATAAGCCTTAGTCATGAATAATACAGAACCACCAATATCAGATCTCCCTTGCTCAACCGGCCACAGTGCTAGAAAGCTCAACACATGTAAAGGTCGACTGTCGATTTTGCAGTTCGGGATGCCGACTTTCAAATCTGATGTTTTTGGGGATCAAAGAAAGCCTGTTGGCTGCAGTTTTTAAGCTCCATTGGGAAAGACTCCAGTGGGAAGGTATATAAAATAGAACTTCTCTGGGCATGAATCAATAAGTTACCAGAAGCCTGACCAAAACCCTCCACACTGTTTCTTTTCATATTTTCCATTCTGTTTCTCATGAAACAGGGGGCAACTGCCAGAGGATATTGATTACTCGCTACATAAGACATTCTGAAAGCCCTGGCACTTGGTTCCTATTTCTTTCTCCCAAGAGTTGAAACTATAGTTCTTATTCTTTCGATTTTGATTTGCATGTCTTCTTCATCATATGATTTGTCAAATTTTGTGCCATGTAATATGATGTACCATTAATTGCATAATAGAATTTAAATGCTCAGACAGTTTTTTGGCGAATATCATATTTGATAATCAAAATTATATGGACTAATTTCTGCAATAGATACATAGATTTCATCTATAATTGGCCATAAATATTGAAAACATTTAAAGATAAAGATATTTTTATATAAAAACCCTAAATCATTTCTTGTTGAGTATCTTGCCCTCCATTCCATTTCCTGAAAGCTAAATAAATGTGGTGTTTAAGATTTGCTGAAAGCATTAACTGTTTTTCCCGAGTATTCACCAATTCATAAACTCTTAGGTGTTCCGGCCGCATTTTGCAACACAAAACAACACTGCTACTTTCTCATAACGATTACAATCTAAAACTTGGAAACATTTCAGTGGTTATGTGCTCTGAGAAAACCTAACAAAGTTTTATAACTTAAAGCATTTACGATAAGCAAAAATGCGTTATCATAGAGTATCGGACATTTTGCAGGTAAAAGACAATTCTCAGAGAACGCCATAGAAATATGTTCGATCGTGAAAGCTTGAAAAATCTAAAACAAAATCTCAAACATTTAGGGATCCAATTTCACCCATACATGTACAAGAGAAACTCTAATCAAATGTCCGACATTATATTATATTATTTTAAATTTTTTGTACAATTGTTTGGAGGGGAGAGTAAAGTAAATACCGCGGAGAGAATGGTGCAGAGGAGCACGAGCAGTTGTACAAGGTTAACATCTGGAGAGGCGGGAGAGCCGGGACTAGGTCCTCTGTCCATGGCTGCGATTCGAACTCGTAACGAGCGCTGCCAGATTATTAGCCTAGTTTAGGATGGTGCCAAAAACAATTTTTATTGGAGACCTATGTTTGGAGCAGCGCTGAAGAAAGACATCATTTTTCGCTTTATTAGATGGCGGAGGTAGGCCAATTCCCTCTTTTTCTTTTTCTTTTTCTTTTTCTTTTTTTTAGAGAATTAAAAAAAAAAGCAGAGAGAGAAATTAAAGGAGAAACATCGCCACAAAGGGTGCTTGTTAGTGGCATATACTAGCAATTGCAAATGAGTTCCAAATTACGCCGGAGATAGTAGCAATGTTTAGTTTGTTTGAGTTGTATTTCATGTTAATATTCCTTGGATGTCTATATGTTGTTGCAAAGCTCTTATTTTGCTATTGTCCATATTTTTGTAAGACACAATTATGATAGTCGCCAAACTAAATCATGTTTCATCATTTGGTCAAACACCAAAGATTTATCTATTAAAACTTTCGAATCTCAAAAACTTTGAACAAGATAAATGACCAATATTATTTTCCAAAAAGTAAACTATAGAATTTACTTTATGAAGATTAAAATTAAAATCAGAAAACTTTTGAATCTCAAAAACTTTGAACAAGATATGTGACCAATATTATTTTCCAAATAGTAAACTACAGAATTTACTTTATGAAGAATAAAATTAAAATCAAATATCTAGGATAGTAAATATCTAGGATTGTAGAAAAATATCTAAATTCCGGCAACCTTTAAAATATCTAAAATCTGGGAAGACAGTAAATATTGGAGCCGTTGGAATTTGACACTTTCCAGCAAGGGCATCTTCAAAGTGGACGCCTACCGGCGAATTAAAAGTTATCTTTTAAATAAAAAATAAGTATAGGGATTATAACAAAAAAAAGTTGATACAACTACTCCTACAAAATATAAGGATTATAACCCCAAAAAAATTGATATAACAACTCCTACAAAATATAGAGATTATAACCCCCAAAAAAATGATATAATAACTCCTACAAAATATAGGGATTATCTATAAACTAAGAATAAAAGGCAATAATGTTCGTAGTCTTATTCATTTCGAGAAAACAAGGATTTGGTGATAGGTGGGAGTACAATACAACAAAACGTTAAAATACAACATTGCATAGCTCTCGTTAAGATGTGTCAATAAATTAGTTAGAACATCAAATCTTTAATTGTACAAAGTGTTTAATCGGCTGGCATTTTCTCGTAACATGTTTAACCGTTGTTTTTACGTGCAAAATAAGCAGTATCATGATCGTCTAACACTTAAAGTGGAGGATTCGAACCAGTGATGTGATAACTAATGGATTTGAAGCAATTACCTATGTGAAAACTAAATTAATTAAGATACACAAAACAAAAGCAAAATATAAAAAATGTGTTTCGATGGAAAAATAATCCAGCAGTCGTTGTAGCGTGATACCATCAAACTAATACTTGTGTACAATGTACAATCGAATCATCACATAAATCTTGAGATTGTGATTTATTGGATGTGAATGTACAACAATGCATATATACATTG
Source organism: Taxus chinensis (assembly GCA_019776745.2). NCBI lineage: Eukaryota > Viridiplantae > Streptophyta > Pinopsida > Cupressales > Taxaceae > Taxus > Taxus chinensis. The sequence goes on along the minus strand of CM034146.1, from coordinate 977,298,548 downwards.
GTATGGTACCTAGATTTGAAGATATGTAAGTTACACTACTGCCGACTAATTTCCCTCCTCATCTTTGGCTTAGCGAGTGATGTACGCACAATCACATTCAACAACCATGACAAGTTAGATTAATCAACATTCAAAATTTTCACTTTTTTGCTAAAGCTAAAACTATCATTTCTTCATCAAATTTGCTATGTACAATGTTTCAAAGCTCAAGAACACTTCACACTTGCTATATTTCACCTATCAACAAGGTCTACATGCTTGAAAATATTATATCACTTCAACATCAGTAAAACTCTCTTTAGATCATCATTCATGCTTCTAGACCTCCTAAACTGTATTTTGAGCATAAAAGTAATATTCCTCTGAATCAAGTCTTACTGGTAAGCTTTTTGAGGACCAATTAAGCCCATTAGGGGTCCTACAAAGTTTCATCAACCAATTCCTTGCCAATTGTATTTTATTCACTTTTTACCGTTTTTGCTCAATACACTCAATTAGCCTTGATTTGAGGTAAATCTCCACGTACAAAATAATCCACACATTTTCATGCAAATGTAGAAGTATATCTAGATACCAACTATTTCATTTGTGCTTTGTGCAAAATTTCATGATTCAACTCTTTTCCAATTTCTCCCAACACCACTTTCCTTCATTATGGGCTTCTTTAAGCTTGTACCTAGGGTTTCAAACAAAAACCTAGGTTTTATTGTTTTTTCACTATTCCATCCATTAAAACTCATTCATTCAACTATATTCAGTTTGTTCATGACATTTTCAATGTTGCAACACACTATTTTCTCTCTTCTTGCTACTTTTTCACTTTTGGTGCTCTTGAGGTTACCTAGGGTTTCAAGGGCTAAAACAAAGATTTTGCTCCTTTTCACTGTCTCAAACTTCTCACACACTTTTAGTCCTTTATTTACAACATGTTCATGCTTTTCATCAAGTTCCTGCACACTTATATCTTCAACTTGTCAAGTTTTCCAAATCTTGACCTAGGTACTTGTTGTTGCAAATTAGCAGCACCCCTGGATGCAGATCAGGTTTCTAATTTGATGTCTTAGGGCATCCAGTGTGATTGCACAACATTGAAACCTCTCTCCAAGTGTGGGACTTGTAAAGTGAGAAAGGAATCTCCAGATTAAAGGTTGGTTCCTCAACTCCTCTGATCATATCTATTACTTGCACAATTGCAGAGGTTTAAAACCTAATTCTACTCTAGATTCCAAGGAGACAGAGATAGAAAGTGCAAAAATTTGAAACTAAGCTAATAAGGTGATGCACCAAAGGAGTGGTGAGCACTTCTTGTTTATGCAGATTGACACATTTCATAAAATGTAACATAAAACATCATGCACAGGCTGATAAGATGTAATCAGAGGTCTGAAACGAAGCAAACAACACAAACAAAGGACTGAAACCCATTCATAGAGCCTGCATTGTCATTTCAACTATCAAAATCTCTGCATTACAACATCAAAGAGGCAAAAAACCTGTTACAATTTTTGAAGAGGTCTGATACTTCCAAAAATCACTTCTAAGGTGAAGAGGGGAACCTGTCATACACAAAAAATGTTCAACCTTTGAAAAATGAGCCAAATCTAGCTTTTACAATGCAAGGGACGAGCCCAGGAGAGAGAAAAATGGAAAAAATGTGGGAGCCATTCCACCATTGACCAAGAATGCATTAAAACAGCATGGGCGTCCTTACAAACCCATTCCTTGACATTTTTGACCATGCTGGGAGAGAATGCGAGCCATTCTTCATTAAAATCAGTGGTTGAAACGTCATTTCTGCTCATGACCATGTACTAGAAGTGTTTTTTATTTTCTCTCTTCAAACTCCATCAAAATGCAAAATTGACCTCAGAATCTTGTAGAGAATTTCACCAGCTTTCCATTGATATAAAGAACGCGAAAATATGAGCTCTGGATCGAAAGATATGGCGATTTGAAGATTTAGGGCAAAACAGGGCCAAATCGGGTCGGCGGGCAAAAAAAATGAATTTTTTACCTTTTTGGTCATTTGGAAAATTTTCAAAAAATTCCCCGTGCCCCGTCAGTTCAGGTGCCACGTGGCACGTTTTAATTGGTCGCGGGCCCTTCCTGCTCCATTTTACTTCATTTTTGCCTTTGGAAGATTTTTCAAAATTTCCCCGTCGGGCCGATGAGGTGAAGACACGTGGCGTGATGTGATTGGCTTGGCCCTATCTCTCCTGAATTTTCAGTGGGTCGCTTCGATATTTTGACTTGGACACATGTCAAAACCCCATTGGGTGCAGGTTTGACCCTCCAAAATTCCCATGCGGGCTTGCTCTAAATTTTTTTGCCCCAACTAGACACGTGGCGAGATTCTATTGGCTCGCAATAAAGGGGGGCGAACCTTTTTTCTTGAATTTTCCATTATTTTCCCATTGGGAAAATTTCCCCAAGTCCTCCTACGCTCCACCCGACTGAGACACGTGGCATGTTCTTATTCGTTGGCGGGGGCAGCGGCCAAAACTTCACCTTTTGGATTTTCGGCAAAACACTTTGCCAAAATTCAACTTTTCCTCCGCCCTCTGAAACTCCGGCTCCTGGTGACACGTGTCATGTTCTAGTTCGTCGACGGGTAAGCGGATCACAATTTACTTTGGGATTTTTTGGCGAAACATTTTTCCAAAATTCCTAACTCCCCTCCGCGCCCCACTTTTCCGGTCCCTTAGGACACGTGTCTTGTTTTAATTGGCCACGGGGCCATCTCTCCAAAAATTTCCCTGCGCAAACACTTAGCCAAATTTTCCAATCTCCACCCCTGGACACGTGGCGGCTCCTGATTCGTTGGCGGGTCCCGCGGGAAAATTTTTCCTTTTGAAACCTACACCAAAACACTTGGCAAAAAACCAAGTTCTCCTCCGACCCCCGCCACTTCCTGGACACGTGGCACGTCCTGATTGGCTGCGGGCCTTCTAGGGGAAAATTTCCCACAAAAACTCCGCCGAGTCATAACTTGAAAAATACGTGGAGTTAGGAGGAAAACTTTACCTTTCTGGAAAGCTGAGAAAGAGCTCTATCCAATGGTGTTATTTCTAGAAGATTTTGAGTGCCTAAAAAGCAAAATTTTATATCTGAGGCACAAGAGAAGGAAAGATGAAAGGAGTTAGCCAGAAAATGAGCAGGGGGCACATTTTGGGTAACAGTACTTATTCATTCTTGCACAAACAGTTCTTGACCTTGAGTTCCTCCTTTCTAGGATTTTTCTCACAACCTTAGTTATATTTTCATCTCATTAGATTACTCCTAAACCATGTGCTTCTCTCTCTCTTAGTCATTCCTCTATAATCTTTTCGTAAAAGAAAAACAATTTGCACTTCACTCTACTATACTACCCACACTGTAACAATACAATCACTCTGAGTTCCCCTTCTTTTTCTTGCTCTGAGATATCCTTTAGAACTCCTCAACATCTTTTCTGGGTCCCATTGATTGACTCTTCCCTTTTCATTCTATTCCACTTGACAACTAGTTGGTCTTAGCTTTCTTTTTTACACTGTTTTTTGGGTACTCCCAAGACTATCACAGTGTCTTCCATATTATGCATGTTTATTCTTGACTAAGTTCCTTTTTTCTCTTACTCTTATATCTTATCTCAAATAATATGACTTCACCAATTTCTTTTGGTATGGCACAGATGTTTAAAGCACAATAGTTTCTTCCCAAAATTATCAAACTGTGTGAACTCTAGGTCACTATGAGTTCCTTTGTTCTCAAGCCTAAAATCTTAGTCTACATGCCTTATAATTGCATGATCTTATCAAATACTTCTCCTTTAACTATTATGTTCCTTCCAAAGTGCCTCATGAATAATATTTTTCCAATGAAATGATCTTCTTTGCAAGCTTTTGCATTATACACAATTATTGTCTGAGTTTTCTAATTTTATTCCTGATTTCGAGTCCATAGGGTCTTCAAGGTTCATGAACACAAGGGACACACTAAAATCCTCCTTTCATTGTATTTCCTTGATCTTAAAAGGTTGTTTTTCTTGTTATCTATCTCAATCTCTTTATCTCATGACAAAGAACCCATGAGGACTGGGTTATCCTTAATTATCACTTTTTATTGCAAAAAGAGTAGGTTTTATGTACCAAATTCTTCCTTAGACCCTCGGTGTTTATCAAACCCATGTTACTCACTTTAAACACTAAACTCACATACCCTTATTCCAACTTAGGGCTATCTCTTACTGGTACAATCAAAGCATTTCCCAGTATGCATGCATGAGTATATCATTTAATACTAAACCCTACCTTTCGATAACCCAGTTAGAACTTTGTTTAAGGAACAATTTCACAATCTTAGAATCCTATAGATGACTCAGATCTCTTGACAGTACATAAGACATTATACAATGAATCTTAACTTGAGAAAACAAAGTTTCTTTACCTTCATGTTCCACTGTTACATCATTTCTTCCTTAATTGAGCACTCCTGAAGATCTCACACCCTGCACATTACTTCATGCCAATCTCACTTACTTCAATCATAATTTCACCCACATTTAGTCATTTTCTATCACAATTAGCATAAATGAACAAGCATATACAATGACATTGTTAAGAAGTTCATAGTACCTACAAAGATGAAGCCATTTTATTGAATAAACATTGAAACTACATGCTTCATGAGCCTTGAGGATCTATAACAAAGTTTCCCCACTTCCAAGAACCTTCTTCCTTTTCCACACACCTATGCTCTCATATCCATTCTAATACATTTTATAAGAAAATAAGTTTTATAAATTAGTTAGGGTTCTCACTCATCAACCCCAACCATTCATGTTCTAATCAAAAAATGTTTAAGCCTTAGTTAGGTCATGTACTTATGTCTTAAGGTGGAGAGCATGTCATAAGCCCCATTTACATCCCTTGAATGACTCTACTAACACTTAGCTAAGATTACTAACAAAACAAGTTTGAAATTTTAAACTAGTGATTTTAGAGGGAAACCTCACAAACTCAACTTATTACGAATAAAAAGGTCCAAATGGACTATTTAGATCACACACACACCTCTAAATGGACTCCAGACACAACTACTTAGCCTAAACAAGCCAAAATTGCCTATCTACAATGATGCTCCTACATAAACGAGGATGTTTGACTTTTGGTTCATCAAAAGGTAGATCCAACTTAAACATGGGGCACCTAACCATGGCCCCTTTCACCCCACATTAATAATTAATTTAATTATTTTAATTAAATTAAATAGCCATCCTCACAATATCCATTATTTTATTACCTTAATAGACCTAATTTCCACCTCACCTAGACACCTCATCCAACCACCTCACCCTAGACCTATTCTTGGCATGTTTCCATAACTAACAATAACTAAGTCTTACTTGCCTTAATGAGCTAAGATTTGGTCTAACCCTAAAATCAATGCCTAAGATTTCTCTAACCACATTCCCGCTCATTAGAAGGGAAGCTTCCATTTATGATCCGTGACAACAAACCAACTTGGCCCAAGAAATTAGAAAGATATTGCCCATTTTAGTAAACCTAGGGAATCCCACCTTAACCGACGCTGGTTAGACCTAAACTGACGTCGGTCAAGACAGAACCATGGTCGGTTACCATTGATTCACCTTAGCAACCTTGTTTGAGAGGTTGGCACATTCTGAGATCAAGGAAGAGAAAGAGGAGTTGCATGCAGGAAGAACCAAGGTCTTTTTGTGCATCCAGGCATCTAAAACCATCATCCAGACAGATCTAGAAGCATTGCACCCACGGTAGCATTCTGGGAAGCACTGCCATGGCACCAAACACCATTCCTCTGATCAACCGTCACCTCCATCCAGCCATCTAACCTGCATCACAGTAAGTATCTTGTTAACCAAAATTCTCCTATTTTCATTCTAGTAGGCTCTATTACCTCTGTTATTAGTTTCTACTTGAACTCTCACTTCCCCACCATTCACCTCCATACAAGTTTTGATCATTCCTTCACCCACACCATAAAATCACCCATACCTGATAGTTAGACACCTCTGAGTATTTCCAACACCTCCCCAGACTTACACCCACTCCTCACCATCCCCGAGTCAGTCTCAGACAAATCCCTAAATCATGAAATATTGAGTTATTAAAAATCTGCAGTAACCATCATCGGTTATTACTAAACCGTCGTCAGTCATACAAGACCAACACCGGTCTCTATGTTTATACCCTTCCCAAGAACAGAGCCAAACAACCTCCTACCAATTATCCTAAAAAACCCAGAATAAGACCCTGACCAGTCCTAGTACCTTGACAGTTACCTTCATCCTTTAGATCCAACTATAGCCTAGCCTATTGTGATTGGATTTGCTTATTGTACTTTAATGAGATACCTAAATCATATCAACTACAGTAGGAATTTACTTATTTCTCACATTAATTTGTTTTAAACAGTGGATTGACAGCCATCTAGGAAGTATCACACTTCCCGGAACTAGCATACGCTAGGCAGTCCACTGTCATATATCATTTAACTTCTCTTTTGTGGTCTTGTTTTCTATTAACAGGTAGTTCCTCCTAGCCAAAAGGAAGCTCTCACAATCAGCACTAGATCAAGAAGTCAGAACATGTGCAACAACCATCAACCAACCCATTTAACAGGTATTCCTCCTAGCCCATAACCCTATCTATGTTTCATCATTCAAAAATGTAAAGAAAATGGTGAAACATTTTGGCATGCCCAGTGGGACCCATCAGGGGTTCTATTGCATTTTCTTCATTTCTAGGCAAAAGTTGTGTGTTTGTTTCCCTTTAAAAGGCTTACACAGTAATTTTCTTCCCTAGTAATCCTCTCTTCTTTCTAATTGCTCTAAAAGAAACATTTCTCTTGGTGCATTTAAAAGGAATCATTCTTCTTTCTTGCTTTTCTGCATTTAGTGAAAGAGCATACCCTCTCCTATTCATCCTTTACTTCATCGAATGTAATCTTTTCAATTTGGGCTTAAAATTGGTTGCATTACATTCTGATTGGCTGCATTTAGCTCACATTAAAATGAGGGCAACCTATATGCTGGAAGTCATGCCCAGCTAATGGTTGACACAAAGAATCATAGAAAGCACATTCTCTCTCTTTCTGTGTCTTACCAAACTGCACAAAATTGGAATATACACATCTTTCTTAAACAACATCTTACCTGGGAACACATGTCCGTGATCACATGATCATATTGGTAGGTACTCCCCAGCTCGTTACCTTTGTCAAGTCATTATCTCAGAGGACGGCCCGCCCCCACCATAACATACCTGAAACCTCTCCTTTTAGATATCCTTCTTCATAGGAAGCCTTCCTCACCAAAACTCTATTCTAAATTCATGAGTCAGTCTTCTAAATAGAATAAGCTCAACACATTAAAAATCACTTGTTAGGTACATGTTTTTAGTGTTTGATTGATGTGTGTTTTGAGGTGTGAGGATACGCTTCTCCATTTTTCCATTTTGTTGCCTTACACACTCCACAATCACAGTTGGAGTATTCTGACTTCTTTTGAGTGTGTCAGGACTTCATTGCATCATCTCCAGACCTCTAGGTTGATTACTTATCTCACTAAAATTCACAACAATTCATTTTTCTACATCTTTCCAATTTTCACAGTAACTGGCATCGGTTACCCCTGACCGGCATCGATTTTTCTTAACCGACATCAGTTTTCTGTTCTTTTGGGTTAAATTGCCTAAAGAACCCTTATTTCATTTTCTTTGTGGACAGAGTTCCTGTGAGTCTCTATACTCTCTCTGCTTTGATAAACAGTCATCATACAACTTGTTCATCTAACTATCACCAGTCTTTACCTCATTTGGTAAAATTGTTCCTGTCTCACAGTAACCGACCTCAGTTACCCCTGAACTGGCATCGGTCATCCTTAACCGGCGTCAGTTACCCTGTATTGAACATCAACTGATATATTACCCAAATCTACCTATAGACACCTATTTTCTTCATTCTCACTGCTCCTTGTGTCATCTAAAGGATACAACATCACCTGATATACATTCATTCACATGGTGTTGACTCACAATCAAGCTAACGCTCTTATATTTCACGTTAGTCGTCAACCACTCCCACCTAGTCCTTCACCACCCTCTTTCCTATCACCCATGGATCCAACCCTACCTACCACCATTGTTGCAGGCGATGAGGAATTTGCACAACTCCTTGATCAGAATCTTACGGCCTTACAGTTCTACCTTTCCCATTCTTCCACCTGAGACTCCTCAGGTCAGTTGATATATGGCATGCTTGTATCCATCTCTCCTGCCCTTATTCCCACTTCTACATCAGCCCCTAATAATGCGGCATTACCTTCACCTGCTTCACCCCCAGTGGTTTCACAGCTAGGACCCATACCCGCCATGACCATTACATCTGCAGTATCACTCGCACCTGTAGTATCTGTTGTCCCCTCATCGACCACCCAGACCATAACCCCATCTGCACCCATTGTCTCACAAATACCCATTGCAACACAACTACCCATGGTGTCGGTGACCCCTACTCCATTCCAGAATCTTGTCCTCTCCATCCCACAAACACTTCCCCCAATCGCTACTAGAGTCACTACGACCATCCCACCTACATACACATACTATCAACAACCCCCTATCTCGTCTGTCACCCATTCTGGATACATACCCTCTATATCGGTCCCCTATTCTCAACCTCCCTATTCAACATCACCATACAATGGAATGTCACCCATGTCACAGGTTCAATACCAGCCCCCTTATGCCATAGGAGGAACCCTTCCACCACAACCTACCAATGACCTCATCAAATCAATGATGGAAAGGATGCAGACACTAGAAGTGTCAATTTCTGGCTCACGTAATTCTCTCACCTATGATGAAATCTATAATGAGCCCATTCATCTATCCATCCCTATTTTCCCATACCCTGTACATTGGGAAATGCCAAAATTCAACCATTTCAATAGTAAAGAAGACCCACAACAACATTTGCAGTCTTTCAAACATGGGTGTTACCTGATCGCCCATGATGACGCTTTACTCCTACGGACCTTCCTAATGTCCCTGACAGGACCTACATTGGACTGGTACAGTGGGCTACCAAGACACTCCATCTACTCATTTAATCAAGTAGCCCAAGCCTTCTTAGATCACTTCTCCATCAACATTGTTAAGAAGGTTACCATGACTGATCTTTATTCCACACGATAGTACGACAATGAGTCTATCACTGACTTTGTCACTCACTGGCGCAGTCTAATTAACCAGCTCACATTTCAATTACCTCAAACTGAACTCATAGAGTTGTTTACTCGGGCTTGCACAAGACACATCTCACCAACTCTGCAGGTGCAGACCTTTCACACTTTTGATGAGGCATTCACCATGGCACGGAAATTGGAAATTCATGCTATCAAAGAGAAGAAAATTCAACTTCATAACAAGAACATCGCATTCAAATCAAATGATGCTTCTTCATCTTCGAAACCCCAAAACAATTTTCAAAACCCAAAGGATCTGCCAACACCGTAGTTCTCAAGGCTAGCCCCCCTCATCAATCAAACCCAACCAAACCTCCTTCTAATCTCTCTCCCATCCAAGCTTTCCAGTTCAGACAAGAACAATGAAAGTACACTTCGATAGGAGAATCTTATTCTTTTATTTTGGAAAATCTTGTTAAGGCTGGTGCCATTACCCTTCCACCTATAAAACCACATACTGGTTTTGACCCTGAGTGCCCCATGCCTGCGTGGTATAAGGAACATGACTTTTGCAACTATCATCGTGTCAAAGGTCATAGTGACAATAACTACATCACCTTCAAGAATATCATCCAAGAAATGTTAGACAACGGAGATCTAGTCTTGGATAGCCCGAATGCACCCACTAACCAAAACCTACATATCTTCAAGAAACCATTTCCTAATCATGCCCCATCTTCCAACCAAGCTTGGTGACACTTCAAACAATGATAGCAATGTCCACGAGGTTCACACTATTTTTGATGACATACCAGTTGCTTCCCAATTGCCTCATGTTCCTTCCATAGATGAAATCTTAGCCTAAGCTCCACTACCTGCACAAGAACCTATTTCATCTACTCCTCCACCCACAGAGGAACCCCCTTCATTTTCTCCATCACCCATGGAAGAGCCTATAATTAGCACGCCACCTTTGACCCCTCAAATTTCTGAGCAGTTGTCAGTGACACCTATCCTACTCATAGGAGAGGCATGTCCACACCTACACCATCACAAGGAGAGTCCACCTTGTCTGGCCCATCCTCTCCTCTACCCATGGAGGATCCTATAGAAGTACCACTACCTTTAGATGACCATTCACCATCGGACCTTCAAGATCCCATTGATCTGCTTTCATCTCTCTTACCCATAGAGTCTGAGGCTAGCCATTTCCCTGTGTCTCAAACACATTTTATGGGAATTGCAACTCAATCCACATCGGCCCCACTTACAACAGCACCATTTTCATGCTTGGTCGATCACCTGGACTATGTCGATAGAGCCTTACTTTGGGGATGCCTTCTACTTCCTATTTCAACACAAATGCAGTTGTCCCTCACTGACACCTCCACTATCTATCCAAAAGTGTTTTGAGTGACCAAACCAAACACAACCATGACTATTGCAACACCTTCCACATCACCACCCATGGCCCAACTCACACCTCTGCCCATAACCCAACATACATCTACACCCAAACACCTACCCTCGCCTATATCATCTCCCTTACCTAAACCTATCACTACCTTGGGGGTCATACCGACAGCTAGCCTTACTCACCCACCCATCAAATTAGATTTAGCCACATCTTCCAAAACTAACACTAAACTTACCCCGGGACCTAAAAAGAAGATCCAATCTCCTAGGCCTCATACACCAACCTCACCTACCACACCATTATCACCTTCACCCCTTCCATCCATCCTAGGACCTCACCCCTCGACCCTGGCCAAGAAACCCCCCCATCCACCGGTAAACCAAGAACCCAACAACCCATTTCCTCATCACAGGCCTCTAATATACCCAAGCGACCCACACAACTTCCGCACTCACCCGTAACCTTCTTACCACCCATACCTCCACTACCATCCATAACTTCTTCACTACCCATGACACTTTCTTCTCTTTCACTCACGCCTCCTGCCCAACCTACACCACCCACCTCCACAACACCTCAGTTACCCCCATGGGTAACCCATCCTCTTCCACCATCTATTTTCCCTCCACATCTCATACACCCATGTCATCATTGCCCAAAAAGATGCAACCTAAAGCTAAAAATATACTACCCTCCAATAAGGTAGTTAAACCAACCAAACCTTCCACCGCTAGCTCTTCTACCATGCCCATACCCAAGCAGATGCAACCAAAACCTAAGACCACTCCACACACCAAACTAGTAAACCAACCCACCCCCCTCCTGTAAAGCCTCTTCCTCCACAATCAGTTGTACCTGCACCCAAACCCACATTCACCTCCCATTGTGATCCACTAGCAGGATCCTACACCAAAATCTTAACCAATCTCCTCGAAACTTTGGTCATCACATTACCACCTCTTAGACCTTACGACCACTCAAACCCAAACCAAAAGGGTTTGATGAAACCAAAATTTGTGCCTACCATCATGTGCCAGGACACAATGTAGAGAACTGTAAGGCCTTGAAAACTACCCTTGTCCAATTATGTCCTCCCAAAGAAAATTTTGATGACGATGATCTTCTTGATGAGGACCCCATTTCACCTCCACCAATTTCCCCAGATCTCCTTCCATTACCTACTCAGCAACCAAAATCTCCACCCCCACAACTCTTTGATCCACCCCCGAGATTCGATATTAACATGGTCCATATAAGAGAGTTGGCCAAACCACCACCCAAATGCCAATGTGCCCTACTCATTTCACAAGGATCATATCCCCCACTAGGGTTTTGTCCCTCATGCCACTATACCTTTCATGACACACCCTCTTCATCCACCTCCCCTCAGATTAACATGATCAACATTGCCACCCATGCTCAGAAAGACAAGGGCAAGGAAAAAGCAACTAGCCCATCAACCAACCCTATACCCAACATACCATCCGACACCCATACCCAAAGTCACCATTCGAGGTCCTGCATATCCTATTTCTGATGGGGTCACACATCACACAATGCTAAAACAACTACACCAATCCCCCCTCAAAATGTCTTTATATGACCTCGTCCAAACCTCAGAGTCACATCGTCAAGCCCTCATGGAGGTCCTTCAATCTATTGAAGTCTTACCAAATGACCCCACACCCGTAGCCTCCATCATTACCCCTCACCACGTAGCCTCTCTCACTAGGTCATTTTCTTCCTCTACACCTCCACCTACTCGCCAAGTGGCCACCCTCAAATTTTCAGATGAAGAGATCACTCCCTTCCAGTCTGATGACCCCGACCCCACTCTTTTCATCTCCATCTTTATCGATAATATACACATACGATGTGTTATGATCGATGGTGGTGCTAGCATTAACATCATCTCCTCCCATGCATATGACCAAATGTGAATACCTACCAATTACATGCATGGTAACCCAGTTATGCTGCACTCCTTCAATGATGCCATGACCTCTACCCTAAGTACCATTGTTCTCCATGTCCGCATGGGTCCCCGCACTGTCCCAAAACTTTTCTATGTCCTAGAAGGGGAGTTCCAATATAACTTGTTGCTCAGCCAACCTTGGATCCATGCCATGGGTTGTGTCCCTTTGACTTTACATCACTGCCTCAAATTTGAACACAAGGGACATAATTACACCATCCATGTTGACCCATCACCTTTCAAGACCTGTAACATGCTATATCGGCCCAATGATGTGCTTGTACCGGTCAAGGCATCTGCCACTATCACTACTTCACCTTCACCTACAAGCCCATCCACCAAAACTGCCACTACCTCTGTTGCATCTAACCTTGTTATCCCCACTGCAGTTGTAGCCTCTACCACTGATGCACCTTATTTCCCCATCATCTAGTGAGCCATCTATCCCCACTACCCACATACCAACTATTGATCCCTTAGAAGGTGTTTTTCAATGCCTCACTCTGGGGAATACCGCCTATACAATATTGACACCTTCCTCACCCCACAAGAGTATGGGAATCTGCATCAACACCCCAGCTATGACATCCGCATCGGTGATGTTTTTCCTTATGGCCCTCCCCACCTTTGCACCAATCTAACATATGGGGGACTTGATATTACCACCTATAAACCCGAACCTCCATCCCAAGCCCAACCATTTTTGTCTGACCTACACTCCCTCACTAACCACTACTTCACTCACACTTTCCTCCACCGGTGCACATGGAAAGGATTTGGCTTCATATTTTACGAACAAGGCCACCATACTATCATTTCCTGTACCTCTCATAAACACAATGACCATAGTGGCATTGGTTTTGATGCTCCACCCTCCAAGAAGGTTCACGTCGACCTCATCCAGGATGGGAAATCTTCCCCATCTCATTCACCCACATTACCATCTTCACCCACAGAGTCCATAGATCCCGAATCTATTCCTCCTAACTTTTTTTTTCGTAAACACCATTTCCTGGGACTGTTGACCTATCAACGTGATGGTGAAGCTCCCTCTTCTCTCCCATTCCTATATCCTGACATGATCGATGATGATACACCTTCTATTAACATCATTCAATGTCAAGACGATGAGTCCATCCTCACCTACCTTGGTGTGGAAGACTCTTATATTCATCGTCGTTACCCTCTGAGACGCAAACCATGTTGAATGAATCGACCATCGAAATCAACATTAACACTCAGGACGACCCGCACATTCTAAAGATCGGCCAATCCTTAGACGCTACTGAATAGGAAGCCTTCACCTCTTTCCTTCGGGACCATAGCAACACATTTTCTTGGTCCTATGCCGATATGCCCGGTATTGACCCAAAAATTGTGGTCCATAATATCATAACCATTCTTGATGCCAAACCCATCAAACAAAATCTGTAGAAAATGCATCCTCACATTGCTCTTCTGGTCAAAGAAGAGCTTCATTGCCTTCTCTCGGTTTCCTTCATTCTACCCATTGATTATCCCCAATGGATTTCTAACATCATTCCTATCACAAAGGTGACAGGGGGACTCCACATTTGCATAGACTTTCATGACCTCAACCTCGCCTATCCCAAAGATGATTTCCCCCTACCAGGCATTGACCAACTGGTTGATCTCACCGCTGGCCATGAAATGTTATCACTCATGGATGGTTTCTTGGGCTACAATCAAATATTACTAGCTCCAGAGGATCAACACAAGACTACTTTCATCACCCCTTGGGGGACCTTCTACTATCGAGTCATGCCTTTTGGCCTAAAAAATGTTGGTGCTACATATCAGCAAGCCATGACTTACATCTTCCATGACATCATGCATCACATACTGGAAGATTACGTAGATGATCTTCTGGAAAAATCTAAACATTGAATTGAACACCTGTCCGGTCCTTAAAGTCATCTTTGACCATCTCATCAAGTATTGTGTGCGTCTTCAACCAAAGAAGTGTGTCTTTGCGGTACTTTCCGGAAAACTCCTAGGTTTCATCATTTCTTTGCATGGCATAGAAGTTGATCCTACTAAAGTCAAGGCTATTCTGTAAATGCCTCCACCCACTAATCTCCATCAACTTTGAAGCCTACAAGGAAAGTTGCAATCCATTCGTCATTTTATCTCACAACTTTCCAACCGCTGTCAACCATTTCATCATCTTCTCAAGAAAGATGTTTCATTCAAATGGGATGATGAATGCCATAAAGCCTTTGAGGCCTTAAAACAATACCTTCTTCAACCACCAGTACTCATTCCTCCTAAAGATGACCAGCCCTTTTACTTATATATTTCCACCACTGACCATTCTTTGGGTGTCATGCTCGCTCATCGCGACGAGCAGCACAGAGAGCAAGTGGTTTATTACATAAGCCATACCCTTCTAGACTATGAAACTAGATATACCCACACCAAAAAAATCTGCTTAGCCTTAGTTTTCATCACCACCAAACTCTGCCATTACCTACTCAATCATAAAACCTTTCGTCATTACTAATACTGACCCATTACACTATATGTATGCCAAACCCTATCAAAATCAACGTGCCGCACGTTGGCTTATGCTTCTTGCTGACCTCGACCTTGAATTCATTCATCAAAATTCCATTAAGGGCCAGGAAATTGCTGACCAACTGGCCGACGCACCTATTTCTGGGGATCAACCATCTAACTTTGACTTCCCAGATGAGTCTATAGCTACCCTTTCCCTGGACGAACCCACTTACCAAATGACACTCTTCTTCGATGGCTCCAAGTGTCAGCGTGGGGGTGGGGCTGGTGTTATCCTCATTCCTCTTGATGGTGAACCTATGCCTTTGTCTTTCAAACTTGATTTTTATTGTACAAACAATATTGCAGAATACGAAGCACTCGTATTGGGTCTCTAGGCTGCATATGCCTTAGATGTTAAGACAATCAATATCTTTGGTGATTCTCAGTTGGTCATAAACCAAGCAATGGTATATACCAGTGTCATAATGAGATACTTCAAAAGTATAAGCATCACGTAGACATACTTTTGACCACCTTTGACCATTATGCACTTCAAACCACCCCACATTCTACCAATAAATTTGTGGATACCATGGCATGCTTGGCTTCTCAAATACCTGCTTCACCTACTGACTCTAAAATATTTGTCACCATACAAAGGCTACAATCACCCTCTTATTTACCTCGTGAAGTTTACTCCATCAGAACCATTTCCCCTGACCCACGTGACCTTTGGTATAAGCAATATGCAGACTATCTTTCCCTTTCCATTTTACCTGCATTGATCTCACTCATAATGGACAACGTGCCTTTCTTAAAAGTGTCTCCCGTTATGTCATCATGGGTGGTCTTCTTTACAAGTGTGACTTTGATGAAATTCTCTTACGATGCCTTACAAGTTCTGAAATTCCCTACACCATTAAGGAAGTCCATGATGGAATTTGTGGAGGTCACTTTAGTGGCTTAGCTGTCACAAAATGCATTCTTCACCTAGGCTATTATTGGCCAAACCTAAACCGTGACTGTTGTGATTATGTCAAACATTGTGTGAAATGCCAACAACATGCTAATCTCCATCACACACCTAGTCATGCCTTACAGGTCGCACGAGACCTTTGGCCTTTCTCTCAATGGGGTTTGGATCTTGTCGGTGAGATCAACCCCCATTCTTCACAATGCCACCAATGGATCATAACCGCTACCGAATATTACACTAAATGGGTAGAGGCCATTCCCCTCATTTCTACAAAAGCTGAGAAAATATGTGAATTCATCAACCATCACATCATTTTTCATTTTGGTGTTCCTCACCGCCTCATCACTGATAATGGAAAACAATTCAAAAATAAAACCCTACGCAAACTATGTGATGCTTTTGGCATCCAACTCAGTTTCTCATCACCTTATTACCTACAAACCAATGGTCAAGCCGAATCAACCAATAAAACCTTGAACAAAATTCTTATGAAGGTAGTCAATGATACTGGGAAAGATTGGCATATGCACATTCCTTTCACCTTGTGGGCTTATTGTACTAGTATTCACACTTCAACTACTGCCACACCCTTTTCTCTGGTCTACGGTACCGAGGTTGTCTTACCTCTTGAAGTCCAAATTCCATCTCTCTGCATCTCACTACAAGAAATGCTCAACGATGATGACTTTCGCTGAGATCGTTTGGTGCAACTTGAGTTATTAGATGAACTTTGTCTCAATGCTCTCGACCATCTCCAAATTTACCAAAAACGTATCAAATGTGCATATGAAAAACGTGTTCACGAACAAACCTTCCAGGTCGGTGACCTCATCCTAAAAGAGAATCAACATGTAACTAAAGAGGAGAAAAGTAAACGGGAAAAATTTGCTCCTAATTGGCTTGGACCCTATATCATTACCCATGCCTATGGATCAGGTGCTTATCATTTGTCTTCACTCGAAGGTAAACCCGAACCTGAGCCCCTTAATGCCTTGCATCTTTGATCATTCTATTGTTGATATCAAGTCCTATATCACTTTCTGTCTAGTTGATTGCTCATCCCTTGAGCGTTGTTCACCTTCCATATTACCCATTTTGAGGATCCATGACTAAACAAGAATCATGTGATTACCCATCACCATTTTAGCCTTGTCTTCAATATGAGTACCACGGCTCTACTCATAGCATGATTCTCATGGATACTTTTCATCTTCTCCCGGATGGAATCCCATGGTCGTTCATCACTCAAAACCACCCCCTTTCATAATTAACTCCTTGGTACTATGGTTTTGTCATTCGAACAAAAGCCTACCCTTCCTCTATAGTCTTTTCCATGACTTAAATGTCCAAAAAACAAAAAGGGATACAACTCCTTGAGTCAAACTTCCAACAAAATATGACTCCCTCAAAAGGGACATCTCTTCATGCTAATTCCATTGCTATAAATAGACTGCTCCCTTGAAGGAAAACTATATCATAGTTATTCCAAAAATTCAATAAAAATATCCAGAAGCTTCCCGCATCGATCAGCTTCACGAAGACCTCAAGGAGATAATATACTCATCCCATATAGACTTCCCACATCGATCAGTCTATTAAAAATAAACAAATGAAGAAAAAGATGAATTTTTCGTCATGGACTTGCCTATTCTTGATCCTGGGTTTCTTATTTCGAAAGACACACTGTCATACACTAAGTTATGCTCAATCACCCATTCTCACCTCTTTCCTTTTTAGCCTAATTTCCTCTTTACTCAAGGGACTTGCCACAAATGTGACATTTCATGATTATGTGACTTTCTTCACCCTTAGAATGGTCCATTATGCAATGCCTTTAGGGTCTTATGTTCATGAGCCCCTCTTAGGTATGGTTGACTCATTAGGGTTCTTATCAATTAAGTGGCTCTTTTACCACCTCTTACCATTCACTACCTCATTACTTATTGATTATCCTATACAGGACCAGATCATCGACACTTATATTTAAAAAAATGAAAACCACTCAACCATGCCTACGACCTGAACTCAATCATGCCTATGACCTACATTCACCCATGCCTAAACACCTATCAATCCATTTCTTTACTTCATCAAAATCTTCCCTAGCTTATGGGAGAACTACATCAGCCTGAGGTCCCTTTTCGCTAGGACTATGTAGGAAGCACTCCAAGGGCATAGGGCCCTCGGAGGTTAGCTTGGCCACTCTTTACCCTAACCAATTCCCCCTTTCCCTTTCCTATTCACATTCTACCCTGGTTAGTTTCTATTTTATATCAATAGCTAGAAATTAAACCTAATAAGCATCAACTCATACACATTTTATTACATCATCAAATTATCCATTTATCATTTTCACATTTCCATTATGGCACAAATTTGGAAATTAAAAACCATACCCAGTATATACATCAACATTTGTCTCTCATGTTACCAAAAACTTGGACATTAAATCGACCTAACTCAACCATGCCTAAACCAACATGACTCCATCATGCCTAACTTGACCTAACAACCATGACTACATCAACTCTAACTCCATCATGCCTAACTCGACCTAACTCAACCATGCCTACATCAACTCTGACTCTATGCCTAAACTCCAACTCCATGCCTAAATAGACTTGACTCCACCATGCCTAAACAGACCTGACTCTACCATGCCTACATGACCTTGACTCTATCAGGCCTAATCCACTTGATTTCCACCTATATATATATACCAGTGAAAATTACAACAAGTACACCATCCATACTATAAATACCATCATCTATAAATCAGAAAGTCTATGTAAAAATACATGTGAGCATAGATACAAATAATAATCACAATCTCTCAAAAGCTCTCATATACACCCTCATAATCATCATTTGGCATGCAGGTCGGTATACATATCAAAAATATGTCAAAAACATGGATAAATATGATCATCAATGATGACTAATCATCACCCCACCTGATATCCATCCCTGTCTCATCAATCTCCTCCATCTCCCCTCCAGTGGGGTGCCCTGCCAACCTCTCTCCACCTCACCTTGATCTTTCCTCTGATGGTCCCTCACCTGGAGCTTGCCTCCATGCACTGGTAGTCTCACCCTGACCCTATCCTAGGCTCGCTGGCCCCTGTACTCTCTACACTGTGGGTACGCGACCTGGTCCTCTCACTCGAGGCCTACTGTGCTCTATACTCTCCATAGGATAGAAAATCTATCCCTGTGGTCATCAGCTAATCCTGATAATACCTGACCTCACCTAAGGCATCCCTCATCCTACCTATTGGTACTATTTGTGGTGGTACCATTGGCCTTGACCCTTATATCTATCTCTCGGGACCCTGTCTCACTGATACCTATAAAGACGGACCCTGTCCTTCCCATGTCCCTCGTGCCTGTGCCTATCTTGAGGGACTCTATGTCCACCCTTACTTGTATCTAGGCTTGAAGGGCCATAACCTGTGCCTATGTAATTTCCAATTGGCCTTGCAAAACTGTAATCTACACATGTAGGGCGGCCACTTGTACCCCATTCCTCATCTCCACCCTGTGCGGGTACCTGTCCCTGTACCTGGGCCAGTAGAGTGGCCACCTGCCACCTGTGCCTCTGAGCATATTAGCTACCCCTACACTATCCAAAACTGTGTAATTAGGGTAGCCACCTACCCATGTAGGGCATCTCTCTGTACTATGATGGTGGCTAAATTTGGCAGCCCCGGCCTCGGTGGTACTACTCGTAAATGTGTGGCCCACCACTGCCTTGTATTTATCAGTCACCCTAGACATCATCAATCCACCGATCTATCACCTAGTCCTCCTGTCCTTGTCGGTACTGTCGGTTATGGTAGAGGCAGAGGCCTCTCCATGTCATCCCTCCTATACTATGGGAAGGGTGGAGGTATATCCTGAAGTAGCCTGAACTTCCATCTAACCCTCTCTACAGGTATCATCTCGTGCTCTCTTGCACGTCGCCCCTATATCCATCGGAGCAGTTGTAGCTACTGTAGCTCCTCTGCCATCTTGCCCATATGGTGGAAAACCCACATAGGGCCTCCAAATGATGTCCACACTCAGAAAACCCCTCTAGTAATCACCTGTAATAGGCTACATCATGTGTAGCTCTAGTATCTCGGTGCTCCCCAATCACAGGCACCCATCACCTGAAGCCCACCCAAACAAAACCTGGCTTGAATGCATTATCCTGGGGCATACCAACTAGATGCACACACACAATGTGCTCATATGCCCAACAAGAAGTAGGAAAGTACAACACAGGCCAAACCTCCGTAGCCACCCATAAGCCCATAGCTCTCTGCATAACTGTACCAGGAATGCGGGTGCCCATGCAAAACAGGTCCTATCCTCCACCATGTCATGCAGAACCCCCATCAAGGATCGTGGGAATCTCCCACCCTTTGCATTTGGTAGTGCAAAGTAGTAGACTTCCTCCATCAGCAACACTACTAGCCTCATCTCCTCCAGATGGGCCTGGTACATATCCCCATAGCTCATACTGGCACTATGGAACCTCAACTATGCCAACCCCTCACCAAACATGGTCAACATCAACTCCTCAGATGCCTCTTAGGAGATAGAATACACCTGTGTCCCCACTATTGGTAGCCGTAGGATCTGTACACATCCTCTAGGGTGACTGTGATCTCACCCATCAGCTAGATGGAAGGTATTGGTCGCTGAGTCCCATCTGTCGATGAGAGAGACCATCAAACTTGGCTCTCAGACTACATGCTGGTAGCGTCTGACCCCAATCAGGCCAACCTCTTCAACATGGTGCCAATCATTAGACTGTCGCACTCCCTCATACCTCCACGAGCAAGGGAGGTACCCTATCCTACATCCGTAGCTAGTCCCTGGCCTGCATTCAACCAATCACACACATTATTAAAACTTGATTTTACCAGGGATACATTTTAGTGGCGAATATTCCATTTTTGAAAAATTGCCGAAAAGGTGAATTTTCTAGCATGGGTCAGTGACTCTATATGCCTAACCGCTATTAAAATTTAATTATTTTTAGGGGTTGGCTATCACCTTTCACCCATTTAAACTGATCCCCTATATAATCCTAGATTATTTTCCAGGTAGAACACTACTAGATCACTCATACCACCTAGGGTATATATATTATCCAGTGTAGTAAACGCATGAAAGGAGGGTAGAGGCTACAAACGTGTGATAGGAGGGTAGAGGCTGCATATTCGTGATAGAGAGTTTGTTGATGTGTGACAGGGAGAGTTTGTTGACACACGACATGGAGAGTTTGTTGACACACGACATGGAGAGTTTGTTGACGTGCGACATGAGTGCGGAGGAACCAGACACGTGACATAGAGTTTTTTGATGCATGACACAAATATTTTGTTATCACATGAGCAGAGGGTAGAGGCTATAGACGCTTGACAAAATATTTGTTTGACATCGCGTCAACGTGGTGGTATGTCTGGCCACTGTGCTATTGGACATCGAACCTTTGTTGTCACGCGTCAACAAGGTGATTGAAATCATCTACCTCATGCGTCAAATAACCTCATTGACGCATGTCAGAAGGGTTGTTGATGCATGTCAGTGAGGTTCATTGACATGTATCAACCACCTTGTTGATGCATGACAGCAAATATTTCGTCATGCGTCTGCAGCCTTTTGTCACGCCACTTAAAAATTAGGTAAAATTTTTACTGTCAAACCCCTAAAAGAATTTCCTTTCTGCGAAACTAGTTCTGAGGATATTTGCCAGGTATTTTCTACCTCTGATTTCTAAGAGGTATCTTAAAAGGAACCCTGGATTTTATCCAACATTGACCTTTAACCTCTCCCTCCTTCTCATCCCCTCACCCGATATCTATTTTACACACTTTACCCTAACCACTTTCCCCTTACCCTTCCTATCAGACCTATATCCATTTCATCCTAACCGGCACTGGTTACTCCTGACCGTCACCGGTCCATTCTAACTAGAATCAGTTCCCTCATACTTGACCAATGACGGTGTATAAAGACCAACATCAGCCATCCCTTGACTGGCATTGGTCACTGTTATCGTGCTCAAACCTAAAACTCCAAATTCCTTTACCTAATTTCTTTCCCATTTTCCCTATGAACCTACTCACACCTCACCTAAGTCCCTCCCCAAGCCTCTTCCCCCTACCTTTGACCTTTCCCACCCCCTCTTTCATTCATTTAACCACAAATTTCACTTATTTTAACCTCCCCACCTCTACCCCTCTACATTTTCTTCTTCCTATATCAAATAATAACAAAACGATTAGATCTTACCTCGTCTCAATGTCACCTCCATGGTGGCACGTCTGGCCGTTGTACTGGTGGTCCACCCAAACCCTCTCCTACCTTGAACATGTCCAAATCAACCTCCAACCTCTCTACCAATCATCTCCCTCTGCCTAATCTCATGGATCCATCTACCTAGCTCTCCTCTCCAACCGGATCTCTCCACCTCAGCTCAGTACAACCCCACATACTTTCCTCTCTACATGGCACAAAATTCTTGTGCTCTCGTCAATTTCACAAAATCTGAAACGTACAAATGAATCTGTATTATATGGATTTTCCTTTTTATATACCCACATCGACCTGACCGGCATCGGTATATTTTACACTAGACTACACAGGTTCGAATCCTAATGCTACCCTAGCATTGCACCAGGAGTCAGGGATAAAAATGTAAAAATGAAACTAAACTATCAGATCGTGATGCACCTAGCAAACCAGTGGTGAAACAGTTTTTGCCATAGTCCATAGACACAAATTGATGTAATGTAACAAGGGAAAACATACACAAGTTAATAGATGTCATTAGAGGTCCTATCGATCCCCTTTCCCCACTTCCAACTATGATTTACTCTTCCCATGCACACCAGTTTGCACCTGTACCCTCCCTTATTGTAACCTACCTCCAAGCCTACATTACCTATCCTTGTCCTATAATTACATATTAGCGAACTGTGAAAAAGGTGGTGTGATTCTTACAACTATCACCTCAGCCCTGGACCCGTGCCATGACCTAGCTACTTGGACCTGCCAAACATTGTTCAGTGACCATGAAGAACTGAGCCAAATCTGGCTTTTACTAGTACATTGGTCGAGCACTGGAGAGATTATACATGTTTGACACTAATGGGAGCCTTATCTTTCCTCATTGATCGTGCAAATGTCCTGAACCAACAGCTTTGGTGTACCTTACAAACCCATACCCTGTCATGTTTGACCATATTGGAGAAGAATGCGACCTATTCTGTATTAAATTTGGTTCTTGCACAATATCCTATCTGGCCTTGGATACGTACCATAATCACTTTTGAACCTTGTCTCTGGATACTGAACCAAAATTAGAAATCGACCTTGGAATGATGTATAGAATTTTGCAAGCATCTTTCTAATGATAGAAAGAATGTCGTAAATCCGAGCTCTGGATCAACAGAAATGATGCATTTGCAGATTTAGGGCAAAAACTGCCACTACCTTTGATCGGCTTGGCCCATTTACTTCAAATTTTACCTCTGTTTTTGACTTCTGGACCAAATTTCCCACATTCACCCACATCTATGCTCTTTTTCAGATGCCACATGGCACCTTCCTATTGGCAAACGGGCACTCAAATGGGACTTCTGTCTTCCACAAAAACTCATCCGAGCCATAACTTGAAAAATATAAGGAGTTAGGAGACAAACTTTACCTTTCTGGAAAGCTGAGAGAGAGCTCTATCTGATGGTGCCATTTCCAAAAAAGCCTTGAGTGCCTTAAAATCAAAAAATGTGGATTGAGGCACAAGAGAGGTAAGAACATAAGGAGTTAGCCACAAAAAATGAGCTGGGGCACATTTTGGATAACAGGTACTTGTTTTACTTAGCCTAATAGCCTTACCTTACATATGGTTGTGACCCTTATCCAAACAAACCTTGACCTATTGACCTTTTGGATGTACTGAAACCACACCTAAATATTCTTGCATCTTACCTCGTTGAGTTCCTGACCTTATCCTTTACCCTGGACACCGGACCTCAACAACCCTTATTTGTATGACCTTTACGACCCTAGCTAACGTACATTTGTTATGTTGATGCAACCCATGTATCTCATGGCATTTCACAATGTGTGCGTACGTATGAATGCTCTACCTAATCACCCACCATTACCTACTCAATCACCATACCCTCGACCATCACCTCCTTCACATCTCACACTGTGTCTTAAACCACCCACCTCCTCATTTTATCAAACCACTCACCACTTCCTTCTCTTACCTCATCGGTTCCTAGTTTGAGGGGAGTTACCTCCACCATGCTTAGGGCAATGTTACCTCCACCAAAACAACTTAGGGAAACCTTACCTTCACCCATACATGGGGAAACCACATCTTATTTTTATTAGCGTCGCTTACCAATACAAGCTACGCAACAAAAAGGGGCAAAATGTAGACACCAAAATTGTGTCACACTCCCCTTAGCCCCTGATTAGATAACCAACTTAAACATGGGCACCTAACCATGGCCCCTTTCACCCCACATTAATAATTAATTTAATTATTTTAATTAAATTAAATATCCATCTTCACAATATCCATTATTTTATTACCTTAATAGACCTAATTTCCACCTCACCTAGACACCTCATCCAACCACCTCACCTTAGACCTATTCTTAACATGTTTCCATAACTAACAATAACCAAGTCTTACTTGCCTTAATGAGCTAAGATTTGGTCTAACCCTAAAATCAATGCCTAAGATTTCTCTAACCACATTCCCACTCATTAGAAGGGAAGCTTTTGTTCTGACTTTGTGATAATAAACCAACTTGGCCCAAGAAATTAGAAAGATCTGCCCATTTTAGTAAACCTAGGGAATCCTGCCTTAACCGAAACCGGTCAGACCTAAACCGACGTCGGTCAAGATGGAACCATCGTCGGTTACCATTGATTCTCCTTAGTAACCTTGTTGTGAGTTTGGCACATTATGAGATCAAGGAAGAGAAAGAGGAGCTGCATGTAGGAAGAACCAAGGTCTTTTTCGTGCATCTAGGCATCTAGAACCATCATCTAGACATATCTAGAAGCATTGCACCCACGGTAGCATTCTGGGAAGCACTGCCACGACACCAAACACCATTCCTTCGATCAACCATCACCTCCATCCAACCATCAAATCTACATCACAGTAAGTATCTTGTTAACCAACATTCTTCTATTTTCATTCTAGTAGGCTATATTACCTCTATTATTAGTTTCTACTTGAACTCTCACTTCCCCATCATTCACCTCCATAAAATTTTGATCATTCCTTCACCCACGCCATAAAATTGCCCATACCTGATAGTTAGACACCTTTGAGTATTTCCAACACTTCCCCGGACTTACACCCACTCCTCATCATCCTCGATCCAGTCTCAGACAAAACCCTAAGCCATGAAATCTTGGGTTATTGAAAATCCGCAGTAACTGTCGTCGGTTATTACTAAACCGTCATCGGTCATACAAGACCAATGCCGGTCTCTGTGTTTCATACCCTTCCCAAGAATAAAGCCAAACAACCTCCTACCAATTGACCTAAACAACCCAGAATTAGACCCTAACCAATCCCAATACCTTGACAATCACTTTCATCCTTTAGACCCAATTATAGCCTAGCATGTTGTGATTGTATTTTCTTATTGTACTTGAATGAGATACCTAAATCATATCAACTACAACAGGACTTTACTTATTTCTTGCATTAATTTTTTTAAACAGAGGATTGACAACCATCTAGGAAGTATCACACTTCCTAGAACTAGCATACGCTAGGTAGTCTACTATCATATATCATTTAACTTCTCTTTTGTGGGCTTGTTTTCTATTACAGGTAGTTCCTCCTAGCCAAAAGGAAGCTCTCACAATCGGTATTGGGTCAAGAAGTCAAAACACGCGCATCAACCTCTAACAAACCCATTTAACAGGTATTCATCCTAGCCCATAACCTTATTTGTTTCATCATTTAAAAACGTAAAGAAAATGGTGAAACAATAATATAAATTTTCCTTTTGAAAACGGAAGATGAATAGATACTTCATATGTGTTTAAAAGAAAAATAATTTACATGTCAATTATTTTAGAGATGACATGGACAAGAGCTAGACAGAAGGACAACTGTTACCAGTGAAATTCATAATTAAAGTCCTATAAACTATTTAGTTTCAGAAAAATGAAGATGAAGATATAGGGCTTGATGTATTTAAAAGAATAGTATTAAAAATTAATGTTTATGATATGAAGATTTTGATGAAAGTTACAAAGAAACTTGACCCTAGTAAGGCCTATCGGCCAATTATTTTATTGCAAGGACAATGGAAGTCTAAATTTAATGCATAAAAGGTGTTTCATAAAATTTAACTAAATTCTATATAAAATGGGAGACAACCCTCTCGTTGGGGGATTCCAATTCTAGAAGAGATATTTTTAATAAAATAAAGTAACTTTTATTCAACGAGAAATTCCTTATAATGAGATTTATATTTGGTGGGTTAAAAAAAAATTAGATAAATTTCATGATTATTTTTTATGTAGAAAAAATTTAATTTAAAAATAAACAAAATTAGTTAAGTTATTAAATTATAATTATTTTGTTAGTTTTGATTCCTATTTTTCTTAATAGCTGGAAATTTGTTTATCTTGGATTTTAATATTTCCATATTAAGAATCGACCATAATGCTCACAACGTATTTGTGTATTTTGTTTCCTTTGTAATGGTAATCTTGTGAAGGAGATTAACTTGGGTAGGGGACAAACAAGTTCATGTCAAAAGGGTTGATTTCTTATTACCTTTGCAATTTCATCTTTATTAAAACTAATTTTGTTTGCCATGTTAATAAATTGCTCCAATTTTTTGAGGGTTTGTAACCTCTCTAGTGACAAAACAAATTTTAATATCCGATCAATGCTTACAGAAGAGATGTTAACTTTGTTGCTAATAAACAAAGCTCTTAAAAAACATTATTGTCATTTGACAAATCGATGCTTGGGTAAGGTGTGAGTCGGTTTGAAATTTCTTCAAATTTTGAAAGTCATTAGGGTTTGTGACTAACAGTTAGGAAGATGCGATGGGAGTTAAATTTGTGGATGGTTATGAAAAGGGGGATGATTGTGTTTGTGAAGTCATGGAAACGATAACCAATGAATTTGTCAAAGGAGATGATCGGGTCTGTGATTGGTCATGTGAGAATGTGGGTTAAGATCAAGCACTAAAAAATATGAAAGCACAAAGAGAGTAATGTTGCAAGATAGATGAACCAAACATGAGCTAAAATATATCTTGTATATTGAATGCATAAAAAATAGCTTTACAAGAGGTGTATAAATAGGAAGTGGGGAAGTTTAACAACCACTTTAAAATGTGGAGAAGTGTATCTCCCATTTATCATGGTGACACCTGAGCTAGGTAAATACATGTGTAGGAGAAATGAGACAACAAAATAAAAGCTTACACTAATAGCCTTACCCCGCTTGAGCATAGCTTAGGTGGGTAAAATAAATAGGTCTCGAAAATAAGGCTCGATGAGGTACCCAAGTAAGAAGAAAATCCCTCAATTTAAGAAAGGGAGAAATTTTGTAGGAAAAACTCCTCCCTGAAAGAAAGAAAAGAGAAGTACATAGAAAATATCCCCTGTAGATAACCCCCCTACAAGAACATAGAGAAGCCCCCCAAAAATAGAGAGAGAAAAAAGAAAAGAAGAGAGGACTAGACATCCCCCAGAAGATGAGGCCTCATGAACTCCCAATAGATCTAGTAGATGTAGAATCATTCTATTAGAAGAGGAATCAGTGAAAATTGAATCCCAATTAGGAATGTTAGATGTTGTACAGAAATACTGTAGATCAAATTTAGATGCAAAATGAACATGTGGAACATCTTAGAATTGTGACTTTGTATGCTTGTTATATGATGGATTACAAACTAAATCATCTACATCTTATAGTGGTTGTCGAGCCCAAATCAGACTAGAAGTCAAAATGCCATAAGGAAGTGGTCTAAAAGTTTGAGAAACAAGTTAAAGTGGACTTGAAGATAGATAATCTGGAGGAGATTCATCAACCTATGATGCATGACTAGGAGAGAAGTGAGGAGAGTCAAGATGAGTGTAATCAACATATGAAACATGACTAGGAGAGGAAGGAGGTAATTCATCATCGTCTGAATAGAAATTTGATTCCTCGTTGTCAATACTCTCATCATTTATAGTGGAAGAATAATTAACATGAATCTTGTTAGGTGAAGTCAAATCCTTAAAACTACATCAATACTCAATGAGTACAATGTGAATGAAAGTGAAGAGTTGGGAGTTGAACTCAAAGAGCTCTCCTCATTTGTAGAGGATCCATCATTAGGATCAATGTGAGAAAAAATAAAGCTAAGACTAGTTATTTACTCTCCTCGTCATTATAGAATCATTGTGCAACTCTCGAATAACGACATAATCTAGAGCAAACTCAACCCAATTGCCTAAATTGTGGTGTGTAATTTGATATATTGATAAGAGATTGGTTGAAAATGAAGATATAAAAATGATATCATGAAATGTCCCATCACTTGTGTGAATAGACCCTCTCCTAGATACCTCAACAAAAGCGTGATCATCCATCAAAATAGTCAGCGTAGATCATGGCTTTAAGGAAGTGAAGGCAATCTATGATGAAACCATGTGGTGTGAAGCACATAAGTCAAGAACTCATGTTGTAGGATAAGATGTAACTACTACAAGTGCTTTACCCTTAGCTTTCCCCTTATTATTGTCTTTTTCCTTTGTAACCTCCTGAATTGGTGAACTTTGTGTGTCTGAATCAGGAACCCTAATATTGTTCTTCTATAGAATGTGTGTCAGGTGATCAATGTATTTATGCATACATTTATGTTTAGCATGTATAGGTTTTCCACAATAGGCACATTTGACCTTTTCTTTCTTTGGTTTGGCTTTAAAAGAGGAGGTCTCATAGATTGCTTTATGATCTTTCTTTTTCTCATTATCTTGTTTGTTTTATTTCTTGTCCTTATTATTTAAAGCCTTTTGTTTTTCTTATCTAGCAAATAGGGCACGTGGCTTAGAAGAATTCAGAGTACCCATTTGTATAAGTTTATCTTGCTCCCTAGTTAAGTTGGTAGAAAAAACATATAAGGAAGGTTTGTGTGGCTCCATGTAGCGACCCCCTCATGAGTGACTTGAAAACACGCTGGGAAAAATCATTTACTCGCACCCTCACCACCACGGACAAAAATCGATGTCTCAAATTTCCTAGCCCCAAACATAAAATTCAACACACACATGCAAAAATTAAATAATATGATATTATGATTTAATAAAAGTTTAGAAAAATAAGTTAGGTTGTCATACATTCTTGCTTCTCAACATAAAAATGGAATTAATTGTATGAAACCTAAAGTACAACTACCTATATGTTTTCACATATTAAATGTTAACTGAATTAACTACGGAATTTAGTTTAATTCCTTAATCATGTGAATAAATATTCATTATTTCCTTCATTATAACCAAGAGAGATACACAAATATAAAAGCAATTATTATTTCCTTATTCACTTGTTTGAAATGCATCATATTATTTATTCATAACTTTCAATATTGGATAAGTACAATGACTACAAACATTTACAATTCATTTTATTTCTTTAAGCGTAAGGGTATTAATAAATCAACTATGGTTTATGTATGGCTGGCCAAAAATGTGTCTCAATGACTTGCACTCCTAATTCTTCCATTAGACAAGGGTATTGAGGCAATAAATAGGAGATACACATGAACCAACACATAATTGGTTGGTTTAAAGGGACTACGGAAAACACTAAGGTTGCATATCTAGATGGTAGTAATCCCTATACTAGGTCAACTTAGGTTTTCCAAGGCCCATAGTCAAGATAGAGGAGAGTGCCCTCCAAGGATATCAGTACACTGATTCTATTAATTCATTATATTGTGTGGTGGCGGTTTCAATCTATTCTTTTTCTTGTTATTTTTGTCTCTCCAATACATCTTTTATAGATTCCAATGCAAGAGGTGGTTGTTGAGTTGTGATTATGTGCGTTAAATCCTCCAGACAATGGAAAGTGGTTTCATACTTGGTTTTACTAGGAGGGGCCAGATTTGGGCGCACCAGTAAGATTGCATCAACTATGTAATCTACCTTTTTATAAGCTGCACACATCTGCCCTTTTTCCTCCCTTAACTCCTATTTTAACTACACAATAATCTTTTCCTTCTCCTTTATCTCTTTGTCCCTTTCTCTTATCTCTTTATTCTTCTCATCCAAATCCCTCTACATAAACCATAAATTGTTGTTCTTGTCAAAAATTCAGGCACCCAACTCCATCGATATGTTGTTCAACTCCATCGATATCTTGTTAAGTGTTTAACACGCTTTCTCATCTGATAATTGTTCGGAATCGACCATCAGAAACATCTCTCTAGAGGTTTTCTTCTCATGGGTATCTAGTAATGAATGGGCGCTCACTTCAAATTTTGGCTCCTTGATATGTGATTCAAGTGCCCAAGATAACATCTTCCTTATGCACGATAGCACATCCCCCTTATTGAATAATGACCAACAAAATAGTTGGTCCGAAGGTATCGTGCTATGATACCTAGCGCATAGTTGTCGGGATCTTTAGTGTACTGCATTATAGGTCCTTGTGGGATGTACCTTGGTCTCCTACTCTTTGCTCAAGCATCCTTAGGGAAACCTATAGCAAGGTTTGATTCTCACCCATGATCCCTTCCTATTCTTCACTCTTTCCTTCCTCTACACTACGCACCACCTCATGCTCCACTAGATGTTCTATAATCTCCGTGACCTCTTTTTCCAATTTGTGTTCTAGCTCAGGGTCGAGAGTGCGGCTGATCTCATGCCCTATTGTTGGTTCTAGTTTTTCACCTGAGGCCCGAGTGTCAAAATATCCAACTTCTTCTTTTCCATTTGTCTCTATAACATGTGTGTCCTCAACATGTGTGCTCTGGTCCTCCGCATCTGACTCATCCACCATGTATAGATGTGGACTCACCTTCGCCTCTAGTTCTTTCTCGCTCTCAACCTCTTCTTCCTTCAGGATTTCCATCTCCTCAAAGTTTGAGCTAGGTATTATCCTTTGTTTCTTCTACACCGGAGAACTTCCTCTTGTAGGCTGCCTTTTGACATATGTGCTTGTCCTTGCCTCCTTATGTTCTGATATCTTCTTGACATGTGCGCTTGAAATAAGGGTCTTATCTTTACTTCCCCCTTCACTTCCACTGATAGAAGGAGTCTCTTCGCATCTTATTTCTTTGGTTCAACCTTATTCCATGCTAAGGGTTCTTTAGGAATGCTTACATTATCCTCCATGAACACTCCATCGACAAACCAAGGCCTTAGATAAATATATAGTTTTGTTGTCACTACCGAGGCTATCGACAATGTAACCGGTTTATACAAATGAATGTTCTCTGATACATACCTCTCCTCATAAGCACGCTTCTTGGGGTAAACAAGAATTTGAAGTATCTCATGGTGCTCCTTATCCACTTTGCTAAGATCAAGTGTCAATTTCGACACCTCCTTAAACCTGTTCATAGCTCCTTGAAAGTAATCTGCTGTAAAAGCAAATGGGAGCTTACACCATGGAATTTTAGTACCATCAACTAATGTAAACCTCCCAATACAAAATTATTGATAGATGATGAACTCAACAATTCCATCCACAATAGTAGTTAACTCAGTTGGAATCCTCCACTCTACACCGAATGCATCACGCACCCGTTTATACCATTTATCCACACGTGCCTTGTACGTTGGAGTCACTGACACATGTATACTTGGAAAACCATTTTGTGAGGATCTTCTTTAGGATATTCCCATATCTTATCCTTCAGCCCATAGGGCACCCCAATCTCAGAGAACACTATCACCAATAAAAAAATTTCAAAGATAATCTTGTCTTTGTCGCGTGTGGCTTCAAAGATTTCTTCTACTATAAAGGAGGCAATATTATAGATTGCTCCTTCTAATATCTTCTTAAATACATGCAACCAATATTTATTCACCTGTGTCCATCTTTCTTGACCATTTAATTTTTTGAGTAGGCATGTGGCCATCCTCATGACAGGATCACTACGATTAACAATATCCATCGCGCGCCCTCCCTTCTTATACGAAAACTCCACAACATTCTTCTTCACCTTAACATCACTGGCTAAGTCATCATCAAATCTATTCGATGTACCAATCAAACCAGTATATTTCTCAATTAATTACACAGTGATGCACATACTTCTGCATATAAAGTAGAAATAGTCCTCGTGGACACATGCCATTAACCATTGATATAATCTCTCTGGCTTCCCAAAGAACAAAATCTCATATAACTGTAATAACACTGCCTTCTCCAAAAACCTCTTCCCCTTGTCATCGTACACATGCTTATCATATGGGGTTCTTTCCTCTGTCAACTAAA
The DNA here is from genome assembly GCA_019776745.2 of Taxus chinensis. Classification (NCBI taxonomy): domain Eukaryota; kingdom Viridiplantae; phylum Streptophyta; class Pinopsida; order Cupressales; family Taxaceae; genus Taxus; species Taxus chinensis. The sequence continues at coordinate 977,265,963 of CM034146.1, read as the reverse complement.
CATGTTCTATCTCCATGTCATGCACCGTCAAATATGTCTGATGAGTATAATCACTCACAACCATGCTCCTAACATGAGATACCCACTCTTTTCGCATCAATACTCCATATGAGTACTTATAAATACCATTCTTCCTATATGTCTATGGTAGGTGTCAAATTTTCTTTTCCCTCGCCCCTATTCTTTGGTGCCATTTCAGTCGTGCAGACTCAAAATTTAACCTTGTGCCTTGCTCTTCTTTAGTACTCTAAGTATCTGTCCACTAACCCTTGGTACAACACCGCTATACTTTATTTCAAACCATGTATGTCATGCCCTAATTCTCAAAACCATAGCTAGAGAAGTCTTATTTCCTTCCAAATCCAAACCATGACGTCAATCTGCAGGATTCCCTCTAATGGAACCCTTTCCTCACATGGTCGTGTCCTCCTTCACACTCTAGTTCAAGATTTCTTCAACTCAGCACCCAATTTTTCACCAAATTGCTCAATTTTTCCCAAGGTCGCACACAAGCAGTCACAAATTCGATACAAGGTACGGTAAAAAAATGAGGTTATCTCGACACTCTATTTATAGGTCTTCAAATTTTACCTGCATTCATTGCTTTCCAACTACTACTGTACGACTACATTTATTTTGGATTTTCTACTTTTCTCGCATTTTTTGTAGTTTCTAATGTGCTTCTATTGTGCTTTCATAAAGCATTTTGACTATAACCTTCAGGTGTGTAAACTACTTCCACCCACACAAACCTCCTTTCGCATGCTCCATGCGCTGAAATACATCAACCTCTGCACCTTATACTAAGTAGCTACCCATGTCACCGCCTACCTCGTGTTACAATGCGCGCCTATTCACCATACATGAATTTTCCTCTTGAATTGTCCTTATTATCACCATTCTCCCTATATTTCAGAAACTGACATCAACATCGACATGTGCGCTCCTTTAGTACTTAGGCCTTTACGAATCATAACTCTCTCAACTCTCTTTTGGGCACTTTTATTTATAATCCACCACACACTAATTATATACATAGTCCTTTATGCATGAATTCACTTAGATAGTAATCAACTACCGGCGCACAGATACACTTATTAGAACATAACACTAAACTAAATTGACAACGTATAACAACAATGAAAGGAAACACATATAAAGTAAATGCATTAAAGGGAAATCTAATCTAACTGACAATATTGCCTTATTACAAACACCAAGAAGACTTATTTATAGTAGGAATTCAACCTACTCCCATTGAAGTAACCAGAAAATAAAGTGCCATCTAGCGCATGTAACTGACAAGCGCCTGATTCCTGTATTTTCGTTACAACAAAGGGTCCCAACTAATTAACCTTAAGCTTTCTAGGGTGGCGCGTAAACTTGGAATCATACAAAAGAACTATCTTGCCAACCTAAAATTTATTGTTCTGAATATGTTTGTCATGTCATGCCTTTTGTCTTGCTTTTTTTGTCTCCTGACTTCACCGAGAAATAGTGTGTTGTTTATCTAACTGCATAAATTTATTTATGTGCTCCTCAACAACTCATTCATCATCCAATCCTCCTACACATGTAATACACAGGGATGACATCATGAATTCTATAGGAAATACAACCTCCACACCAAACACTAAGTGAAATGACGTGTCTTTATTCAATCTCTTGTAGGTAGTTTAATATGCCCAAAGTATAGTAGATACTTTATCATCCCAGTCTTTCCTTCCAGCATCATAAATCTTTGTTAATGTATGCCCATAATATTGTTAAAATACTCATAAGTACCATTGCCCTGTGGCTGATATGGCGTTGTCTTGTGGTGCACCACCATAAACTCAACCAATAATATTATGATAATATCATTCAAAAAGTGTGTGCCCCTATCACTTGTCAAGATCAACGAACATCCATATCTGTTGATAATATTTTCCCATAGAAATCACGCTACTGTAGTTGTCATGCAATCCTTTTTAGGCACTGCTTCTGCCCATCTTGTAAGATAGTTTTTACAAGTTATAATGTAGCATGCACTAGTCTTATGCGCGGTTGGGGAAATACAACCCACAAAGTCAATTGCTCATTTCTCAAAAGGCTCAACTCTTGCAACAGGTCTCAAAGGCATCTCATCTCTTGTTCCTAGCTTCCCAAGCCATTGACAATGATCACATGCCTTAACATACTCCTTGACATCCTTATATAAAGTTTCCCACCATAATCCAACCATCAAAATCTTGCACACGGTGGCATCTCTTGCATAATGACCTCCTACAATTCCACCATGAGCTTCTCCCATAATTGCCTCACGTTCATACTCCAACACATATCAGCACAAAACTTTATCATGACCAAGTTTGTACAAATCTCCTCTTATCAACTGGCAAGGTGTCGCACATATTGCAAGTTATTTCTTCTTTAATGTCTTCATTCCCTCAAGCACTTGTCCAGTACACAAAAAGACTGCAATATCTTCTAACTTGGTGGCTAACTGATTCAATCTAAAGAGTTGTGCATCTGGAATTGTGTCTTCAATGCTCTACACGTCCTCACTAGAATTAATCCTTGATAAGTGATCATGCCCTAAGTTACTTTTCCCTGGTTTGATAACAACTGTAAACTAAAACTTTTGAAATAATAGTATCCACCTGCAAATGTGCCCTTGTAAAGCACATTTTTTGACAAAATACTTAAGCGCCATATGATCTGTGAAGAAGATAAACGACGTGGCCAATAATTATTGTCTGAACTTATGTAGTGCGTAAATCATGGACAATGCTTCGCACTCAGTAGTTATGTAATTTTTTTCGAAGCGTGTCAAATTATTGCTTACAAAACAAATAGGGCGGTTTACAATTCTTTCACCCGGTTGTGCTAACATGGTGCCAATCATCATTCCAGAAGCATCAACATGAACATGAAATAGTTTGTCCCATGAAGGAAAGCACAAAATAGGTGTAGTGGTCAGGCTTTCCTTTAGTGTTTCAAATGTCTATTGTTGCACTTTGCCCCAGTAGAATTTGCCTTTAGAATTCAATAGTTCCTCCAGGGGCTCGACAATCTTTGCATAACCCTTAATGAATTTCCTATAATACCCTGTATGACTAATAAATATGTGCACTTCACTTTGATTGTTAGGTTCATCCAAGCCCAAGCTTACAACGACCTTGGTTGGATCTACCAACAAGCCTTCTTTACAAATAATATGGCCAAGCAAAGTGCCAAAAGGTGTCACAAAGATACATTTATTTATATTCAAGGAGATGTTTAACTACCTACATCTTTCAAACATAAGTCTAGAATTGTCACAATAATCCTTAACCATACCATACATTGTCCAATCATCAAGATTGTAGTCACAAAATAATACACTTTAAACATTTATTTATCCCAGTCTTATACTACTATTTAGAAGGTTATTGAGCGAAGAAAGTACAAATTAACACCCTTCCTTTTGGCCATCTTGTTTATTTTATTTCGTAATTTGTGACCTATTGCACCCATATGCCCAGCCATTTTCTGACTTCACGCACTATTTTAGCGTTAGCTGGGGCACCCAAATTTAATGTTGGGGTGCCTATAGGTGCCCTAGTCCCACCTGGGGGCACCCATACCATTCTAGCACTTTCTCGCCACTTTTTGGGCCTCTTCTAGTTGTTTTTCATATTTATCTTTCTTGTGGTCAGCCTTTTCGGGGCTAATGACAAAATTATAGCAAGAGAGCCCTATAAATATCAAGTTATGAGACCATAATGAGGGACCTAACATCATCTACTAGTATCACCCATCTAGAGTTGCATCCATATATTGCATTTGCATCCACATAGCTCCATCATCAAGGCACAAGCTAGGAAGTCTGCATCACACTTCATAGGGGCAGGGATTGTGTTCTATTCCATGCACACATGTTATTACATTTTCTACATTTAGTTATTACTTGCTATTTCAAAATGTGTGATTGACACAAGAACACCTAGGGCATGACACACACACACACAACAGAACTACATTTGGGTAGAAATGTAGTGTAATGCTCAGTTTAGTAAGCCCACTATTGTGGTAGCTAAGGTCAGTTTGACCCATTCATTCTGAATTTTTATTTTTTCAGGGTTTTGATACTTCTTCTTGATATTTTATAGGTTATTCTCCCTCTTGGAATATTCGAAGCATACGACACAATACAACGAATTTTGCGTGACACACATCAAGGATTTCAGACCACCTTCCGACCCTGTAAGAACCAAGTTTAGAGCTTTTCCCTAGACCCAGATGCCTACTTTTCCTGCCAGGGAGCCCGTGGGCTCCCAGTACTTTCCTAAGCACCCCAATCCAGCCATATCACTCAGATTTGTCCTCTGCAAGACCCAGGCATAGTCGTTCCTAATCCTATATTCTCCAATCACATCTGTGACACTCTGCGACAGTCACTAGTTATCAGCTGAATTCTTTCATCTTCCTTATTGTATACTTAGGGTTTCATTTCCATTAGCTTAAATTGTTTCACTTACTCTACATATTACTTTAGCAAATTTTATTTACTGTGATTTTTGTCCTCCTAGATTAGATTAACTACCATAACACTACTTAGATTAGTCCAATTTTAGTTAATCAAAGATACACCTATACAAATTTATGAATGAAGTCCTAAAACACATGTACAATAGCACGTGAAAACACTGCAGGAGCATTCTTTAGTCCAAAGGGCATAACTGGGTATGCAAAACTTCCCCACTAAGTGGTGAAAGTAGTATTCTCTTGATCTTCATTTGCTATGTGCACTTGATGATATCCTAAAAATCCATAAGTAAAAGAGTAGATCCCGTGCCCTACTACACCTTCCAGGATTTCCTCAGTAAATGGGGTAGGAAAAGGATCAATAACACATGAAACATTTAATTCTCTATAGTCAACATGGATCCTTATCCTACCATCTTTCTTTATGCTTATCACCATCGAGCTAACCCACTTTGACTCCTCAATGGGCTCAATTATTCCAAATTTCAACATCTTGTTAATTTCTTCCTTTACCTTAACGCGCAGATTAGGATTAATCCCGTAAGGCCTCTTCCTAATTCGGCGCGCACCTTCTTTGAGTTTGATTCACATCTCACCTTCCTAATCGGGTGTACTCCTTTCAATTCATGATAGCCTCTAGGAAATAAGTCTTGAAAGTCATGCAACAACTCAATAATCTTTGTAACCTCTTTTTTAGACCAATAGTCAACAATAATGGCCTCTTTATGCTCTACATTTGTCCTGATGTTAACCTTATTTGTTTTCATAGGCTCATGATAGACGCACGCCTTCTCATTTGTTGTGTCCATTACCTCGCGCATACCTTTGGTGTGGTTAACATCTAGGTTATTGTCCTCATCCTCTTCACCATATATCAACAATACTAGCTTACCGTTTTCTTTTTCTTCCTAGGTGCAGACCATTTCCTCATCTTCAGTCTCTTCAAGGTCAAGGGACGCTTCTAAATCTAGCTCTCTATACATGTCTAAAATTAGTTCCTAAGATTTTGCATTATCTCTAAAAGTAAGGCGCTTCATAATATGTAGTGCTTCATTAACTGAAGGTTTAGTAGAAAAGTAATCAAACTTGTGAACCGTACCTGAGGTCATCTCTTGCCAATTAATTATCTCCCATTTTAACTCTGCATGGAAATACCACACGCGCACAGCTGCTAAGGGTCACGTAGAGCTTATGTACCCAAAGTGATGGTGGCAAGGCCTGCTGCCCCTCCGTCCAGATTCTCTCACACTCCTTAACATTATGCAAAGTAGAATCCTTCCCATGGTATTTGTATATTTGTGAAGGTACATTGCTCCTTAGAAACCTAGTAGAAAAGGCAATTCTCACTTCTTGCCATTCCAATAGGTTGTCTCTTTGTGTAGCCCACCAACGTGTTGTTATCCTACATAGGCTATAGACCAACATATTCCTTTTGTCACCAACATCCTTCCACTGAGCTTCCATAATGCACAAAAATACATCGGGGGTTCCTTCGCCAGTGTATCGAGGTACTTGGTTATTACTCAAGCACCTCACCATGCGCAACCTAATCATGCGAGTAACTGTATTCTTAACCTCGCACCTAACTACTTCATATGTTCCATGTGCCCAGTTATCACAAGTAATACTTGTAGTAACACCAACTGAATTAGAATCATTTCATTATATTACTCCTTCTTGAGATGGCTCAATCACCTCAGGGTCTCTAATTGTACACATGTATATCATGTTCAAATCCTCGTCGCTTAACAGACTCAACATATGGGGCAACCTTTACATCTGTTAATGGTGTAATGACACACTCTTCTTTATTCTCAAAGCTGATATACCCCTTGTTGAAGCATAAATCTACATTATTTGTATAAGACTAGGGGCACCCAAGTAATGCTGGGAAAATATCTACCTCTGTAAGTTCCAATAATTCAAAGTCCCCGGTAAACTTGATTCCCTGAATCATAATAGTAGCATCTTTTAACACCCCAATAGGGTTATTCCTAGTTCTATTTTCCATGTATAACACATTCAAAGAAGGCTATAATGGTGGTCTACCCATCTGATTCCAAGCTTCCAAAGTGAGTACATTAACTTCTGCACCCGTATCTATAAGAATGTTGTTGAGAAGTTTCCCATCAATGACTGCATTTAATGTAATCTCCTTTTTATACTCATGATTATGGGGAGGCAGATTTACGTGAAGGATTTACCTTTTGCGCTCATGTCCTGCGTGTGCTACTTTCTCTGTCAACCACTCTCTTATCAGAGGAATTGGGTTCTCTTGATGCAATATTCTATAGAATTTATTCAAATCATCTATGTCTTTCTGCAGAATTTCAACATCCTTAGCTCATTCTAACACGCGTGCCTACTCCCTTAAACTCTGAATCTCTCCCTATAAATTCCTGATAACGTCCATAGTCTCTAAGTAAACTTATTTATAATGTTCAGCATCATGATACTTTGAATTTATCACTTCTTACTTCATTATAGGTTGCTTGTACTTCAGAGTTCTCATGGGCGTGCGCAAAATCAACGCATGTAGTTACTAGCACAAGCTAGAATTCAGAATTCAACCCAACCTTTGACATCAATTTATCTCCATCTGCATGCTAAATCTTAATCATAGTTGCATCCTTATCTTGCTTGTGTTGTTTTCTCATATGCTCATACAAGTCAAGGCATTATTCAAACTTATGTTGTTTTCCACACTAGGAGAAAACCACTTTTTGAGGGTATTCATGCACTGATAATGATCAGGAGATTCATAAGTAAAACAAGTCCCTCTAGAAAATCCTCCCATTCCACCACCACGACCTCAGGCCTTTGTATCCACCACAAAAGTCTTTATTTAATATCGTCTCCATTACCATGCTCTTCATTATGCTATTCTCCTTGTTCCCTAGATCCACTTGTTACACCAGTCTAGTGAAGCACCCAATTTCAATTGCCTCATGTATGTGATCAATCACTCTGTAGTTAATCGTATCATGAGTATAAGTTTTAAAAATCTTACAATACATGGATACATTCTTATGGATCATGTGCACTACAAAAGAGGACATCCACTCACATCATGGTCCAAATGAAAAATCTTGTAGTCCAGCAACATGATGCACATCGAACTTGTGAGGGAAGTTATCCTTGGTGTGTCCTTCAATCTCACAATCTGTACACCAAATCCCACTACGCGTCTCATGAGTTGAATTAACATAGACATTTTCTAATTGTTTTACCATAGCTATAATCTACGCTTCAAGAAATAGACTCACACTGGTGTCCACACTCCCAACTGCCTCAGCATACAAAACCACCTACAAATGCATCACGTGGGGTCTATAAAAGTCTTATGAGATATCACTCTTCTGAAAGGGAGTGAACAAACCACCAATAAACCATTGTGCATGTTGACTAGGATGTATGTCATAAGATATCTTTGATAATAAAGTTTTAAAACATGTGTCATACTCTCAAATGCTTTCTGATAAGCCCTAATTAATGTCCTTAAGTGCGCTGATACTCTTCTCTTCAAACTCATGGATATGGAACTCGACCAAAAATGCAAAACGCAAAGCATCATAATCTCCTATAGTCTGGTGTAGATCATACTTTCTATACCAGCTATGTGCATGCCCTTGAAGAGTAGTAGCAAACTGACTTTCCTTCCTATCTGGAGTGGGGATTCCCTTAGCATGCCATAGTAACTCTGCACTTGTTGTACATGTTCTACAACATATTCAATACCTTTGTATTTTGGCAAGTGAAGAGACATCTCATAAAACACCCTCTTGGAGTTGATGTGGGGGTTAGTTGGGGATGTGGGCCTTGTCCTCCATATCTAGAACCAGAAACTTCCACTAATATTTCCTCCACCACCAGAACCACCTGATCCACTTGATCCCAAGCCTCTTGACCCACCTGACCCACCTCTTACGGCAGTGCGCCTAACCAGTGGATGTACTTCCTTATGTTCCAATAGTGGTACTAAACTAAACTCCAACTGTCTGAGAAGTTATAGTACTGTCCAGACATGTTCCCAACATTCTACATGCCCCACACTCTGTCCTGATGATCTGCCAGAATAATATTCCTCCAATCGCTCCTCCAAACAACAAAGATGTTGTCGCTTGTGATGCCATAGATGTTGTTTGATGCACTTTTGTATTCAATGGAAAATGATAACTACCTTGAAACCACTAGATTACCTACACTCACTTGTTTACCAATAGTTACTTCTGGAACTTGAACACCAAGTGTAAGGGATAGGTCGCCAAGTGGGATCAGATGTGCACCCGCATTCCTTAATCTTTCTTCATCAAACATGATCTCATCAGAAGCCGAAGGGGATTCTCTATTGTGCTTTCCTAAGTGGGGGAGAGCTTGATGCTCTGGCTCCATGTCTTCCACGTGAGCTTCAAATCCTTCATGAGACATCATCCTCCACAACTCCATAGACTCCTCAATATACACACTTCTTCATCCAATTCCCTCTCCCATGCCTCATTATACTTAAGCTACCTTTCCTTTCTCTACCTTTCTTCCATAAGGTCCACCATCTTTCACCACACCTGCCCCTAGCCCTACTGTGCATGGTGGTGTGGTTTAGACTAGCCATAGGAAGGTGCTCTAAAATCTAACACCACCATCAAGAATCTTAATAGACAAAGGAATGACATGAAGGTAAGATCCTCTTAGTTTGGGCTAATAATTCAAACTCATCAACTTCCATGGCCAAGTATGTGTAGACATTGCGTACTCCAAAGTATAACTGTGCACAACACCATCCCACTAATGATCTACAACACACGTCCAAGGTTCATCTGACATCAAAAAATTCTGATACTCTTCTTGCATCTAAGTCCTCAGTCTGTAATACCATACTTTTCTTTGATGCATACATAGATAACCACTCATACAACTCTATTGGAAAGTAGCAAAATAACGAACTCATAAAGCTCATGATAAAGATGTTCTTCAACCCACTTGTGTGCATTGAAATCAGGTCTAGTACTATATCTCTATGTGCAAATTAATATTATCCTTCAATCACCCAATCTTCAATGGATGCAAGAGTCAACCGATATGCCATCATTATAAAACATCATGGTAAACTATTCTAGTTGAAAAGAGGTCCCAGCAAATGGAACCAAAATGTAGTCTTATTTTCCCACTCAAAACCCTATACGCACTAGCACATCACTCAAACAGATCTGAGCTCTCACCCTAAGTGTGCAAAGGTACCAGGTCCCTCTTTATTATTGTCTTACCATGGAGTTAGCATGCATGTTCATAATAAATAGATCCCAAAGTGCATAATCCATTCTAACAATTAGATCCATGAACTCAAGTTGGAAACACACATAATAAAGGATATATAGATCACATAAAGATTAATACCATATTCACCATGCAATAGCCATTAACATAGACATCAACAACCAATATCCATCTACAAAGATCCATTATATTACTTCATCACATATTACAATAGCTGAATACATCATAGTTACCATCACAAAGTCATGCGCACAAAATCATACCAGCATAACTTTGTTATAACTCCAAAACACAATACATCTCTCTTTCTAAACCGTGTAAATCAATACATATATATATATATATATATATATATATATATATATATATATATATATATATATATATATATATATATATATATATATATATATATATATATAGGGGGTGGAGAACTTCTCAAAATCAGGCTGCCCATGCTAAGAATAGCCATGCACCGTTTTACAAAGCATCTAAGGAAGCATGCAATCTTTGCATCTGATAATAGATAATCTATAATTAACTCTAGTTTTAATCCTATTATTAGCTCCATGTGTATGTCCAAACTGCAAGTTCTCTCCTTAAAAATAGACTCTTCTTGATTTCCCAATCCTCCTTGTATGTCACATACTCCAAGTCTATACCTAGCCCCAAATACCCAAAATTCACTAAGTCTTCTGCCTTCCTATCGCGATCCTTGTGCGCATCTCCTTCTATGTTCCGTGCATAAACCCTATCCTTCAACACACTCATCTCCCATGCATTTCTTCTGTAGCCTATTTGCCCGATCACGTATCACTGCATACTTCAATACGTAGACATTTTCTGGTGCCCAACAACTTGAAAAACAAGGACATGGATTTGAACAATACAGAAGAAATCCCATTCAATGATTCTGTGCTAACTAATTTTACAGTAACTAAGGATGGATTGGAAACTGAGGGCACAAATATGAACAATACACAAAAAAATTCATTGAATGGTTATACGCCATTTGATTCAAGACAATCATATGTGGTCAATAAGACATCGTCTTTTGCGTCTACATTAGACAAACATTTGGAGATTGTTTCCAGTAATATGACAGAAAACCCTTGATTTCAATTTTAACATTAGAAAATCTAAAAGTGTTGATGTGTACAATGGATCATGCATTACAAAACTTGATGGTGTAAATGTCTCCAATGGATAAAGCATTATAGAATCAGATGGTGTTGATGTCTCTAATGCACTAACAAAAACAAAAACAGAAGAGAAGAATAAATGTGATATATTCTCTGGAAGGTGGGTTCCTGATGATACAAAGCCATTGTATCTTAGAGGCTCTTGTCCACATATAGATGATTCCTTCAATTGTTTCCATAATAGGATACCTAATCACGATTATGAGAAATGGAGATGGTAGCCAAATGACTGTGACATACTGTCACATCCCACTTTTTCATTATGTTTTAAGGCAAAAATAATTTATGGTTTGATAAATTCCATGAGAGCGAGCTGACAGGTGTTGATGTGAGGTTGTATATGCATTTATACACATGCACATACTTCCACAAGGAAGTATGCATGCATGCGTAGGTGCATATCCAGTATTGCACCTGCACTTGTCACTTTGCGACCACCAACTATTTATTAAGTCACAACTCATTCTTGTTGTGTTTGATTGTATGAATATTCTTCATCTTGTTGTATGTGAATAATGATGTGACAATGATATACTTGTTTCACTATTGTACTTTCTTCATAGAAAGTTCTCCTACTTATTGGCTGTAAGTAATGATCTAGATACACTAGTACTTTGTTTGGTTGTTGTTATTGATTTGAAGGTTTACCTATCTTGTTGGAAAACATGTTTTGCAATTATGATGAATTAATACTTGGTCATAGAGTATTAATTTGTTATGTGAGATTATTATAAACTTGTTTCTTGACCAAGTTATCTTAAACAATCCGGATGTTTGCTGCACATTGATGACTGTGTTTGTTGTCATTAATACTTGTTTATACTTGATATAGTGTGTAATATTTATGGTTGTCGGTTGGACATTGAATCTGCATACTTCTATCGTAATACTTAATTTACACACATGAAGAGTAGGTCATTGACCATGATATCTAAGTATGCTAGTTGACGAATGTCGTTTTATTACCTTTATATGGATGAAAGGTCATAACTGGTTGTAGGTAACTAAACGTGTCATCCTTAAAAAGGGAATTAGTAAGAAGAATAATGGTTGTAACTGTTTAAAAAACCCACAATTGGGGACCAGGTTATCTAATGAAATAAAAAGGATACATTTTGAAAGGTATATTGGTTGGACTAATCCTATGGTCTAAAATTTATGTGTTGACGAGGTTTGGTCTAACAATTCGGGGCAGAAATATTATCACTTAAATGGAAATATTGGATATTATATAGGACAACATTATTATAGTCAACCATATGGTGTTAAACATAACATCAAAAATTTGGATCTAACATGTTCCTAGACCATAGTGGTGACAAAAGTAGTGTTTGAAATGAGCTCTTATCATGGAAATCAAGGTTAGTGAGGGGTGGTTGTTGTAAATGTTTAAAAAGGGCCATCAACATAGCATGGTGTTACTAGATGGTCATTAGATTGATACCAACTCAATGGTCTTAAGGCCAAGATTTGGAATAATATAGTTTACTTTATTATGATGGCTAAAGTCAATTGATAATTTTAAATATCAATATGCAATTGGGAATGATTAAAAATATTTGACTTCTTTGGACATAAATAAACCATGTAATGATGGGGGGCTAGATTTTATTATCTCTTTGGTCGGTAGACCATGCAAAATACAAGGTTTAAATTTGGTTAAAATAAAATCTTTGGCCACTTGGATTATCCCCCACCACCATCCTCAAGCAAGAAAATAAAATAAAATTTATTGAAGCCACTTACGTGGCACAACAAGATTTAATTGCACTTAATGAACATACTATTTTTTTAGGGAACTCGAAGCTTCACCAATAAGTTACCTTGCATGCAAAAGAAAAGTTTCATTTTAATGTGTGAGTTTATTGTAATTTCATTTGGGGGGAACTTTGCATGTTAATGAGTTTACACTACTAAATATTTTAGGCTTTAGTTGGTGTGAAATTTGTATTTATCTATGAAAGAAGATTTGGGGTTTTATGGGGATGAAGTGCTGAAGTTTTGTGGGGTGCTTGTTTGCTCGACCAATGGTAGAACATTGCAAGGAAAGAAGGGAAAAGTCTATGAGATCTTCTTATTTGTAGGCGTGGATTTGTTTTGCCTTTCTTTGTTGTAATTTTTGATGTAATGTTTATTTTAAGTCACTTCTATCTTTGAGCTCTGTCACTAGCAAAATTTGTATGAGTTGTGAGCCAAAATGCGTTGTAATAATGTGTGTGCAAGTCTGTAATTTGTGACTAAACTTGTAAAACTTTATTGGTTTCTTTTGCTTGATGGGTATTATGGGGAAAAAATGGAAAGAAATCACGATTGCATGAAACTATTTCGAATAATATTGTTGTTAAGAGTCAGCTTCTGATCCTAGTATGCGTGTGAATAAACCCCTTGGGGTAAATCGAGTAGATAATGAGTGCGAACAGACTATAGAAAAATTTGTATCCTGGTTGTTTTCATTTTTGAGATGTAGTTTGGATGATTTCAGTAAAGCGTATAAAAGAGTAATGCATCTCTGATTTATGGGTAACCTGAAATCCGCATGCTAATATGATAAGATAAATAATTCTTTTTTAAAAAAAATAAAATATACATTAGATTGTATCGATAATGTATATCGGGGAATATTCGAACTCTGAGGCTAATTAACATGTTTAGAATTATTATCATCTAAGTGGTAGAAAATATTCAAATTTAGATACTAGTATGACCCTGTTAATATAGTTGTTGAGGTTGAACTGTATATCATGTTCTCCATCTAAAAAAGATATTTTATAATCCACCCATTACTCACTGGGCTTTAAGCATTGTGCATTTATGAGCTAGTTTTGATCTAGCATATTGTCATTTGGGTGAGGGTTGTTGTTGGGATTTGTGTCGCTTGGTTGTAATGGAGGAAATAAAGAAAATTGGGTTGTTATCAGGAATAAGTACTAGATGTTCTAATTCATGGAAGCATGGATACAAATAATCTTGTTGTAGACACTAATTTTTGGTATAGCGCCACTCTGTCATCTCACATTCATGCAAATTCCCCTCTCGCATTTCTCTTTTCTTAAATTTGAATAAATCCCATCCATTTACTTACCTTTATTTAATTAATTACTAAATGGGCTCCATGTGGACCCATTTGATAATTAATATTTTGTCATCTTCTCCCATATCAAATTATTCAATTCATGGGTATTAATATACCCATCCGACACCACTTTCTTAATTTCAAATGGAATCTTTTATCTCACCTACCCATTCAAATCATGCTCCACACTCCATCTAATAAGTCAACCTATGGGCCCCACGTGATCACATCATACCTCTTAACTCAGGTTACTCTACCCAACCCCGGTTACTCGTTAACCCCAGTCTAACCTCACCATTAAGCTATAAATATGGGGTTTCCCCCATATTTTAGGGACCCACAAAAGGAAAGAAAGAAGGACCTGGACCCGAAAAAACTGGAAGGAGAGACAGGACATAGGCCCAGAGAGGAGAAGAAAGAGCTTAATTAAGTTCTACAAGTTTGATGAAGAAATATTTACCATTATTTGTTATCCTGCCATCTTAATGCCCATTTCTTCTCTATATTAGAACACAAGCTAAGTCCCCTCGTCATTTCAGTTACTTGTCATTTTATATTCTAATATTTCTGCATGATATATATTGTTCATGATTTATTGCTATCTTGTCTGACATAGGGGTTGACATCCTCCAAGGGAGTTAAAATCCTCTTGGAACCGGCATTGTCTGGGAAACCCCCACATATTGTATCTAATCTTATCTATTTCAGTTTTGCAGATCTAGCTTCTTTGTATCAAACATCTATCTTCTTTGCGCATGTAGATCCACATCTGCATTTGAGGTCCTAAGCCCTCCATCATTCGAAGTTGCTAGTGGCTTCCAGTATGGACTTTCACCTGCATGAGAATGAAGTTTCCTATACAACATTTGGCACACCCAGTGGGACCATATCCTAGATTTGGTCATTTTGTTTGTTATTTTACTCGTCTTTTCTAAATTGCTTGTTTGTAATATCTTAGTATTTGTTGATTTCAATTTAGTACAATCACTCATTGAAATCACTAGGAGGTACATGCTCTTCTTGTTTTCTGTTGGAATCTGCTCGCATGGGATATGAATATGGAAATTAACCTTATTCTCCTAATTGTTGTCATGTGATATATATTTTGCATTTTTCGTTGTTCTTACTCACATGTTTACAAGGTTTAGTATTATTGCCCTCCATGCGGTGTCATCTTTACATTTAGTGGTTTAGGTTGTCTCGGAGGTACGTGCTTTTGGTTTTTAATTAACTTGTTATGTGGTCATTATAATTAAATATCGCATGCATTTTTATTATTAATCATAATAATATTAATATTAATTAAATAAATAACAATTAATTAAAACAAAACAATTATGAAATAAATAAGAATTAAATTATAAAAAAATTAAATTAGAATCCCAGCTATCCTAATCTACCCATCTCCTACCTATGACCCCACCTCTTCTCTCCACTAACGTGGTCATCTCTACAACTTTCCCATACACACCCTTCAACCTACTCACTCCTCTCACCACAAGCCATCCCTCCTAACTGACCTACCCTTCTCCTCATCAAGTCCACAGTCTCCCCCAGCTACTTCCCTCACAAGCTCTTCCAACCAACTCCCAGCCCACTCAACCTATCACCAACACAACACCCTCACTTCCACCTCACCCAGCCACATCGAGCTCCCATCCAATTCTCTCTACCTAACTCCCAACGTAACTCCCTTCCTCCCCATGACACCTATCTCAAATCTCCACCCATCTCGCTTCCTTCCCACACAGACCCTTTAACCCACTTCCTCCACTCGATTCCTACAGTCTTGGCCTTGGTTGGGCCATCTCTGTTCACCTTCCAACTGACTCCATCCTCACCACTGACCTCACATCCCAACTCCTGACTCTCCCTGCATCCCTTCTCTCCTCTCGAGCCTACTTTCCTTCGGTGCTGCTCTCCATCCCCGATACCCATCTCCTCTACCTCGACCGAGTCATAATCCTATACCTACGTTCTCAACTTTCAACTCCTAACTCTCCTCTTCCTGCGCTATCTCCCATCCACCACATCTCCCACTCCCTTCCTCCCAAATCTATTCCACCCCAACCTCGGCCATGACTCTCCCAGTCTTGGTATCCAACTACCTCACATACATTTCCATTTCCCTTGCCCAAGCCACTCAGATCCTCCACCCAATTCCTACTTGTTTAGAATCCCGATCCCCTTTTCTGTGTATTCCTAATTCTAGTTGTATGTATACCAACTCGGAATCAGAGTTAAAAACATAAGTATTTCTGGACCATACCAATTCAAAAGCAGAGGGTAATATAAAAATATAATTCGTTTCCCAATCTCCGAATCTTTACAGCTCCCCCGAGCTCTCTTGAGCTCACCCAGACCCCTCGTCTTACTCTTCTCCAAGGGCCTTGTCACATGGCCACTTGGCCAAAGTCCCCACGTAACAACAAACCAGTTCACCATTTACACCCCCCCACACATTCACTTTACATAAAGTGGAATTCGAAATAATCTGACATTGATTTGAACTTATTTACCATTGATAGAGATCTACTCCCCATTGGCACTTCTATCGGTAGAGGTCTAGTTAGTTTGTCCCACATGCATGGGCCATAGTGATTGACAAATTTTTAAAAGGCATAATCGATGTATTGACCTGTGGCTTTGGCCACGTATGTCCTTTTTGTCAAAACGTGCCCCTACGTTCATTTTTCTTTGTCGTCGCTGAGCTATGAGGATCAAAGCTATGTAATGTTGGTTATCGGTCTTTGTCACAAATGAGCTGTTGATTAAACTCCACTCGTGACAAAAGCCTTTCTCATTGGGAGCATTTTTTTTAATTACTCTAATTTGCCTTCATAAGCTTAAATTCAACTCTATACATTAAATTAATTATCCAAACGTCTTTGAGCTCTACCATTATCCATTCCTTAATATATTCTATTAAATCAACAATCATTGTTATCGTTATTTAAGCCATTTTGAATTTGTTTCATTTAAATAAGCTTCATTTTTTCTTTTAATCTTTAATCATAAGTAGTCTGATTTTAATTTGTACATTGTCGTATTTCGATTACTTATTTTTCTATTCCATTTGTTTTACGTATCGTATAATTATTTTATGGTCTTGCCATTTTTCGTGACACCATTTTAGACTAAGTGGCTAATTGTGTTCTTCAATTTTGTAGGGTAGCATCTACAACCTTGCGACCATCCAATTACACTATCAAAGACAATTATTTTTAAACCATAAACACGCTATAAATCTCCTTTCACCGACTCCATCTGCGATCGTGAATGGTGCACTTTTAAGGTACCAAGACGTTCCCTGACCACTGACTGTCACCTCTAAGTATGCCATCCTCACTTGCAATCATGAAGGAAACTGATATGTGATTCTTTGGGTATTCCTCATTTTTCTCTATTTTCTCTTTTCTGCATTGAATTCTCCCTTTTCTGGGTGATTGTCTACATTGAATCCACATTTCCAATTTAGTCTGAAACAAACCTTATGCATCATGCTTGCTCACATATCCTAAATAAGGGGTCTAACCTTCTGCATTTCACTTATCACATACTTCCTGAGACTGCACGAACAAAATTAACACATCAAAACATTCCTCTCACCTAGTTAACTGATTAGGACTTAAAAACCCAACAAGAAACCATCTCAGACATTTCCCAAGCCAAAAATACCTAAAACTAGCTTTAGACTTCCATTCTTTAGGCACCTTCATTATCCATTTTGCTTTTATTTTACAACTCGAAATTAATCATGATGATAAAAAATATGTTGTTTGATTTATTTGTCAACAAAACACATAAACAAATGTTTATTTATTTCACACTTGTTGTTGCTCTCTCTCAAATCAAGACAAAATAACAATGTCCTCCACCCAATAAAATTACTTCTCCTAACAATCTCACTCAACAAGATTCTAAATCAAAACCATGCCTTTAGTTACTCAACCTCCTATCTCCACGACTTCACTTCCTGAGAACCATGTCATGCGCAATTATCCCCATCTTAAAACTAATCCTCATATCCCTCATCAAGACATTCTTCCTAAATTGAGCGCACCACCATCTCCCACTCCTCTAGAGACACTCGGGCCTCCTCCTAACCCCATAATATGACTTCTTACTCCAAAAATCTTCTATGATCTCTCAATCCGCCCAATCTCCTAAATTGGTGGATCACATTCCACCCACATCCCATTTTGATAATTTTATTTCATCCACTATTAATAGGCTTGTCTAGCCATCTCAACCTCTTCACACTTCAATTCCTGCCCATCGTATACTCCCATTGTCTCAATCTCCTAACACCAATATCCCCGCTTACCATTTACCACAACAACCTACCCAACTTTAACAACCAAATCATGTCCCTATTGTTCAAAGTCATCCTATACAACAATCTCAACCCATGACACATGTTAATCCTTACCAAACAATTCCCCACACACCTACATATCTGCAAAATAATCAACGATCTTATCAAACCATTTCGCAAACATCCTATCCAAAAACGTATCAACCATCTTATCAGATGATTCCCTAAGTACCCACACACCCACAAACACATTGTTCACCTTATCAAACTACTTTTCAAACCACACAGGCAATCCAATCTCAACCTTACAACACCTCGAGTGATCCAATTCACGCCTTAATGAATCGGTTAGCTAGTTTAGAAACCCTTACTGTAGCACCCAAGAACACCTTATCCTTTGAAGACATCTACAATGAACCCATTCATCCGTTAGTTCCAATCAAACCCTACCCTCCTAATTGGAAAATTCCCATGTTTACTAAGTTCAACATCAAGGAATATCCCCAATAGCATCTCATCGCATTTAAACACGCGTGTTGTGTTATTGCGCATGATCATGATCTACTTCTTTGCACTTTCCCCATGTCTTTGTCCAGTCCTGAGTTGGACTGGTACAACAATATTTCACAACATTCCTTATTCTCTTTCACTCAACTTACATAGTTGTTCTTACAACACTTTTCTACTAATATCACATGCAAAACCACTATCACTTATCTATACCATTTGACAGTTTGAAGATGCACCCATCGCCAACTTCATTGCACGGATGGCATGGGTTTATAAACCAAATGTCCTTCACTCTTTCGCAAACTGAACTCATAAAATTATTATCGTGTTCTTGTGTAAAACATATATCATCTACTTTACAAATCCAATCATTCCAAACCTTTGAGGAAGCTTTCAAAATGGTTTGCAAACTCAAAACCCGTGCCATTGAGCAGGGTCGTCTCAAACTCAGATCAGCCAAACCAAAGTTGAATCTACTAAACCATTCACACATAATGAAAAATTTAAGGGTACAACCAACACTGTGGTCATTAAACCCTCATCAACATCTACATAAAGCACATGGTCTCAACAACGATCCCCTCAATCAACATCCAACTACACTTTCTTAGGGGAATCATATAGCTCCTTGTTTGACAAATTGATGATTGTAAACTCCATCCAACTTCCTCCCATACGACCCGTGGACAACTTGCAAGCCAGGCCTATTTGGTATCATGAAGCTCACTATTGTAAATATCATTGAGTCCAAGGGCACGCCATTGAGAGATGTTGTTACTTCAAATATCATGTCCAACAACTCTTAAATCAAGGAGATATCCAAATCAATAGCTCCACTGCGTAAACTAATCAACCACCAACAAATCAAGCCACACTCTTTACATCTCAACTGTCGAATGCTTACACCATTAACACTGTCAATCAAGATCCCATCTTATCACTAACTCTGCATGTTCCTACAGTGGACATTATTCCCATCCCTTATGTGGAACTTGTCATACCTACATTAACTTTTACTACATGTGTTGAACCGTGCGCTTTCTCCTATCCTTATCACATCCACATCAAATTTGACTATACCATCCACTTTTTCCACTTGAAACACATCCCAATCTACCATATTAGATTCACCCTTAACACCTATTTTATCCCCAATGATATCCACACATATCCCTACATCTATCACATCTATTCCTTCACCCACATCTGCCTCAAACACACCTATTACTACACCTACATTACTCACAACCATCTCAACTAAACTCAGTTCTACTACATGCATCCTTATAACCATACCTTCGACATCAACCCAATTAGTAAACATATCATTCTTACCCCTCGAAATATTTATGAAACAACCAGTCCCACCTACTTCTACACCTGAAAATACTCCTACATTTGTTGCATTACCTATAAGGTCTACTCCATTAGCTATCACATCACCCACATCTCCAAATATCCCAAATATGCCTACATCTCTATCTATCCCACCTACCCCTATATCTATCATATCAACAAGTCCACCTACTCCTACCTTGACATATGTACCTATATCCTCGCCCATGGCCACATCACCCATTTTATCCCAATATTCCCTACCTAATCCTTCTATCACACCAACCAAATCCTCTCGATCTGCAACCCTATCAAAGATACCCTCTGAAACATCTACTGAACCAACACATCCACCTAAGTCAAATAAAGATGATTTCCCTTCTCCCTATATAAAATAAAATCTTCCAATGCCAAAACTGAAACATTCCATTAATGTCCTCATCTTGTTTTAGGACATTTTCTCCATTAATAACCCCACCACCACTGTCAGATCCTTCGGTTGAGATTATTATCATCCCTACTAGAGGTAAATCTTCTCAGTTGAAGTCTAAGGCTTGAGGAAAAAATCCCTGATAGTCCTCTGTGCATCCTCAGAAAAATTCAGGTTTTCCCTCTTCTCAACAATGCAATGCCACAACATCTATTTTAGGACCAGTCTCTCTATCTACGATATCTTGCAACAATCAATCCACATCCAAATGACACAATCCTTCAACCAAATTTTATTTGTCATTGTAAATTTGGATCATATTGCAAGTATTACACAACAATTACAAATAATATTCAATATGCTCCAATATTCTTCACACAATACAATAGCCTAATATATAGGTAGTAGTTTCCCTAAAATATAGGAAACTGACTATCTCGTGAACCATATTTGTAAGGTGAGTGGAAACTACCTCACAATCAATATGATGCTAATATTTTATTATTGTTATAAAGTTGTTTATAACAATTCATAATAACAATAATAATAATTTTACAAATAAAGGAGCACTAATAAATATATTTCCCAACATTCCCTCCCTTAGTGTGAACATGGGGAAAACCTTCCTTTGTACTTGCACCTGCTCATGATCTGGTGATTTTCACCAGATAATCACAAACATCACGGATGGTTTTGCAAATGGTTGAGCCCAAACTAAGAATGGTGGTTTTGCAATTGGTTTACCACAAACCACAAAGGGATGGTTTTGTGAATGGAATACCAACAACCAAGAATGGTGGTTTTTCTATTGGTTTACCACAAACCACAAATGAAGGTTTTCAAATGGTTTACCTATAACCACATCATGATATGCCAAGTACTAGTCTTAGCCCTCATCACATCTCACTGCAGGGAATAACAAAGGAAATTCTACTGAAATCTACTGCTCATACATACATAGAAAAAGATAACATAATGGAAATGGAAAATTAGATCATGTTCCCCCTCTCAATGTGAAATTTCCACTTATTGAAAACTGCAAACTTGTACCACACTGGAAGCATTAAAATCAAATTGCACACACACACACACCTGTCACCAAAGCTGGTATGCAGCCCCATCATTGGCAACTGATGAGAGGTCACTAAATGACCTCCAACCTTTGATTCCTCCTACCTCCAGTGTCATGCTCAGTACAAGAAGTCTTCAGATCCACTGTCTTCATGTACTTGTGCTTCCCCATTCTCTGATCCTTCTTCAGTAATGAAATTGGTCTCGATTCCTTTGAGTTTTCCACTAAGTATATCTTGAGCTCAAGCTCTACAAAATGAATTTGTATGTCCCTTTTTCTTATAGTAGAAACATTCTCTTTCCTCTTTATATTTAGAAAAAAAATTGTATTTCCTTTTTACATACATTGTTGTTTCTTCTTCTACATCTTCTTTGGTCCGTTTTCCTTAGCTAGGAGAGCTGATATCATATCTTCCAATGAGTTGGAAGGCATCTGACCAAGTGTGAAGAAAACATTATTGTATTTGGGAGGCAAACTATTAAGTAGAATAGTTTTTGCATCTTCATCATCTATTGGGGCTTTTACTTCTGCCAGCTGTCGAAGGAGAGACCGTAAATCATTAATATGGCTGGATATTGTAGCTCCACCCATTTTTAACTTGAACAATTGTAATTTAAGAGAAAATTTTGCATTTACTGCTTTAGCACAAAAGGTTTTGGTTCAAGTTTTCCCACATTTCATGAGATGATTTCTTGAGATCAACATAGTGTAGCTCAATATCTGAGAGAGCAAGACCAATAATGGCTTTGGCTTTATCATCTCTCATTTCCCATTCTGCCAATTTCATCGGATCTGTAGGTGTTGGTTCTTTTCCATCTACTATCCTCGAAAGATTTTATTCATTAATTGCATAGTGAATCTTCACTTTCCAAGTATGAAAGTTGAGCCCATTGAATTTTTCCAGTGGAACTTCCATTGGATGGCAAAAAAGAGGGTATTTTCAAAATTGGTATTTTCTCTCAAAATTATAACTAATGCAACGAGAATAAAAAAATAAGCACTTTTTCAAAAAATGGCGCTAGATTTCAAGTTACCGTGCAAAAGTTATGGAGGTTACAATTTCCCGTAAAATGGTCTAATTTAATTAAAATTGATACAACGATAATGTTTTTCTCAAAATGGTGAGAAAATTAATCATGTGACCACTCGTTGGAATTGGGAGGAAATGAGGTTTCCAAAAATACCAATATTTCAGAGAACTGACACTGAAAAATATTAATTTGGTGAAAAATCATTGATTGTCGTCAAAATGCAATTATTAAAAAAAAAACTATAGGAAAAATTAATTTTTCAAAACTCTAGTCTTCATGAAAATTTAAAATAATTGTCCAATCAGAGTTGGTTGTGCAAAAAACTCACGTGAATTTGGGAGTGCATAGATCTGTTAATAACTGGAGAACTAGAGCTCCAATTTGAGAACCATTTAATGTGTCAGAAAGCTTATTTTGATAGCTTCACAATGGTACTAATTTTGTTTAATTTCATTACATAATCTGAAAGCTATTATTGACCGATTTTGATGCCCAACTCACAAAAAAAATCATGCTTTCTTTTCTTTGACAGCCGTATATTTGCCCAGGTCTGCTGAAAAATGTATCCATCTAAACAGCCAGCTCAAATGCTTTTATTCACTCCATCAATAGTGACACATAGGATAAATCTGCAAAAGATTAATATATGTTCACGCATTACTGTATTAGATATATAGCAATTTCATTTTATTTCTAGGTTGAATGCAAACAATGCTCTTTCAATCCTTTATTGACAAACAATATAGTCCTGAAGCGTAAGCTAATGCTTGGTCACATTTACCTCAAGGAAAAATGACTCGTGTATAATGTGGTCTGATTCAACACTTGGAACAGAGTGCACATTGACAGAGCACGACCAGGCCGTCAATCTCCATGTCGGGACCCCAAAATAGTGGCTAAGTACACAAAGGCATGTAGGTGCGCAAGGCCTAGTTGGAGAAGGGCTCGCAAGGATAAGGCACTCAAGATAGGGTTTAAGAAAACCCTTGGCACGCGTGCGGATAGAGAAAAGGTTTTAGGACTTAGCCATATTGGGCATTTTGGGTAGGACATGAGAAAAGTGTGATCCGACTACGCATGCGGAGTGGATAAGGTGCTAGCCTAGCAATGTGATGCCCATGAAAGGAATATGCCCTACGATAGAAGGTTCTGGAAGACATCATGACAAAAAGTGGAGAGCTCAGCCATGGAGAAGCATGCTCCCATGGAGGACCACATTCATACACTTGGTGCCAGATATGAGGTTGCAGAAGGATGAGTTGGAACTTTGGGATGCCATATATATGCGAACGTTCGTAGGAGAAAGAGGGAGAGAGATCAGATAGAAAAGAGAGGAGAATATAAAGAGCGAAGCTCTGCAGAAATACTGCGAGAACTCTGTGGGATTGAGTAGAAGCTATATAAGGGAGTAATGTATTAAGGGGCTGGGTTATAAATTTTTATTTGTATGGATGAAGGACACAATCCCTGCTGTGATGTATGACTTCAGTTTGATCAAGTTGTGGTAGTCTAATGGATCCATTGAATGTAATGAGGTTACAAACATGAATGAGTATGAATATAATTGATTCGGTTCATATCTATATCTTTTCATTTCTGTTCATGGATGTTATGGAATAAATGTAAATCCTTATGTGTTTTCCTTTCTGTTGTAGTTCTATCTATTATCTGTAAACACTCTCTGTTTGGAATGAATACATTTGTCTAAAGGTTATTCTGAGCCCTATGATGATTATATGTCTCATTTCCAAATTTATTCATTAAGATTCATGACATAGATGATGGTTTCCACTTAACTCACATAAAAGAGAGACTCGACACCCACGCGTAGCTCAAGTGAGTGCCCAGCACCCGCTGGGTGATAGGCCAATGCGCATGGGATTCCTTGTTCTTTTGGTGGGTGTAAAAATGACTACATCTTGGTTCCATTGCTGGTACAAGATCTTTTTGAAGTTGTAGGAAATGGCATAGATCTTGATCTGTGTAATGAGTAATGACAGAGTGTTTAACTTTGGAAAGTGTTGAATCATGGTTTAAAAGCACAGAGGATGAATTTTCTCAGATATTCAACACTGGATTTGAGTTTGATGTACGTAGATGGGTTAGAAGAGAACCTCTACCATGATTTATACGAAATTTTTTTCTGTTGCTTCATAGTAGAACTATATGAATGAATCTCAGCATATGTGTCTAGATCAAGCTGGTATTATAGAACATGTGCGTAGACCCAAGAAGAATACCAGAGGCCGCATGATGTAGATCTGACGTGGACTCATGGTGTGGATCATTGATGGAAAGGTGTGTTGGCTAGCTATACTCTGGAGTACGCTATTTCTACATACTCTTGTCCAGAAGTTGCTGAGTTTGAGTTTCTGTGGGAGCCTAGAGGATCATTTCTACATGTTATCCCTCTAGAAATGAAGATCTTGATTATTACCTTGAGTTTAGAGGCATTTCTAATGGCCGGCTAAACCATTCTTAGCACTGGGCAAGGAAGCTAGGGTGGAGGAAGATGGTAGATATTACGATGAAGAAGGAAAGGGAGGAGAGGTGACTCAAGTATAGAGAAGTGCGTGAAAGGGAGATTATTGGACAACGCTAGGTTACAAGTGTGATGGATCTATGGAGGCAGACATTGCGAGAAGGAGTTGAGGTTCACGTAGAGGACATGGAACCTGAGTAGTCTGTGCTACCCCATCTTAGAAAGCACATAAGAGAGACCCCTTCGGATTCTGATGAGAGTTCTTCGCATGGAGAGAGAAGAGTCATTGACATGTATCTAAACCCATTTAGTGACCAAACCCTGGTGCTTGGTTTTCTAGATCAAGGAGTATTGCTGATCCAGTTGGTATCAGTGGAAGTGACAGATCTGCACCTAGGAGATACAATTTTTCATTTCCCACTTCTATGGCTACCCATACTATTCTAGTATTTGGAGGAATTTTTGGACAAGGAGCAAGTACACAAGCCTTCGGTCTCATGTTGGGGAGTGGCGCGGGGTACACTAGTGGTATTGAGGCATTATCACAGACTGTCGACGCGTAGTTTAGTGGAACTTTGGGGACTCTTGGCACGACCACTAAAGGACCTAGTGGATCTAGTGGGTCAGGAGGCACAGGACCTGGTGGATTTGGTGTCTTAGGAGGCACAAGACCTGGTGGATCCGGGGGTGGAGGAAACACAGGAGGAAATCAAGGCTCTAGCTTAGGAGGACAAGGACCTCAACAACACCCTCAAGTTTTCTTTGAGATGTCTTTGCATTTTCTAGATTATAGAGGTATTGAAGATGCTGTAGAACATGTTCACAAGTGTGAGCTGCTATGGCATGCAAAGGGGATCACAATCCTGGAGCGGAAGGCTAGTCAGTTTGCAACGACATTGTAAGGGCGCGCGCATAGCTGGTATAGGAAATATGACCCTCATCAAACGGTGGTGGATTATACTGCTTTAAAGATTGCCTTCTTGGTAGAATTCCACATTCCTGAGTTTAAACAGAAGAGCATAAATGCCCTAAAGGAGATTCAACAGGGAATGGCAGAGAGTGTGCGGGAGTATGATGCATGGTTCAAAACCCTCATGTAAAAATTATCATATGACATTCACCCATCACAACATGCTCAATGGTTTGTTGGGGGGTTGATAACACATTTTAGAAGAGCCCTATCTCATAAAACTTTCATAGATCCATACAAGGCGTTGGAAGTTGCTTTGCACGTCGAAATTGTTGGAAGTGTTGATACTGGTGTTACCTGTTTCTGAAAGCTTAGATCACTGCTATGGCTAAGCAACTAGAGAAGTTGTCTACGAACTCAGCCCATGAGACTCACAGTGGTATATGGTGTACAAATTGTGAAGTAGAGGGGCATGCCAATGATAGTTTTCCCCAGAGGATAGTATGCGCCGTAACAATAGATTGTGAAATTTGTCATGGGGACCATGATGCAAGTAGATGTCCCTTGTTACAACGCACAATTAGGAAGAATGTGTCTTTCTACTATAAAGATCTGCACCTCTACAATCCATGATACTAAGGATTGTAGGGCTTATTGATCAGATCCATGAGGCTATTGATCATGGGGTGTGCCAGACCAGCATTTCCAATAGTTATAAGGGCGATGATCTCCATTATGAGGAGCGTGTAGATGGAGGTGCACGCGGAAGGGGATTTCAAGGAGGATTTTGTGGTCATGGTAACTGTGAAGGAGGAAGAAATGAGTTCCCACATGGAACCTATTTCAATTGTGGTTCTACAGAGCATTACAAATGAGAGTGCCTAGATCTATTGCAGTGCTCATGGTGCGAGAAGAAGCACAAGTATGAGGAGTGCCCCGAGTTGTTCGAGTACATGAATCAACAACACCGGAAAGAAAAGGGCACTACAATGGTAAGCATTAAGAAGACAAACACATAATGGATGCCACAGGTGACACGTGTATGCGGGTTTGGAATCTGTTATGGTAACAACAAGAGCAGAGGCCATACGTGCAAAGGAAATACCAAGGCAGATGAACTTGGTTTCAAGGGAAGAAGTGGTACATGGGAAGCACCTGGAACCTACACATCAAAAGGAGGTATATCGATATACCATGAATGCCATTCAAAGTTTATAAGGATAAATGTAGTGTCTAAAGGAGCAGTTTAGGAGGGAGGAGCAAAGAAGAAATGTCGAGGCACCAAAAGATGACCTGGATGAGGTTAGGGAAGTATGTAAAATGCTAAGTTAAGAGAATATTATTCCCTTGCTAGGAGAATTGTTGAGAGAGAAGGTACCACGTGCAGGCAGAAGAGTGCGAGAGGTAGGTCTTGCATATAAACCTTCCCCCCTCACAGTGTGTGCATGGTTTTGTTTAGCTAAGTTAGAAAAATGAGAACTAACACCTAAATAGTTCTATAACAAAGCTAAATCAAAATCTAAAACACCATCAAGATAAGAGCTAAGCAAGGTTAGACAACAACATTATAGCATTAGAACTTTGAAGCATAAATCAAACTAACATGATAATTATCAAGAACCTCTACTCTTTAGATTACTAACAAAATCAAATGGACCTATGTAGATTCAACGGCAATCAATAGTTGATTGTTTGATCTTCAATAAAATAGAAATGGGAGCTCATCAAAGCATGACTACAAGACCACTTTTATTATTCCCATATGAACCTAAGAACTTGGATGAATGCAATACAAGAAATGAGGCTTAGCTCTTCCAATGGTGAATTGCTCAAGAATGACAAAAGGCTTATAGTGTATTTGTTATATGCTTACTTTTGTTTCTCAAGAATTAGGTGTAAGTGTAAAGGTAGGAGGAGGGCTCTTTATATACCCCAATGGATAAAGGGATCTCTACATCCCTTTGCATGTGGGATAATAGAGATGTTGAGTTAGTTGTGGATAATGGGGGTTTAGATAGGGTTTAGTTAACTTTAGGAGGGTTTAGCCTGTCCTTTAGTGACTCATGTGGATAAAGGGGGTTTATTAATTGATCAAGATGATTAATTAATAGATGCGCAAGCTTATAAATTTTTTTAGAGGAATATTAGCGTGATTTGTACTATTAGAGGGACTTAATCAAATAAATGATTTATTGATTTAATGGAAGAGGATGCTAATTAATTAATAATAGTTAACTAGTCTAGGTAGAAAGGGGTATTAATTAATAATAAATAATTAATTAATGTAGATAGAAAGGGGAGTTGATTAAAGGAAGGTCGTTAATTGGCGTCCTTTTTGGATAGAAGAGTTAATTAATTAATGCAATGTAATTAATTAATGATGATAGGAGAGAAGATGAGCATTATTGATGATATGTTGCCAATTTGTGGGAAAGGGGATAATTAGCACAATTTAAGTATTTAAATTGTTCAAGCTAAATTATAGGTTTCTACATTTGCCCCTCTTTGGGGTGGTGTAAGCGATGCCACTTCAAAGATAGTGGACAAATAAAATTTTGAAAGTGTAGAAGAAAAACTAGTAGAAGTGATAGATGCCTCCTTGAGTGTCGATGTGGCGATGAAAGAAGGCAATCGACGATTGAAAAAGGTGAGAGAAAGGATAGAAGAATGAGCAGGAGCTAAATTCCCCAAGTGAATAAGAATAATAGTGTTTGTTAGGAGAATGATGTAGAAGAGGAACTGTTAATGCAAAATCATAGCACCCCCAAATGAATCGTCAGATCTACTTTTCTAAGGCAGAGTCATTTGGTGTGATTCGTATAACATTGAGTTTTCCCTAAAGTGTGGGACTTTGTAAATGGAAAAAACTCTCTAGAGAAGGCTGGTTCCTCTTCCTAAAATACTTACCAACAAGCTACTCCAGTGCAGGAATGCTAATCTAATCTTAATCTAACTTTTCCAAGGGGACAGAGAGAGAGAGAGGGTGAAAGAGCCTACACTAAGAAGTGATACACCAGAAAAGGAAGTGGTTGAATCACAGACCTGACCGCCTAAAGTGGAGAGAGGTGAGCAGAGGAGAGGATATACATAATGTACCGTGGATCAGAGATAGATTTCACATAGACACCACTTTGAAACCCATTAAAACACAACTCCTAGACCTGCAAACGAACATCCAAAACATGCATAGGTGCCCTGCAATGAAGAGAGGCAAGAAGAAACAACCAAAAAGAGCAAAGGATGCAAAAATGCATCACAAAACACATTTTTTTATTGCTTGACAAGTTTTCACAGAACATCATTCACGAGCAAGAGGTAAAAACACCATTTATAGAGTAGGGGAGGAGGTTTGAACTCCATTTTCAACCCCGAGGAATAAAAAGAGGGGGAGGTAGAGAGGAAAAATGAACAATCATTTGAATGCACCCCTCTATTACAATATATAGGTTGAATGGGAGAGAGAAGAGGGAAGAATTTGAATCCTACTCCAACCACCCTGAGATACGCATTGAATCTCATTTTAAAAGCTCAACCACTGAATATCAATGCCTTTTGTAAATCCGCTCACAATATGTCGCTTCTGGTTCTCCAGTGGATCAAATCGAATCAGATTTGGTGGTTGAAGAGATCAGATTATGTGTTAATGGCCTGGAAGACTTTTCTCCATTTTTCTCCTACCTAACCTCCCCAAACTTAAAGTTTTAGATCTTCATGGTGTAGACGAGGCCGAGATCTTTCCTACGGTGTTAGATTTGCAATATTTTGAGCCCTGAGTCGAAAGATATGCCCCTTTGAAATTTGTATCGGGTTCGTATAAAAAAGGTGGGAAAATAGTTTGAAAACGGGTCCCCCTTTTTTAAACTAGACATGTGGAGGGTTGGTGCATGTTTGAGGGTGGCCTCTGCATTTTTCTTTTGGAGTGGCATGGTGTTGACACTTGGCTTATTCCGCTGCCTACTTGATCTCCTTATATTTTTTTCCTAAGTCCTTTGCTCGGCGGGGTCATATATCTGATCGGGGACACGCAACAACCTGACGCTTGCTTGGAAATGCCCTTTCAATCTTGCTCTTGAAATAGTGCCATTTCGACACTTGGCACTCTCCGTTAGCTTGCCATCATGCATT
Organism: Taxus chinensis; assembly: GCA_019776745.2. Taxonomy (NCBI): domain Eukaryota; kingdom Viridiplantae; phylum Streptophyta; class Pinopsida; order Cupressales; family Taxaceae; genus Taxus; species Taxus chinensis. The sequence goes on along the minus strand of CM034146.1, from coordinate 977,235,695 downwards.
GACCATTCAACCCAACTCTGTCCCCTTTTTGAGACTGGACGCGTGGAGGCTCTACGCTCGCTTAAAAACATGATCAAGATTTTTATTTGAAGGAGCGATCGGGTTGACACTTGGAAGCCTCTGTAGACTCTTAGAATTTTCAATGACCCCTCTAACCTTTTCAGACCTTGGGCTATGTGGCGGTTTGGTGCTTGTTTGAGCCTCTGCTTTTGGATTTACCCTTGGAGATGTGTAGAGTCGACATGTGGCTTCTTCCATGACCACTTTTATACTTAGCCTCTTTTGAGGCCTGCCATGTCTACCTTTTGACCTCTATTGACTATTTGCTACGTGGAGGGATGACACAAGTTTGAGTCTCCCTTTTTGGATTCAACCTTGGAGAAGCGCCGTTTGGACATTTGGCTCTCTCCGCTGTCTCCTCCATACTTATTCGATTTTTCGGACTCGTTCTGAACTGTTTTGAGCCCGAAGACTTTGGATCTTTGCCGTTTCTTTTCTTTGAGCCTCTGACCTCTTTGACACTTCTTGGCCTCACAATCTAACTCTGTTATTTCATTTTATAGCCTGCCTGAGTCTGTTTGATGGTTTTAAAGCACAAATTCACTTGACAGAGCCATTTTTTGAATTTCTTTACTATATAGGGTTGTTTAATCCTTTACAGGCATTGCCACTCCATTGTAGAGTCCCTCTGCAACTTGTTTATCATCCTGGAATGTGAGCTCACAGGTATGAGTCGTTTACTTCATAATTTCCTTATGTGTAGGACTTGTCTTGACCAAATTTGTTGGGGGGCGAATTTGGGATAACAATTTGGCGAGTCACGGGGACATCTACCTGCTAGATGAATGGACCAGTGGCCTTGAAGCATCCATTGGGCATGGAGTCAAGAATGATGGCCTGACACTAATCCTTCTTATAAAATGGACTCCCCGACTACCTGCACTTTGCTGACCTCTGCCTGACTTTGAACCCACCTGCGCGTCTGCATTCTCAATTTTCATAAGAAAATCTTAAAATGGAGTTTCTGAGAGTAGAAAATTGTATTGACCTGGGGATTTCATTTGTCCCTGAATGAACTGTTTTGAATATGAATTTTAGTTGCTTTGCATTTGCTTCCTTTTGGAACTAGCAACTGTTACAGACAACTATGAGTCTTCTTGCCATGAATATTAAAGAGCCTGGCCTTGTGCACCTTCGGAGCAATACAAAACTTATGTACAAAGACCAAATCATACATGCCTCAAATGAGACATGCAGAGTGTGCATAAGCACTTCTTCTATTGGAAACAAAGTCTACTTCTACTCCTAAACTAACCAGAGAGAAAGAATGCTAAACAAATCTTGCTACATGCAGGGAGAAGTATCTTCCCTTTCTCAAAAGGGGCAGCCATGCAAATGATTTGACACTAAATATGGTTGCCTGTATGAGTGAAAAACTGACAATAAGCCGGTCCTCCACCCAAATCATCAAGGTATCAACATTAATGGAAAATACCTCTTCAAACTGATTTGCATTGGACTCCTGGAGGTATTGATGGTGACCCTTGGTACTTTGATGATCATCCTCATGTCCTGACATAGGCATGACTAGTTTTATCTTCTCCCTTGGCTCTAATGAAGCCAAGTACTTGATTGGGCACAGTCTGATCCTTTGGATGTGCCCGTTTCTCTAAAATTCAACTCAAAAAATGGAGTCTTCTTGTGGACCTTCTTGGATGGATAGTGTGAGAGGGATGGTGATAGTCTCTTGCTTTTTGCCTTCCTCCTCCTTTGAAGAACATGGAAGATCAAGATCTTCTAACCTTGGTTCCAGAGGGCCATTATGGAATACGGGTTGTTACACTTGGATGTTCTCCTTCATGGCAATAGGTTCATGTGCTTGGAAGGTGGAAGATAGAGGAAAAAATGATGTTATCTCCTCAAGCTCCTCTTCATTAAAACAATCTTCCAAGTCTGACAAGCAATTTGCCTCCTTGTTGTCCTATTGTGTGTGCTCTACCTCCTCCATGGTGTCCTCTTGATCTGCAACTTGATCACCATGGCTCCCTTCACTTTCAAACACGAAGTTTGAAATATAAAACTCTTCTTCAACATCAGAGCTTGAAGGGGATGAAGTGGGAGGAAGAAATGAAGGTTCTTCTATAGCCTGCTCAACACTTGGAGCCTTTGAAACTGTATGGTCCTCCCCCATCATGGGTTCATCAATCAAATCAGGCCCTTGAAATGAAAGCAAAAAATCTTTAATGATGCTTTCTTCATTGAGTGGCCTCAACACTGATTTGATCTCTCCCAGCTACTCCCCTTAAATGGGTCTTAGAGTTGATTGTTCCTCCTCTTTAACTAGTTGGGAAACTTGGATTAGATCAACATTCTGCTCAGACAAAGTGCCATCAGGTACACTGCATTTGGAGAAAATAGACTGTTGATCTTTTTCTTCTTGTTTTTTCTCTTCTTCTGCTGCAAACTCAGCCTCAGCCACCACTGGATCTTCAACCTTGACCTCCTCTATGGGCTTGACCATCAATGGGATCTTTGTAAACCTAAATTTGGCAGCCTAACTCTTCATATTATCTGTCATTTCTTTCCCGCCGGGCTCCTCTTCTTGATGTTCTCCTTGACTAGATTCTTGAGTATCTTCCCAATGTGGGCTTGGGAAAGCAAGAGGAGTGGCATGTTGGGGTTCAACCAGCTTTGCAATTGTTTGTGGTGGGAAGGGAGGTGGTACTTATTGTTTGTTTGGAGGGGATGACTATTTGGAAGGGAAAAGGACAGAAGAACTGAGATGGGATGGATGACTAGAGGATGGAGAAATGGAATTCAACACTTGGGGCAGCGTATGCTGGGAAGCTTGGAAACTGAGGACTTGGGTTGAGATGGTAAAGCTTGAGAGGGAGAAAAAGAAAGAGCTATGAGATGGTAAATGACTTACCCATTGAAACGGTTGGTCTTAGACTTTGCTCATAAGCTTCTATCCCCTTAGTCCACTGTGCAAGTTGGGGCAGCATTTCAACCATGAAGTCAAGCTTCTCCTGAGGGCTGTAATGTCTTGGAAAAGGGCCTTCCCGTGGACAAGGTGCCCTGTAACCAATCTTGAATGCTTTCATTTTTGCTATGCCCCTGGATTGCACCATGCTAGCCTCCATTCTTTGAATCTTCTCCAAAAAAAAGCATCCTCCATTTGATTGTTGTCATTGTATGCATACCCTTACTCATGATAAGCTCCATGGACAAACTGACTTTGACCCTACTCATATGGGTAAGCACAAATGCTTTGGATCTGATTATAATGCTGATTTGGAGGAGTTAGAAAATGCATTGGACGTGAATTTCACTGTTGTAAGTGTGAGTTCTTTGAAGGGAATGAAGTCATGATTGCACAACTTCATGAAATGGAAGAAAATGGGAGATATGGAAAGAAAAGTGAATGAAGATGGGTGGAAATGGATGGAAAAGGTCTGTAACTTAGATGATGGGTTATTGACTAGATGGAGTCACTAGATGTGCTTGCATGTGCCTCAAAAGGCTGACCCTAAACAAGAACACATTAACCTACTAAGATGAAGTGCTAAGGTGCTTCAGACCTGTCCCACCATGACAAAACTATTAGCGTGGTCGCACGGTGGCTTATGATTTGTTGTTGTAATGAGACATCTTGGAAAGATGGAAGATAAAACCCTAGGGTCCTATCGGGCATGCCAAAAACTGTTAATGAAAAATCACAACACCCCCAAATGAGTCGTCAGATATGCTTTTCCAAGGCCAGAGTCATTTGGTGTGATTCGCATAACATTGAGTTTTCCCCAAAGTGTGGAACTTTGTAAATGGAAAAAACTCTCTAGAGAAGACTGGTTCCTCTTCCTAAACTACCTGCCACAAGCTACTCCAGTGCAGGCAAGTTAATCTAATCCTAATCTAACCGTTCTAAGGGGACAAAGAGAGAGAGGGTGAAAGAGCCTATCACTAAGCGGTGATACACCAGAAAAGGAAGTGGTTGAATCATAGACCCGACCACCTGAAGTGTAGAGAGGTGAGAAGAGGAGAGGATAGACAGAATGTACCATGGACTAAAGATAGATTTCACACAGACGCCACTTTGAAACTCCATGAAACACAGCTCCAGACCTGCAAATGGACATCCAAAACATGCATAGGTGCCTTGCAATGAAGAGAGGTAAGAAGAAACAACCAAAAAGAGCAAAGGATGTAAAAATGCATCACAAAACACATTTTTTATTACTTCACAAGTTTGCACAGAACATCATTCACGAGTAAGAGGCAAAAACACCATTTATAGTGCAGGGGAGGAGGTTTGAACTCCATTTTCGACCCCGAGGAAGAAAAAGAGGGAGAGGTAGAGAGGAAAAATGAACAACCATTTGAATGCGCCCCTCTATTACAATATATAAGTTTAATGGGAGAGAGAAGAGGGAAGAATTCGAATCCTACTCAACCACCCTGAGATACACATTGAATCTTGTTTGAAAGCTCAACCACTGAATATCAATGCCTTTTGTAAATCCACCCACAACATGTTGCTTTTGGTTCTCCGGTGGATCAAATCGAATCAAATATGGTAGTTGAAGAGATCAGATTCTACGTTAATGGCCTAGGAAGACTTTTCTCCATTTTATCATCACCTAACCTCCCTAAACTGATATTTTTATGATCTTCATGGTGTAGATGAGGTAGATATATTTCCAATGGTGTCAAATTTGTAATATTTTGAGCCCTAAGTTGAAAGATATGCCCCTTTGAAAGTTTGTATCGGGTCCGTACAAAAAAGGTGGGAAAATAGTTTGAAAACGGGTCCCCCTTTTTTAAACTGGACATGTGGAGGGTTGGCACATGTCCAAGGGTGGCCTCTAAATTTTGCTTTTGGAATGGCATGGTGTTGACACTTGGCTTCTTCAGCAGCCTGTTTGATCTCCTTATATTTTTTGTCTAAGTCCTTTGCTCGGCGGGGTCATATATCTGACTGGGGACACGCGGTGGCCTGGCACTTGCTTGGAAACATCCTTTCAACCTTGCTCTTGAACTAGTGCCATTTGGACACTTGGCACTCTGTATCGGCCTGCCATCATACATTGACTATTCAACCCGACTCTGTCCCCTTTTTGAGACTGGACGCGTGGAGGCTCCGTGCTCGCTTAAAATCCCGATCAAGATTTACCTTTGAAGGAGCATCGGGTTGACACTTAGAAGCCTCTGCAGACTTTTAGAATTTTCAACGGCCCCTGTAACCTTTTTGGACCTTGGGCTACATGGTGGGCTGGTGCTTGTTTTAGCCTTCGCTTTTGGATTTACCCTTGGAGATGCGCAGAGTTGACACGTGGCTTCTTCTGCGACCACTTTTATACTTAGCCTTTTTTGAGGCCCTCTCTATCCACCTTTTGACCTCTGTTGACCATTTTCTACGTGGAGGGCTGGCGCAAGTTTGAGTCTCCCTTTTTGGATTCAACCTTGAAGAAGCACCATTTGGACACTTGGCTCTCTCCGCTGTCTCGTCCATACTTAGTCAATTTTTTGGACTCATTCTGAACTATTTTGAGCCCAAAGACTTTGGATCTTTGTTGTTTATTTTCTTCGAGCCTCTGGCCTCTTTGACACTTCTTGGCCTCGCAATCTGACTCTGTTATTTCATTTTATAGCCTTTTTGAGTCTGTTTGATGGTTTTAAAGCACAGATTCACTTAACAGAGCCATTTTTTGAATTTATTCACTACATAGGGTTGTTTAATCCTTTACAAGCCCTGCCACTCCATTGTAGAGTCCCTCTGCAACTTGTTTTTCATCTTGGAATGTGAGCTCACAGGTTTGAGTCGTTTCCTTCATAATTTCCTTATGTGTAGGACTTATCTTGACCAAATTTTTTGGGGGGGTGAATTTAGGATAACGGGAACGAAGATGAAAAGAAAGGAACAAGCTTTCATCCAGTGTATTGAAACAACTTTATTATCATCCTATTGCTAAAGATCTATGTCATCGGTCCTTATTAAAAATGTAAGCATACGAAAAAAGTAGAATGACATGCAAATCCATACTACGAACAAGTCCATTGTTGAAAACACCAACTCCATGTAATATACAAAATGCAATGTAATATGAGAAAGTAAAATATGCCTAACTCCTTACAACATACATAATGCAATGCAATACGAGAAAGTAAAAGACGCCTAACTCCTTGCAACATACATAATGCAATGAAATATGAAAAAGTGAAGATGTGATATGCCCCAATGATTAGGTGGGAGTAAACTCTTCACAGATAGAGGGGGATTAAGGCCAATATATAAAATAGGTTCAATCCTGAGGGAGAAACGATACCTCCCAATGTAATTTGGCCAAGAAACACATGATAGAAAGGAAGTGGAAAATTGTCTTATTAAAAGGGGGAAAAAGGTGTCCAAAAACATAGCAACAAGGCCATCCTATACACATGGATGTTCTAAATGATTTCTGAATAACAAAGGATGCTATGAAAATATTTAGAAGGTCAGTTGATGAAAAAGTGATTAGCCCAAGGTAAACATCTTGAGACAAGACATGCTCTAAAGCAAGAGTTTAAACAAGGTCCAAAAAGTGAAACTTGGTAACATACTAATCCTATTTACTCATCGAGATCCCGTGTGTGCACTTGGAAATGAATTACCTCTTGAAGGAAAGAGTTGATAGATAGTAAGTGAAGACACTAGCCAATGTGTAGGAATGATTTAGTTTGAAAATTAATTTGTGAATGGATTGTGAAAGGAGAGCCGTACATTGCTCCGCTGTTAGCCAGACGTTCTTAGCCCTGACAGAGATGCATTTGATTCTAATCAAAACATTTCTCTACTGCCAGTTAGGCATCCATAACCTTGGTAGAGATTATTAGAAATACCCCAAGAGAGAATTATATATCAATTTGCTTTTTCTTTTAGCTTTTGCTTTTTGATTGATTGATTTTGATTCTTTTGCTTTCTGAAAACTTATTTCAGATCTCTTGTTTGACAAGGGGTTAAGAACCACTGATGGCTATATGGAAGGATGTGGAAGTGATTTTTGACGATGACATTGGATAGTGTCAACAAATACGCCCAAAAGTTCTTCCTAAAATTTTATTAGATGAGAATAGTGATAGGAATCTCTAAGAGGTCAGTCGTTCTTTAATTTACCAAGGTTATGAAAGACCAAGGTGAAACGGATACCATAGAGATAAATGTCACAAAATGCGTGTGAATAGGCTAACCACAATAACATTGAAGGGATGAAAATGGTAGATGAATTGTAGATGAATATGAAAGAAAGGGAAGAAAGAACATCCATGTGTACGCAATACCTGATTGCAATGTTTTATCTTTGTACCTTTGATTTTGTTTTTTTAATGTTTTAATGTTTTCTCATTTTTTTATATTTTTGAATTGTTTTATGATTTTTTTTTTTTTTTATTTTTATTTTGGAAGTTAGGACCAATAATGTCACTCTGCATGATAGGATCCAACAACGATGTGTGTGACTTCCTTGATAAGGGAGACTAAGCACGTTTGTTTATCAAGAGTGATATGATCCCCGATCTCGATGATCGTGTTGAGTTCACACTCAACAAATGATTGTGATTTGTTTTGAAACATGGGTTTCATATGTGGGAGTTTGAGTTCCCTATCCATATGTTTATGCACTTTGCGCCATACTTGATGGGTACATTTGTGTGCATTATGGAATCACGTTTGATTTTGGATTTTATGATCATTGGAGTTATTGGTAGCTTTGGATATTTTTGTATTTTTGATCTCTACTTGATAAAGAACATGTCTGGGTTTCTTATAAGCTAATGCTTAACCTTTCTGATTCCAAGAAGTGAGAGAAGAATGTAGATGTTTATAATTGATGAGGGGAATGGCAGTGGGCTTGCCATAATCTTTGGTAGAAGAATAATGTGATGGATGAAAAGGATATGGTCCAAGGATTGAAGAAGATGGGCTACTGGGAGGTGAGCCATAGATAGAAGACAAAGGGATGCTAGGATGTGGCCCAAGGATAGAAGAAGAAGGGCTACTAGGATGTGACCCATAGATAGAAGATGAAGGGCTACTAGGATGTGGCCTAATAATAGAAGAAGAAGGGCTACTAGGACATGATCCATAGATGTAAGATGATGGGCTACTAGGATGTGGCCCAAGAATAGAAGATGATGGACTACCCGGGGGTGATCCATACATAGAAGACAACGGGATAGTTGGACGTGCCCAAAGAATAGAAGATAAAATGTGAGGGAGGGATACTAGAAGGTGACCCACACCTGGACAAAGATGAAGGGCTATTTGATGTTGACCCCATAAGAGATTTTGATTGAGGAATTATGATAGACAAAGAGTGATTGGGTGATGAGAAGATAGGCCATGGATCAATGCATGACCTAGGAGTTTCCTCACATAATTAAGAATGTGAAGATGGAAGAATAAGAGGAGGATCAAGTTGTATGATTTGAGGCTCTTCCTCTGTTTCTTGATATAAGGAATCAACCTTTTCCTCAAAATATGCAGACGCATCGAAGTCTAAAGAGAATCCTTGCTCGTAATCTGCTAAAGGAATATCTTCATGTGCCCCTATAAATGCCCTGATTGTTTCTTCATTCTAAAAGAGATCAATTGGTATGAGTTGTTGATCGACCACCAGGGGTTGATTGGAAGAAAGAGATTCAATTAGTGTGGAAGACTAAGAAGATGTTTGATGATGATTGATAGAAGAAGATGACGTGAGAGTAGAAGAAGATGTGGAGCTAGATTTCTCGGGTGTAGAAGAAGGTGGTGTGGACCTACCTATATGATGGTATATCATCTGTAAACTAGTAGGATTAAGTTCAAAGTCTATAGATTGCTACGCATGGGTTGATTCAGATGTTTGACTCAAAGGACTTTGAGTCACACAAATCTTCAAAGAAGGAAGACTTAGTGGGGGTGATTGATGAAGAAGGTTCTACGAAGAAGGGGAGGATCATGATTCAAGAATCACATTGGATGAATAATAACAAGGGTCTTGAAAAGAAAGAGAGAACCACGATTCAAGAATTGTATTAGATGTTTGATTGGAGGGATTTGGAGTCGCACGTATCTTTAAAGGAAGAAGATGTCATTGAGGTGACTGATAAAAGGGGTCCTATGAAGAAAGGGAGGACTGCGACGTAGGAGTCATATGAAATGTATGATAAAGAGGGTCTCGCGAAGATAGGGAGGACCATGACATAGGTGTCACATTACATGACTTAGGAGTCAAATTAGATGAATCCAATATAGTTTGTTTGGATTTGAATCATCAGAAGAGTCAGAGGAAATATTTGGATTGGAATCCTCAGAAGAAGAGGAAATGTTTGGATTAGAATTAGAAGAAGAGTGGGGGGAACTTGAATAATAATTTGGATCAGAAGCATCCAAATCATATCACCGACTATGAGATGAAGGTGAGGAATGAGTTACCCGAATGGGTTCTCTAGCATGAAGAACCAATTGAGGTTTGGTCATGATGGGCATCTTTTGATGTGAACACTAAAAATTTGATTCCTTATTGTCGTATGTATAAGGGACCTTGTGATAATCAGTCATTGTTGGAGTGTGTTGATACAAAGGTCCTAGACCTAAATAGTGATAATTAAACTTCTTCAAAGTGAAGAAGGTTTCATGTTGATTTGGGAACATAACGACAACCAACTAGACATTTCATAAAGATGGTGATGCTTGTGTGATTTTCCAAAAGGGAAGCTAAGGAAAATATACATCGTGAGGACTCAAGATTGATAATCCAACAAGGGATGGAGGTGTAAATGTCAAAGGATTGATCAAAATTTTAGCAACATAAAGGATACAAAGGAAATATTTCCAATGTTCGATTGATGCAAAAGTTGCTTAAATGTTTTTGCTAAGGTCTGAAAGATGTGTTCAAAAATGATCATGAACTTAGGAAAAAACAAGAAGATCAAGAGGATCAAAGACCCAAAATATTGTCCTAGAAATGCATTTATAAGATGGATAAACACAAGGAACAATCACACAAGTTCAAAACACAAAGCCAAATTAATGACCAAAGAATAATGAATGATAAAGAATCAATGGATCAAAGTGATTGTCTGAAATGGATATGTCGATGTGACAAATAAGACACAATCACATAAAGTTTGTTTGTAAACCAATCAATCATCGAATTACTTCCTAAGTCCTTTTCCAAATGATAGTTGGTGTTGTAAGATGATTAACAAAATGTCACCACTTATGTCAAGTTCAAGGGAATGAACAAGACGTAAGTAATAACAAGAAGTTAATGTGACCTCCCAAACAAGGTATACTAGAAGCAAGCCCAAATTCAATTAAGACCTATATCCCAAAAAGTGACAGTTACAATTTGTGAGTAACACAACAATGTCACCAAGATATGTTAACCAAACTTTGCGAGAAAGTAAGGTATTAATATCAAGATGATATTGATATAACACGCACAAGTGGTAACACTAACACTTTTCAAAATCGAGGTAGTAATAGAATTGAACTAAAATCTTAAAGTATAACTAAGGAATTGTTAAAATGTGTATAGCGTAACCTTATAATATAAATATTTAGGTCAAGTTTACAAGAAACAAGACGTAAATACCAAAATTGTAGTGATACGATATAAATAAGGTAACCTTTCCAAGGAAATTCAAGATGATGAACCACGCCTAACTATGATGACGATCCTGACATGGGTATCAAGATCATAAAGGCCACCAATGATATGAATACGCCTCCACACACTTTAGACATTTAACTTAACCAGCCATAAACATGGATGGGCATAAATGGACAAAAAAGTGGCAGAAATAATCAATTGATAACGCAAAGGTAGTCACTCTTCTTTTGATCAACAAAGTGTCAAAATAATGTGAAGGAAGTAGATCAAAATGGGGATGAAAAATGTTGGCTTTACTTTGGCAGAGTTTTGCCTTGCCTTAAGGAAAGTAAAAAACTAAACAAAAGTAATGCTTCCCATGTTTCATGATGAATGATGGCTCACAACTCAACACTATTTTGAAATGGTCAAAGTGGGCTCCTGGCCAAAGAATATCTTCCTAGGTGGTTCTCTCTTCCTAGGTGTTACAAAGTTTTCTTAAGCGAGCTTGATTTACCCAAAAAGTCACAATGACTAATTTGGGAGTATCTCGGCTTTACTTTACCCCCTTCAAGCACAGTAGGAAACTAGTGCATCTACATGTACCATCACTAGGGGTCGCCATACAGACAACCGGTAACACTAACTCACAAGGAATGACTAGTCAAGTAGGTTGTGCAGAGCACTTCCTATTTCGTCCACAAGGTTCCCTCTTGCGTGGACTACTTTGGGGTTCCTGGTACCACCCCCATTGTTATAGCTTAAGGAATTATGCCAAAGGGGTTATGTTCTAGTTGAGCGAGATAGGGACGTACCCTTTTCCGAAACCTGTAATACAGTGTTTTGAATATGGTGTTCTTTTTATCTTGTTTAATTTTGATGTGGTTTGCTTGAACACCTTTTGGAAACCTGTACGAAAAATGTATTAGTAGTTTGATTTTGTTTTGATTCCACCTTTCTTTGACAAGTGTGTTTTGGTCCTACACAATGAGTTAGTAATTTTCCATAAAAAGAGTAAACATCATTTTTGATTCTCAAGATCATCCAAGGATGCAAGAGAAGAGCATACGTGACATCTCTAAAATCCAAGAAGATGCCAAATGGAAAAACACTTAATTCAAACACACCAAGTTAACTCATTCCAATTCAAGATATTCTTAACAATTTCAAAGCATCGAAAATACCTAAGAATCATTTCTGATTCCCAAGATCACCTCAAAGGACACGAGGGAAGAGCATACACGACCTAATTCTTATAAGCAAGCATGTAAAGTCTATCTAGTCTAGCAAAAGCATGTAAACATACCCTGCAAAATAGGCAGTTAATTAGATAAAACCTGTAAATAAATTAGCATTTTAACACTTTAATTTTAGAAAACTGAAAGACACATGCACCCCGGTTTAGGCGTGTGCATGCGGGTTAGGGCAGATGCGCCCCTCTATGTTTTTCAGACTGATAGTGCACCTGTGCCACCCAAAAGGTGTGTGCACTAGGATTAGGGCATGTGTGATAGGGTAGATAAACAAAAGTATCAAGTTCCAACAGAGTGCCTATGCCACCCAAGAGGTGCCTGTGCCAAGGTTAGGGCGTGTGTGCCACGACAGATAAAAATTAGTATCAAATTCTGATAGAGTGCCTGTGCCACCCGAGAGGTGCCTACACCAAGGTTAGGCCATGTGCGCCACTCGGAAGATAAAAAGTAGTATCAAGTTTGACAGAGTGCTTGCGCCACCTGAGAGGTGCCTACACCAAGGTTAGGCGTTTACGCCATGATAGATCAAAAGCAGTATCAAGTTCCAACAGAGCGCTTGCGCCACTCATATGCCTGCGCCAAGGTTAGGGCGTGTGTGCCACGTCTGATAAAGAGCAGTATCAAGTTCTGATAGAATGTCTATGCCACCCGAGAGATGCTTGCACTACTAGAGATATGCCTATGCGCCAGGGTTAGTGTGTATGTGCTAGCCTGATAGGTTTTTCCACTGCAGTGAAGGTACAGTAAAAAAGAGTGTCTGCGCCAACTTTGGTGTGCCTACGCCCTGTTTAGGGTATGTGCACTGGGGTTAGTGTATGTGTGACAGGGTTAGCAAAATAGAGATACAAGCTTAGACAGTGCACCTACACCACTCGAGAGGTGCCTACGCCAGGGTTGGTGTGTTTGTGCCTGCGCCCCTCCTACAACCAAAGTATTAGCAAAAAACACAAAAAAAGCTCATAATACTTCAAATTTTAGCAAGTTAGCTTGAAAGTGGCAACAACCCATTAAAATGATAGCTATAAATGAGAACCTACACATATAATACTAGCAAAAATCCTAAGAAATTGAACATTATTTACTATATGTGTATATCAAAGGTTAGCCAAAAACAATAGAATTCAAGCTAAAATGCTAAGGGACTAAGGATCTGTCCCACTAGGCATGCCAAATGTGTGCATGGTTTTGTTTAACTAAGTTAGAATAATGAGAACTAACACCTAAATAGTTCTATAACAAAGCTAAATCAAATCTAAAACACCATCAAGATAAGAGTTAAGCAAGGTTAGACAACAACATTATTGCATTAGAACTTTGAAGAATAAATCAAACTAACATGCTAATTATCAAGAACCTCTACTCTTTAGATTACCAACAAAATCAAATGGACCTATGTAGATTCAATGGAAATCAATAGTTGATTGTTTGATCTTCAATAAAATAGGAATGGGAGCTCATCAAAGCATGGCTACAAGACCACTTTGATTATTCCCATATGACCTAAGAAATTGGATGAATGCAATGCAAGAAATGAAGCTTAACTCTTCCAATGGTGAATTTCTCAAGAATGACAAAAGGCTTATAGTGTATTTGCTATATGCTTACTTTTGTTTCTCAAGGAATTAGGTGTAAGTGTAAAGGTAGGAGGAGGGCTCTTTATATAGTCCAATGGATAAAGGGATCTCTACATCCCTTTGCATGTGGGATAATAGAGATGTTGAGTTAGTTGTGGATAAGGGGGGTTTAGATAGGGTTGAGTTAACTTTAGGAGAGTTTAGCTTGTCCTTTAGTGACTCATGTGGATAAAGGGGGTTTATTAATTGATCAAGATGATTAATTAATAGATGTGTAAGCTTATAAAAGCTTTTTAGAGGAATATTAGCATGATTTAGACTATAGAAGGGGATTAAATCAATTAAATAATGATTTATTGGTTTAATGAAAGGGGAAGCTAATTAATTAATAATAATTAATTAGTTTAGATAGAAGGGAGGATTAATTAATGAAAGGTTGTTAATTAGGTTACTTGTTGAATAGAAGACTTAATTAATTACTTATTGTAATTAATTAACGATGATAGAAGAGAAGATGAGCATTATTGACGATATGTCATCAATTTGTGGGGAAAGGGGATAATTAGCACAATTTAAGTGTTTTAAATTGTTCAGGCTAAATTATAGGTGTCTACACACAACCTTGACTATGATAGGGAGATCACGTTAAATGCGGTCATGGATGGATGGCTCCTTAGTAATATCCTCATTGACATAGGCGTGGATGTCAATGTTACACCTTGGATGCATGACATCATATTGGAAGGCCTGTATTATAGCCGTCTTTGAATGTTTTGTAAATGGCAAACAAAATGAAGGCAATGCCCATCGATGTCTTAAAGGATGCATCTATCACCATTTGGGGAGCTAAGTTTACTGGGGACTTCGAAGTCTTGGCACTCACCGAGGCAGACAATTTCCTAGCACTACTTGGGTGCCCATGGTGTTATAAAAACAATGCGGATCTTCGGTTCAACAAAGGGTACATAAGCTTTGAAAATGAGGAGGAACGAGTCATCATAACCAATGGCTGATGGGAAGTCAACACCTTATACTGAACCTTTAGGAGAAGAGGTCTTGGATAGAATTTATGTGTAGCTCAATCAGGGATCCAGAGATAATTCATCCCACAGACAAGGAGTTATCCAGTTTGAGGATGCTCAGTCCCTAAGTGACACCACCAGTATAGCATGTGATAATTGTCGCGCATGGAACCTATGAGTTAATCAGAAAAAATTTAAGGGGATTAGTGAAAAAGGTGGCAAAGGCATATGATCTGACGCCTAGGAGGAAAGGAGCTACCTAAGTACTCAAGAGGAGCTTCCCCTGAGGTCTTTTTGCAAAAGATGGAAGTTTAGTGGAAGGAGGAAAATGAACGAAGGGGGATGTTAAGTTACATCCTACTCGGAACTGCTGCATGCTTGTGGGAAATACATCGGGATAATCTCTTGGAATGGCGTGAAGTGAGAATTTCCTTCTATGTTCATTTCTCTAGAAGCAACACACCCACCACCATCAAAGACTACCATGGTAAGCAACCCACCTCTTTCTAAATCCAATACTGTGAGAGAACCTGGAGGGAAGGCGTGAAAGATTTACCACCATTCCTTTAGGTACACAAACTGTATTCTACACTACAGGGTTGCACACGCATGATACATCCACTCTTAGACACGCCGCCAAATGGGGAATTGGTAAGAACTAGCGGCTAATCTAGTCCAAGCATTTGAGTATCAAAGCACCAAACCATCAGTGGATAAGGCATTGCAGGAGGTCAAACACATTACAATGGAGGATAATGCAAAGGCAGAGGATAGGCTTGTAGAATTGCTAAGATAACCATGCTTGGAGGGAAAATTTGGTGAAGATGAGTCTGATGAGGTGCACTTTGAGGTGTGTGCACAGAGAAAGAAAAAGGCAAGATGGTCTATGTCATAAAATGTGAAGAGATGGAAAATTTGGAGGTTAACCATTCTCTATCACCGGCTCATGCAAAGTGATGGATAGTGTTGATGAAAGAACGTGCATCTATCATGAACCTTTAAAGACAAAGAAGGTTAATATTGGGTTGGAGGTGGAACCCAAGGAAGCTATCATTGGAGATTATTGGTCAGAGAGGGAAGTCTCCAAGATCATTGATCTTTCACGTGAGTTTGAGGATTTATTCCTACGCGGGTATCATGAACTCAAAGGTGTTCACCATTCCTTGGGGGGAATGAGAATTAAGTTGAAGGAAGGTGAATATTCACCCTGATCTTTGAAGAGACATCATACCAGATGAATCCTAATCCATAAATGTGAAGATCAAGGATGGAAATATACAAGATGATAGCAAAGAAGGAATCATAGAGGCTGTGGAGGAGTTAGAGTGGATAATTCCAATGGTGATTAGTATAAAAAGGATGAAAGGATAAGGATATGTGTTGATTATAGGGATCTTAATGCAGTGTGTGTCATTGATCCCTTCCCAACCCCATTCACTAAAGATATCCTAGAAGGAGTGAGAGGGTGTGAATTCTACTCTTTCACGGATGGGTTATCAGGCCTTATCACCAGGTGAGGATTGCAAAGGAAGACTAGAAAAAGAAAACCTTTGCCACAGAGTGGGAAAGTTTTTCCTATACGGTCATGCCTTTTGGGTTGAAGAACATGCCTGCTTTGTTCTCACCACATTATAGTGCAAGCCTTCTATGACTTCATTCATAAGTTTCTCCAGGTTTACCTTGATGATTGGACCATGTATGGAATGGTCAAGGACATAGTGATAATCCAAGCTATTGATGTTTGAAAGGTGTCGGTAGTTGAGGATATCCCTCAACATCAAGAAGTGTGTGTTTGTTACCTTATTTGGGAACCTGTTGGGACACATCATATTCAAAGAAGGACTTGCTGGTGGATCCTGTCAAAATCACAGTGATTGTGGGCTTCATGGAGCCAACTAGTCAAAGTGCAGTGCACAGGTTTTTTGGACACATAGGCTACTATTAGAAGTTCATTGGACGGGGTATGCCAAGATTGTCGCACCTTTAGAAGAGTTGCTTAGACAAAAAAGTGCCTTTCATTGGGGAGAGGCATAATAGAAGGCATTTGACACATTGAAGGATAAGATTGTCACCGCACCTATATTACGTTTCCCCTTTTGGGATAAGCCCTTCCATGTTCATGTAGATGCCTCCGAAATGGCCATTGGGTTAGTGCTTGCACAACATGGTGAGGGAATTGTTGATCACCCCCTATGCTTTGCAAGCAAGAAGTTGACACCAACAGAGTAGAATTATACTACGACTGAGTGTGAGGCATTGTATATGATCTACGCACTTCATAAGTTCAGGAAGTATCTGCTGGCAACACCCTTTGTCTTCTACAATGACCACATGGCATTAAAATAATTGGTGAACAAGCTCATCCTACAAGGGCGCATATGTCAGTGGGTGATGTTATTCCAAGAGTTTGAGTTCATTGATGGTTGTCAAACCAGGAAAAAGTAATTTTGGACCCTTGACCATTTATCTAGGATTGATTCGGGGGAGGACGCACAAAGCATTGAAGATTCCATGCCAAGATGCACATGTGTGAGCTAGAATTCATGGCACATAGTCCCTCTTACTTGTAGTGAATAATGCAGCCCAAATGTATTCCTTAAAATGTTTCTCTTTTCACTAAGTAATGAGGATAGTAGAGTAAAAATAGCTAGCCATATTTTTCTAGCCCCTAAAAATAATAAGTAATTCAGTGGGGACTTATACATAATTAGGGCTTTGTTTTAAGTTTTGCGTCAGGTGTGTACTAGACCAAAAAGGTTGACCTCAAATTGATAGAGGAAGCAGACTTTAGGAAGTACATATGGACATTATGCATGTGATGCCACCACACGTAAAATATTGATGAAAATTGTGGTGGGAAACTCTGTACAAATATTACCCAAAGGGGACAGTAGCGCCTAAGCGCTCTTATCCATTGTAATGCACGTTGGCGGTAATGTCTAGTGATGCTCAGAGGATATAACATGAAAATATAGCAGCCTGGGTCCATATGTTATCTGAACCTGTCTGAGAAATGGGAAAGTGATCATTTGATAAAATCAAATGTACAAGCAGTATCACGTAGGAAGGGATAAAGTAATGTAATCAGTTACAAACAAGTGTTGTTAATGTGGGTAGTTTTCCCCAACTTAAGAATCATGCATATACATGACTATAGCTTAGAGACATGATTTTTGTGGGAGAACATTATCATAAGGTATGCATTCCCTTTATGACTAACCAATGAGAAAGAAACATCATTCTTTGAATGAGACAAAATGTAAGATCCTCACATAGCAGAGTTCATGATTGCGTACTATCATAATCATAAACCTTATCACCCATGCATGAAAATAGATGACCGTGAAATCCACTTAACACGAGTTTTGGAAAGTCATTGCCTCACAAACATTTGTAATGTTCAAAGGGATGATTGGGAAGACAAAGGTATCATGCAATACTTATGGGATCTATAAGAACCAACTTATAAACATAGTACATGATACAAAGCCACACTGTTTCAATTGGTGTATGGAACATAATTCATTATGCCCATGGAATACATTGATGTTGATTCCAAACATTTGTGTATAATGCACCCAGGATTAGGCTGGATGATAAGCATTCTTTGGATATAACATGATTATTGATAAATGTACAAGAAGTTGGAAGAAAGACATGATGACTCACACAGGTGGAGCTCAAAAATTACAAAAATGGAAAAGTCAAAAATCATGGCATGATCGCCACATTAAGAACAAGAAGTTTGAGGTTGGGTAGATGGTATTACTGTATGATTCTAAGTTTCTACACCATCCTGGGAAGTTAAAAGTGCATTGGTTGGGTCCCTACACCATATCGTACATCCTTAATTTGGGTGCGTGTCAGTTACAAGCACTGGATGGGATGAGATTGCCAGGACACTTCAATGGGAGTAGGCTGAAGCTCTATTATAAATAAGTCTTCTTTGTGTTTGTAAATAAGGTAGTATTGTTAGTTAGTTTAGGATTTTCTTTAATGCATTTTCCTTTCTTGTGTTTCCCTTTCTCGTTGTTGTTTTGTGTTGTGCCTTGGGCACTGGTAATCTCATTACTTTTTGAAATTTGTTACTGCGCAGAGGACTGCACATTGTTTTAGTGTGGGGTGGAGTAAGGTGGAAGAAATTGAACTGTGAAGCAGCCAGGAAGGAATGCATTGGAAAGCCCAGTTGAATGGCCCTGTGAAGAAAGTACATGCAAGGAAAGGTGAAAAAGGATGGTTGGTGTAAGGATAAAGCTACATTAGGGATCCATGTATAAGAGAGGAAGAAGCGCAAAGTAACACGAGGTAGGTGACAGAAAAAATCATGACATAAGAAGTGCCTTTGGTGCTGGTTACGTGCGCGTAAGAGTCTCTTGTCAGGATGGATTGGTTGTACACCAGAAGGTTAGAGAATTGTTTGCGCAAGGTTGGGCACATGAGTTATAGCACTAAATTTAGGTTTGTTTGAAAAAGTTGCATTAAATATTAAAGTACAATGGTAGGTAAGATATCATTTAAATTTGCAAAGCGGGAAAAACTATAAATATAAAGTCGAGGCATTTCATTATTTACTTTATGTATACAAAGAGAGAAGTGCTTTTACATCATTAAAAACTACGGCTTCTAGGACTGATCCGTGTGAAGAAAATTTTGAAGAGTTTAAGCGTGAGTAACTAGTTTAGATTTGTGAACTAGAAGGAAGGGATTTCATGGGCATAAGAGAAGTTGTGAGAAGGCGTTGTCTTGTGAAAGTATTATCGCAGCTAGGATTTGAAAAACTAGGGCACATGTTTAAGAGGTTTTCTTCACAAGTTTGAGATTTTAAGGTTGGAAGAAGTGGAAGAGTAGAGTAACAAGAAGATATTGAAGTAATAAGAATACCTAGATAATGGCACTCAAGAAACCGACAGTGTCACCTAAAAATTAAAAGGGCAAGGGCAAGGGCAGAGAGCCAACAACAACCACCACAAGCATGAATGTGGGGTGGTATGCAGAAATGCAGTACCCAGATGGAGTTTTTCTTAGGAAGGAGTGGGAATACCATTTGAGAAAGATGGCGGTGAGCAATTATAACCATCGCACAAGCACAACAGAGAAGGAAATGGTGCTTAGTGCACTTGATGAAAAAAAGGACACCAGAGGGTTTTCCCATCTATAGCGATGAGGTTAAAGTGAAGTTGGAGAAGGCATGGTTATTGGAACTCTATGAGTTTCCTTACTTTGGAAAGCCTGAGTGCTTCTATTAGTGGATGATGTTGCGCATGCATGAGGATCACTTTTACTTCGCGGGGCACAAGATGCGCATAAACCCTCAGCTGATTTCTAAGTTTACATGCCTCATATGTGTGGGAGACAACATAGATGATGACCTGAGCAACAAGGATGCCATCAAAGCAATTGTCACTACATATGATTACAAGAAGGGGTAGAGGTATTTTGATATTGCAGAAATCCTAGATCATGTCATGAGAATGGCCGCGTGCTTGGTCACAAAGTTAAATGATCAAGAAAGGTGGACGCAGGTGAATAAGGCTTGGTTGAATGTATGTAGGAAAATATCAGAGGGCACAATCTACAATTTATCGACCTTCATTGTAGATGAGATAATCATTAGCACACAGGAAGGAGACAAGATACTCTTTGAAAATATCCTCCTAACAATTTTATTTTCGGAGATAGGAGTACTTGACGAGGTAGAAAAGTTTGTTTGGGAGTATCCGGTTGAAGATCCCTCACCCGTGAAAAGATTTGCAAATCATACATGTGAAACAATGACAACCTCCCACAAGGCACGACTGGACAAGTGGTATAAGCGCTTAAGGGATGCGTTCGGGGTAGAGTGAAGAATCCCAGAACAAATACCGATGCTTACAATGGGAGAAGCTGAGTTTGCTGTGTACCAACACTTATGCATAGGTAAATTTAATTTGATGGATGAAACCATGAGCCCATGGTGTAAACTCCCATTCTCCTTAACTGCCTAGTACTTCTAAGCGGGAGTTAACAGGTTCAAAGAAGCAAAGAGACTAAGGTTTGACCTTAGTGAAGTTGGTCAGGACCACAGGGAGTTGTGTAGGATGCTGGTCTACCCTAAGAAGCATGCGTACGTGGAAAAGTACGTAGCGCATGAAATCAGAATGATGAAACCCCTAACTCTAACAATTGGAGGAAAGACCATGACGCATGTATATCTCCGCATTAGGGCCAAAATTCAAGAAAGGAACATACTTGGAGAATGATGTCTTCATCCCTGAATATCCCATAGGTAGAAGAAAGCCCACATGTAAGAGAATGGAGAGGGAAGAAGAAAAAGCACCAAGTGTGTAGACTACCCAACTAGTAAGCACGCTGGTGGCAAGCACCAAACCTAGCACCTATATGTGCAAGAAGAAATCCCTGGTAAAAGAGAAGACCCCGGAAGAAGAGGTGCCAAAGCAACCCCTCGCCAAGGAGAAGTCACCAAAGGAAGCAGAGAAGGCTAGATCCCCTACGGAAGAGTCACCTCTCAGAAAGAAGTAGAGGATAGAAGAGGAAGTTGACTCGGAGGAGATGGAGAGCTTGGAGAAATACATAGGTGAAAAGGATGATGATGACGAAGAAGATTATCCTGAAAGATACCAAGAGCCACTTGTCTTCAACATGCATGATTCAGAAGAAGAGGGAAGAGAATAAGAACACGAGTTCCTTTTCGTGTGGCACAAGGGTAGCCAGGAGAAGGAAGGCGCCCAAGACATGGGAAGAAGTGAGGAGGTTAGCACGAAGAAGTAGAAAACTCCAAGACTTACACGGGAGCAAGTAAATGAGGTGGAAAAAAGAGAAGAAACAAAAATAATTGAGGCCTTGGTAGAACAAGAATTGGAGTGCAACGCGGACATAGTGATGGGAGAGGATAAGGAGGAAAGTGTTGAGAAAGAACAAGTCAGTATGGGAGGAGGTCCCATTCTAACAGTGATTTTCCCCAAAGCCACGCGCTCGGGAAGGAAGAGCCTTGATCCATAATAGGGACAGGTCATGGGCTATATTGATGACCAAAGGAAGGTGCTACATGTGTGCACTTTCAGAGCACTGTACACACAAAAGAACTTCTAGATATGGAGTCATTTAACGAGGAGGGAGCGTACCCCAAGACAAGGAAGATGCTCTCTTGGGCGTTTGAGTCCCATATTGATGAGCCAGAGTTTGAAGTATATCAAGGGGAATTCATGTCAGTACTGGAGTCTAAGGGAACCAACCCCTTGGTAAATGCCCAACAACTCTCAGATGATCAGTTATGTAATGCACTGAACAAGGTCGCGGTCGAGACTGAGGCTAGGCTCTTTGGAAGAAATGACATAGTAATATTTCTAGAGGGAAAGCTAGAAAAGAAGGAAGAGGAGCTGGTTGAGAAGACTAAGGAATTGAAACAAGAAGAATTGATTAACACGTAACTGAATCATGAACTAAGGGATGAGAAGGTGAAGGTGTGTGAAGTATACAAAAAGATGGAGTCTATCACAAGTGACATTATGTTGAAACATCCTGTTGGTCTGAAAAATTGTCAGTTAGGTAGGCCGTGGGGAAATAGGCCAACAATGTGAATGGTATAGCCCCTCTTTGAGACAACAAAGAAAAACTGGTTTATTGCTAATCTATCAAGTAGGAATCTGTGCAAATCTACACTATTCTAAATTCAGGGGGTTTGGGATCTCATCCCAGTAGAGGTAGTTCCAGCTACGAATAAAAAGGTAGGAGAGAAGGAATGGAGGAGGGTATATCTGAAGGAAGAAAAGAAAATAATTCCAAAGACAGAAAGGTCAGAAGGTTTATGCTTTGAGCCAGTAGTAAACAAAGCCAAACTTACTTTCATAAACAATTAAAGCAATACTGATGAACATATGACAATAGTAGGAATGAATCTAACATAATAAAAACATAGATCTAACTTAAGAAAGATCTAATGTAAATAACACATATATTGAGCACAAAGTTTGAATATGTGTATTAATATTTCTTCTATTACAAGAAAACACAAAGTCTTTCTCTCCTCATTTTTATTTTCATACCAAAATTTCCACCCCTAATACAACAAGTATTCAAGTATTTATAGAAGGAGAATAGGAAATAAGACAAAAGCAAACCAACCACTAACCTTACAAGATATTTACAAAATATCTAAAAAGTCAAAATTTGACTTTGGGTAAGTTTTTTGGATGACAACATCTCATGGTGCAACATGGATGAGGTCATCATGTATGCCAACATGCTTTTTAAACATTTTACAAAAATGATCAATGCATACACAAGAGGAGAAACTACTCCTTATCATCCCTTTGTTCAAACTTGGTGCCTTGCTTTTGATCAGGAGAGTCGATGTGACATTGCGCTCAATATTCCATAAACTTTCTGATCATTGCTTGAAGTTGATCATGATCTGGACCTTTAAAATGGTCACTAATGACTTCACAAGTTTCTTTCTCATTCTTGAGCTTGTCAGATAACTCGGTGAAAGTTTCGCATGCATCGATAAAAAAGCCAATGAAGTTGCGGCAGGCCAAGAGGTTATTGATTGACTCTCGATCGAAAGTGACTTATGGTGCCAAACCTTGAGTGACGATAGCCTTGAAGTGCTGGAATGTATCATCTACTTCCCTCAAGTTATACAATTCACTGAGCATCCCTAGAGACATTTTTGTAACTATCTGCTCCATGTTGTATCATGCGTCCAGGGCTTCATCTTTGATTTTATCTATTCTCTCCAGGATATATTCCATTTGATCAACCCAGTAATCTAAAGCGATGAGAGATTTATTATGTGCATGTGGGTGATTGATAACATTGACCTTTAATAGGTTGTCAGCTGAGCAGTTAACCATTGCCTGGAACGTTTCATGCTGCAACCCAACGTTATCCAACTCTTCAGATAGGGCACTTGCTACTGCTTATAGCTCCTTATTTTCTTGAGATATATCCTGATAGAGCACTGTGAATTTCCCAATCATTTCTTCACCATCTCTGAGGATTCACTCGATCCAGGATGATACTACTGTGCCTTGTTCACCAATCTTAACATATTCATTTATTTTCTCTTGATTGGGAACTTGAATGGGTTCGGCAACAGTCACAGGAGGAGCATTGCCCATTTTCTCCAATGCTTGGGGGGAGATGTTTGTTTTGTTCCTTGAGTATCCTTTCCTCTTCTTTTGCCTCTTAGAGTTTCTTGTAGAGAGCATCCACATCAGAAAAGGCTTCCCCTTGCAAGCTTTTAGATGAGCTCCCCATTGTGACTTGAGTCACTGTGAAGTCTGTGGGAGATAAATCCTCCTTTTTCTTGGTGGGGTCCGGGTAAGCTATCTCCATGACTCTCTCCCCCGAAGTGATTTTAGAAAAGTGAGTTATCACTTTCTGCTTCTTGGTTCCCTTCTTTGGAATGATGGAGAAATCCATGGCTGCAATGGGAACTTTCCTCTTATGCTAACTCAAGTGATCAAAAATCCAACCAGGACTTATGGGAGTGGGAGTAGAGGAAATAGAAGAAGAAACGAGAGTGAGAGGAGGAGCAATTGTAGAGGCCTCAAGAAAGTTTGTTGAAAAACTCGGTGGTGGCATTGACAAGGAGTCCAACGCACCACTGCTTGTGGGGCCTGGAGTTACTAACGGGGAGGAGAAGGACGTAAAAACAGAAGGGATCTACAATTGGATGGAGGGAACACTGGGTGACAGATCCACGAGAGAGGAGAAGATGGAAGAGGTGGGAGATGGAAGGGAGGAAGGGAGAGGATAAGACACATCCATAGGACTAGATGCTTCAATTATAGGAGGAGGAGAAGAAATGAAAGAAGGAACGCTGGGTACGTCTGCAGTTGTAGTAGTGATAACATCCTAGGTGGATGTATCCGTTGAAACCTCTGTTGTTTATTCTTTATCTGGAGACACTAGGTTGACAACTTTCTTCTCAGAAGTAGAAGGAAGGCCTTCAGGAGTTTCTTCTTGTCTACTTGATTCACCCTCATTATCTTTTCCTTTTCCTTTCAGCACATGGGCCGGTCTTGGAGGTGCTCTGCCTGAAGGAGAAGTAGTGAAATCAACTTCGAGGTACGGTGAGACCATTCTATTTGCACCAATGTTTAGTGCGTTACAATGTGGGCTTAACCCTTTCTTGAATGGTTTTTAGCACTTTGGCTCTGTCAATCTCCACGAATGGCCAATCGTCCCCATCTGGGTCAAGGTAAACCTGATCAATTTCTTTATCAGTCTCTTGGAATTCCTTTGGGACAATGGCAACGCCATAGTGGATGATCTCCTCCAGAGCCATTCGGGTGTGATCCTTTCACCTGATGTCTATCTCATGTGTCAGGTCGATCCAATTGTCCTTGATCTCAGGAATATGGATGGGATCAATCTTTTCCTTTGGAAGGAAACTCTGACAGTCGAAGGTTGGCCTTGCTAGGAAGTTGTGCTTCAAATTTAGCAGCTCTAGCTCAGCATACATCTCCCGTGCTTGGGTAAGTGAGGGGCAGGTGTACCAACCAACTATAAGGGGGAATGGAGTTCCTCCTTTCTATCTCTTCATGTACTTCTCATGAGAAGTGATTAGTTGCCTTGAAAATTCCAAGAGGACCAGCTTTGGCCTTGCAAACCTTGGTAGCTTCGTTGGTTCTCCCTCAAAATTCACAGCTTTGAGGTATGTGAATGTGGGGAATTGTGTGAACAATGCTCCCCATTTATTTGTAGCAGCAATCACACTTGGGCTGGTCCAACCGTGTCTCATGTTTGGCCTCAGCAAGTAGATTACCTCATAGAAGAAGGCATCATTAATTTTAGAGAATTGGGAGATGCTGACCTCAAGCCTTAGCTCTAGGTAGAACTCATATATCTTGACTTGGGGCCATACATCATTTTGAGCTAACCCTGCAAAATCCCTTTCTGATGCAGCAACGTATACAACGTAGGAATTCATGTAGAACTTCCCAGTTGTTAGAAATTGTTAAAGTAACTAGGAGATGGTGTCACTGATGATTTCGCCCCAACCAAAATGTTGGTCAGGCGCATTCTTGCTCATGGTCTCCAGGTACCTCAGCATCCACTTATGGAAATAATGGGCATCAGGGAGCCCAAATAATCTGTTTATGAAGGTGATTGTATCACTCAACTCCTTGTTG
Organism: Taxus chinensis; assembly: GCA_019776745.2. NCBI lineage: Eukaryota > Viridiplantae > Streptophyta > Pinopsida > Cupressales > Taxaceae > Taxus > Taxus chinensis. The sequence goes on along the minus strand of CM034146.1, from coordinate 977,210,098 downwards.
AAGTCACTATGGTGGATGGTTTGTGGCCATCTGCTCACCGACTTCTTGTTCTTTAGATAAAGCTCGTTAATCATCTCCATACATTTATCCTCATTATCATCCCAGGTCTTCTTGCAGTCTTCATATTGCCTGTGATGAGGAATGCCCAGGATTAGTTCAAAGTGATGAGCTGTAAGGTCGATGATCATCTTGTGTTCTTTGTCTTCGACACATCTAGTGTCTTTGTTATAGCATCGAGAAAGCAACATGATAAACTCGCACTTACTGGAAGCCCAGCTGCAAAGTGTAGTCCACTGCCTACTAATTTATTCATCCATGGGCCACTACTTTCTTGGGTGGTCCTTGCCCAAAAGTCATCCATGTCAATATGACCTAGCTCAGAGTCTCTGATGTCAAGGCTGCACTCTACATATGAGTCAGGCATTCTGACTCTTTGATACTTATACTTCATTTCTTGTTCTAACTGCTTAGCTTTAGCTTTAGCTTTAGTTGGTTTCTTGTTTGATGAAGACATATGTGAGCTCAAGGATGGATGTTGTTGTTCTGCAAGAAGAATCAAAGAGGTCCAACACAGAAGAGACATGTCAACCGTCATGTTATTCATAATGAAAGCTTGTAGAATGAAGAACGAGTAATTTTAAGGCTTAGGGCATGAGGCGCAGGTTTACAGCAGGCTGCAGGGGTTCAAAATTGCTGGGCACACTTTTTGGGGTGTTGGCCTACAAATTTTTACACCAAGTTAGAAGGGGTGTAGTTAGGTAAGTGTCAACATGAAGAAAATTGTGCTTGGTGTTGACTTGGGAAAAGTTGTGCCAAGTTGGAAAGGGCACAATTTGGAGAGGTGTTACATGGCAAAATGCAGCGCCAAAGGGTAAAGCGCAGGGTGTGGATTTACACCATGCAACATGTTATGTTGATGTTAAGGAAGTTGCGCCTATGCCTTAGGAAAAATATCCTTTGGTTGGGCACAAATTTTTTTTGTGTTGCATGTGTTTAAAGTGCGCCAAAGCGCAACTATGGAAGGTGTTACACAAAAAAACAACGCGCTAAGGGTTCCAACAGTTTGATAATTTTTGAAATTTCTTGATTTCTTTTCCTCTCTCTTTTGGATTTGTCAGATGGAAAAGAGAGGGTTTGTTTGGCTAGGCAACAAGCAGGGAAATATGGGTTTTGGTTTCTTTAGAGGTAGGGGTCTTCCAGATTTGCAGATCTTCAAGGAGAGGCAAAAGGACTTCAGCTGGTTTGCTAATTTTGGTAGGTGTGTTTCTTTAGATTTTATCTTTTTACACTAACCCTAATACCTAACACAACAAAAACAAAAACAACAACAAGGAGAGGAGCCACTTACCTAGATTTATAAAAGACGAAGAATGATGTGGGGTCCATAAGCTCGAAAAACGACACGCAGGGGTTGACAAAGATGGTTGACAGGCACAAAGAAAATACATTTTACAATTTTTTAATTCATGAAAATGATAGGTGTCAGACGCATATTTATAGAAAAATTTGCATTTATGACCTCACCAACTTCTTTTGGCATGATTTTCAGAGCGTCGACATGAGGAAAAGTGTGCCTTAGAACAAATTTATTGACGTTGACACAACATTTCCAATGCTTAGGAAAATGTTTAGCGCACATTTTCGGATGTCAACACAACATTTCCAGTGCCAAAGGGTATTTAAAGGGGCGCAATGTTTTGGATGTTGACATAACAATTTCTACGCCTAAGGATTTTAAAGGTGGTCGTGATTTTTAGGATGTCGACATGAATGAAATGGTGCCTTGTTCAAAAAGGCGTATTTTTGAGAGTGTCGACACGCAACCTTCTGCACCAAAGGATAAGTAGAAAATGGCTAAGTCCCGAAACAATATTTTTTTTGAAAGGGAGTTTCGGGCCATTTCAAATGTTATCAAAATTTCCTAGGGGTCAAAATAGATTTTTGGTAAAGTTACCTACAAATTGCCCTTGTCAATTTCATAGGATAACACATCTAGACCTAATGCCGCCCTCACAGAAGTATGGATCCGCTCTTGAATGCTTAGAAGATCTAACGTGCATCCTCACCATGGAGAGACAACCATTGGCCCTGGAGTCCGCGGAAGAAGTGGCAACATGCTTGGAGAGGGAAAAAAAATTGAAAGTGGTAGCAATCATTACTGAGTATAGCAAGGTACTTGCCGATGTCAAGATTGCTACTCAATCTACTGAGGCTATGTAGGATAATTGCGTAGACAGGGATAGAGTGGCGAGTAGCTTGGGCGCCACTCACGAAGCACAGTTGAAGGAGTTTCAAGAAAAGAATAAGGGAAATAGGGCGGAAAAGGACATAAACCTTGCTGAGGTTGAAAAGAAATCCAAGTCCATTGAAACCTTATGGGGTTCAATAAAAAACTAGTTGAAGGAACTGTACCTACAAATCACGAGAAGAATGGAAGCACTTGAGGACATGGGCAAAAAATTAGAAGGGGTAGTTAAGACTATGAATACCCAGGGAGATGGGTTAAGCTTTAAGGAAGTGAGTACCTTGGTTGGTGACCTCTGCTAGAGAGCGCAGAGTGAATTAGATTCCTGGAACAAGCTGAAGGCTGACCTAAAGAGGGACTTCCCACTCCTTTTATAGTAATAATTACCCTTCCATTCTTTTATTCTTTCCCATTCCTTCATCCCCTTATTCTTACTCTTCCAAAATTCTTTTATTCTTTTGGAACATACTGCACTTATTTTGGAGAAATGTTCTCGCGGATGGAGAACATGCGCAGTGTGGGGTGATGTTGGAACCCCAAAATAGTGGCTAAGTACACAAAGGCACGTAGGTGCACAAGGCCTAGTTGAAGAAGGGTGTGCAAGGATAAGGTGCATAGGATAGGGTTTAAGGAAGGGTGTAAGAAAACCCGTGGTGCGCGCGTGGACAGAGCCAAGGTTTCAGGACTTAGCCATATTGGGCATTTTGGGCAGGACACGAGAAAAGCGTGACCCAACTGTGCATGCGGAGTGGATAAGGTGCCAGCTTGACAACGTGATGCCCACGAAAGGAATATGCCCTACGATAGAAGGTTCTGGAAGACATCATGACAAAAAGTGGAGAGATTAGGCCTGGATAAGTATGCTCCCATGGAGGACCACATTCAGACACTTGGCACTAAATATGAGGCCACATAAGGATGAGGTCACAGTTTGGGATGCTTATATATGCAAGCACCCGCAGGAGAAAGAGGGAGAGATATCAGATAGAAAAGAGAGGAGAATATAGAGAGCGAAGCTCTACAGAAATACTATGAGAACTCTGTGGGATTGGGTAGAAGCTATATAAGGGAGTAATGTATTAAGGGGTGGGGTTATATATTTTTCTTTGTATGGATGAAGGACATGATCCCTGCTATGATGTATGACTTCTGTCTGATCAAGCTGTGGTAGTCTAATGGATCCATTGAATGTAATGAGGTTACAAATATGAATGAGTATGAATATAATTGATTTGGTTCATATCTATATCTTTTCATTTCTGTTCAAGGATGTTATGGAATAAATGTAAATCCTTATGTATTTTCCTTTCTGCTGTATTTCTATCTATTATATGTAAACACTCTCTGTTTGGAATAAATACATTTGTCTAGAGGTTGTTCTGAGCCCTATAATGATTGTATGTCTCATTGCCTCCTTTATTCATTAAGATTCATGACATAGATGATGGTTTCCCACTTAACTCACATAAAAGAGAGACTCGGTGCTCGCGTGTGCCTTGGGTGAGTGCCCAGTACCCGCTGGGTGATAGGCCGACGTGCGTGGGATTCCCTTGTTATTCTAGTGGGTGTAAAAATTACTACACTCCAAATGAAAACACTTTGATGAAGTCGCTGCTCTTCTTATTTTTAGTGATGAAAACTGAGGGGTAGGTAATTCTGTTAGCATCTCAAACCAAGAACAAATCAAATTCCCCACAAAAAATTAAAAAAACACACAGAGTTTTCCATCAGGAATCCCTCTCGCTCTGACACCAAATGTAAATTTGGATCAAACTACAAGTATTACAGAACAATTACGAATAATATTCACTATGCTCCAATATTCTTCACACAATACAATAGCCTAATATATAGGCAGTAATTTCCCTAAAATATAGGAAACTGACTATCTCGTGAACCATATTTGTAAGGTGAGTAGAAACTACCTCACAAACAATATGATGCTAATATTATATTATTGTTATTAAGTTTTTTATAACAACTCATAATAACAATAATAATAATTACACAAATAAAGGAGCAATAATAAATATATTTCCCAACAGTCCTCCAAAACACCGAATTCAACCATCCAATCTACATCCACTCTTTCTCCAAACTCCAAGCTAAGATATCTTATCAAAACCCATAAGAGTTACCTCACCCACGACACTTCAATGGAATCTTACGCATATATCTTTCGACATTTAACTTGAACATCTGCCATCACACTTCCTCCCATTAAATCCTTTAATCCCTATGGTCCCAAGCCATTATGGTTCAATCCTAATTACAGTTGCACTTACCATTGTACCCCAGGCCATGACATCAAACATTGTAAGGAATTTCAGACAATCATTCACAATCTTATTGAGAAAGATGATTTCCTAATGCAGGGGAAAGATCCTTCTCCATCTACCTTGAATCTAATTCATATCCCAGCGGTCGGGTCTCCCATGATTCCTCCATCCACATCATCCCTTAATATCCCTCCAGCCCATGTCATTCCTCCTAAGGAAGGCCCTCCATTGTTCATCAATACCGCTTATCTTGTTAAGCACACTTATGGTCTCCGATCGTTTACCCCATCCAAATATAAAACAATCTCATCTAAACTCTTTCGACATACTTTAACTCCTTCACATTTAACTCATTAGGGAAACCTTCCCTTTTCCTTGAGCACATCATCCATACAAATCCCTTGACACTAGGAGATTTCGTTCCCTGACATTGTTTTGTTTACCTCCTCCAAATTCATCCAATATAAACTATTTCGGTCCAAATCCTCATCTCATTCTAAGTCCACCATTGTGGCCATTTTTTTACTTCTGTGAGGGACCATTATTGTTATTTTTCTTATTGAAGTCCTCTTTTGAGGCCATCTTTGTCCTTCCATTGAGGGACCTTTTACTGAAGTCCACCATTGTGGCCATATTTTTGTCTCTTTTGGGGAACCATCTATTTCATCAAAGTCCTCCATTGAGGCCATCTTTGTCCTTCCCTTGAGGCCATCTATTTTCATCCAAATTCACTATCGTGGTCATGTTTTTTTGCTTTCTTAAGGAGATAATTTTTCTCTCACTTGTTTATCACATCTAATCCTTTGCAAACTATCATCTCACCCTATTGTAACTTAGTCTTCCCTCTCTTGGTGGTAAACCATATAAAAAATATCTTAATGTATTGCACTTGCGACCAATCTATTATTAGCATATCTACCAATGAGCACTTAGTTATATCCTTAAATCATTCCTCCATCCTTGGCCCCTTCCATCTGTCATTATAATGATCTGAATTATGTGGTTTGCCTTCACTAATTTGATGTGGCCCCATAACCATTACATCCATCACCTTCTTATTCTCCCGTTGCAACCATGCAGAGGGTCCAAGGGTGTATCTTGTACATTCATTATCCCCTCCTAAGTGGTCTACTTCGCTATTCCCAGCTCTCCCCCATGTAAAGCTAAAATCCATATATGCAAACAACAAAATCAAAGTTATCAAAAACATACTAATCCCTCAAAGGACAACTGTTCAAAAAGAATGAGAAAAATAAAAGCATACACTTCAAAGTCAAAGAAAAATCAAAAGAAATAGACCGATCCCTCAAAGGATGGCTATCATACATATTATTCTTACCACCCATATAAAGTAGACCATACCCTCGAAGGATGGCTACTCTGTTATTATGGCATATGGAAGGTTTCTTGCATTGATTAGCTTTCATTTTATCAACATTTTCCAAAAGCTTCCCTCATTGATCAACATTCTACTATTTTTCTTTCCCTTTCCTAGATATGGGGCATAGACTTAAGGAACACCACCTTTGGAGAACCTTGTTCCTGTGTATAAGTTACATCTCAAATCCCTTTGTCATGTCAACATTAGGATTATGAGCATCTTTCATCCATATTTCCCTCACATTCTTTTGATATAACTAACTATTGTTGGTTATGTGTTAACATCTGTTATTGGCTGCAAGTGTAATGCCTTGAGTGGCAACCTTTCTTGTTTATCTCTAATCTAATTTGAAACATAGTTTCCTTGTATGCCCTTACTATAACTATGTTTCGTTCATCTCATCTAGATCATCTTTTATAGAAATTACATCAAATTTCACTCTATGGATTCTATATTTATCCATAATATTCATGAATGCACTCGCAACTATAATTTTCGGTTTGTGAATTCTACTTGATCGTCGTTGTAGTTTGTGAATCCTACTTGAGGATATTTCTCAAGGTAAGTTCATTATCATGTAGCTCCTTATCTCCCAACATGTTCAACAATGTCTTTGATCCATTTATCTTTGTTTCCCATTTCCACTCATCACCATTTGTCTCCACATCATCCTTCTCACCTTTCTATCCCGTTGCACCACGCTAGATATCTTACTTGTCTTTCCTCTTGAGTTTCCCTTTTACTCTTCCACTTTTAGTTTGAAAATATTACTTAACCATATATACAGGTAGAGAATCTTAGTTAAGGTATATCTTCTTCCTTGGATCCTCCCACTGTAGAAGCTTCTCCACCACTTCCTCTTTTAGCAGACGACGATAACCATCACAAACGTCTTTCCACTCCTTTTCTACTTGACACATTTACATCATCATTCCCACCATGTGGGCATCCCAATTAAGGATTGCCCTTACACTCTCCATCTACACTACATATATTCCTCCAACCACTCATTTCACACTCCTTTGTTTCCTTATTATCACCTTCCTATCACCTCCTTTAATCTCTTATTTCATTTTGATATACACTGCTCAGTGTTTTCATCATCCTTCTTCTTCTTCGGCTTGGCGATCCTGCTTAACCATCCTCGTCGCAGGGTAATCTTACTTAAGAGTTCCTCTTAAGAATGGTTTTCCATCTGACCCTTCCACCTCCCATCATATCTTCCTCATCTTCTGTCTCCCACTTCTCATCGTAATTGTCCACTCTAACCAACCATTCCACACCTGTATCCAATACAATGTTGTCTTTCTCCTTCCATATCGTCACTGTCGGTTTGGTGATCTTACTTAACTCTTCCTGTGGCATGGTGATCTTACTTAAGAGTCCCTCTTAAGCATGATCACTTATCCTGCACTTGCCCACTACCACACACTCTCTCCATATATATTTTCTCATCATTCCCCATCATCACATCCTCTCACCTCCTCTTTCATTCTCGCAAACACCACTTCCTATTGGTCCCTTTTTCATCTCCATCATCCACCGCTGGGTAATCTTACTTAACTGTTGCTTCTCCATTCATTTTGTGTCTTGTTTCTTCATTTTTCTCTCATTCATTCTCATCCACTACATCCTTTCCTCACCTTCATCTTCCTACACATCGTTATCCCTCATTTATTTACTCTTTCCACCCCATCTTCTAGAGTTCTCCCACATATCTAACCCCATACTTACCAGTCATTGTCATTGATCATCCACTAACATTCTTTCATCATCATCTTCTCTTTCTGCGCTAGTAATTATCGGTGGAATTCTCCTAAAAATCACTCATCCCCAACCTGTACAACCTGGAACCTTTTCTTTGACCCCCTCCATTCTATCTTCATTCATTCCTTCCTCTATAGCCTTTGATCATTATCAGGGACTTGTCCTAACATCCCTTCATTGGCAGTCTCCCCTTCATTATTCTTTTACTTTCTGCCTCATCTCATCTTTTGTCCCACCCTTTCCTATTGATCATTATCGGTGGATTTCTCCTAATATCCATTCGTTGGCATTGCCTCTCCTATCTCTTCCTCTCTTTTTCCTCACCATCTCTCCATCTTCCATTATTCCTTGTCAATTTCTTCACTATCTTCATCATGCACCCTCTCTCTATTTTCTCGTCATCAACTTATCCTCATCTCATGCATCTCTGCTTCTTTTCCAATCTGTGTCATTCCTCCCCTTAAGCTTCTCTTTACGTTCCTTATGCTTCTCACTCTTTATTAAATATCTCCGTTTTGGTTCCCTTCCTTCTGCCTAATTTTCTTCGTTGTCTTCTCCTTCTTTCTGATCCTCATCTTATTTCACTTCCTTTACATCATCCTTCTCCTCATTTTACCTCGCACTTCCTCCTTACTTCCCCGTCGATAACCTGACTCTTCATTGTTGTCCCATCTTTTTTATCATCCCACCATCCACATGCATTTCCATGCGGTCAGTTCCATATTATTTGCCTTGGATTTCCTCACTATGATATGCTTCCTTCAATTTTATTTGCTCTATCATCTCTTTCATTTTCCATTACTTCTCTAGCTTCCTCTGCTTCATCCTCCTTCACACTTCTCATTTTAAATAATTCTCTCTTTTCATAATTTCACCCTCTGCTTTGTCCTTTTCTTGTCTTCTCTTTTCTTGTCCTTCTTCATTTCCCCATTTCTATATAATCCTTCTTTGTAATCTTCTTCCTCCCCTTTCATTCCTTATTTTCTCCTCCTCCATCTCTGTCCCTCTATTTCATACTCCTGTCACCTCCACATTTGGTCTTTCTTACTCTTCTCATAATCAACCAATCCTCATGTCTATTCCCTTTTCTCTTCCTCAACATCCCTCACACTTGGAATTCATGGTCAATGCCAATATTACCCCATTTATGTACCACCATCAATCCCTTTCATTACCGTTATTGTTCTTCTCTCTGTAGCATTGACCTCTTCTCTTTTTGATAACCCTATCACATATTTTATCTTCGTTAGTCCTCTCGCAAGGACATCATCATATCCATTTCTAAGAATCTCTTCCCATCATCCTTTGACATTTTTATCTTGGAAGATACCATAATGGCCATTACTTATCTAATCTTGTTTCTTCCATAAATGTCTTCTCTGCTTTGTCGCAAAAGTATCGTGACTTCCTATCCTACTTATCAAACAAGTAGGACTACTTTTTCATCTTCCAATTTGCTAACAATTATGCATATTTCTTATGAAACATGATTACCATCATATTTATCACCCTTTTAGGGAAAATTATTCACCCTTCTATCCTATCTGCTCATCATGTCCACATTTATGATTATTCCCCCTGGGATATCTTATTTAAACATCCATCTATATCTTATGTTGGGGCACCTTTTCATCCTTGTACTTTTTGATGCATATAAATCACTTTGTGTCCTTCTCATGCCCCATGCTTGGGCGTCATTATCTTCATCCTTGTCCTTTTTGTGGATGCATGATTTTTCACATGATTCCTCGCAGAAAAAGGATTTTGCACATCTTTTTGCATTCAGTTGCACATATTTTGATGTTTTCCTATGACCCATTAGTCATCACAGTTTACATCCATACTGCAGTGGTCTTCACCCACTCACTGGTCTGTAGAACATTGTCGTATGTCTCCATTGAGACCACAATTGTCCTCTACCAATGTGATATTGGAGTCACCGCCATATTATTTTTCATTGTTATTGCGATCCTTTTTTGCCTGGGGCATCTTGGCTTTAATCATGTCTTCATCCATCCTCAGACACATATTTCATCTAACCCTTTTTGTTTTTATCTCGTGGCTTGCTATCGCAAACCACTCAACAAAAAGGGGCAAATGTAGACACTAATTTTTGGTATAGCGCCCCTCCGTCATCTCACATTCATGCAAATTCCCCTCTCGCCTTTCTCTTTTCTTAAATTTAAATAAATCCCATCCATTTACTCACCTTTATTTAATTAATTATTAAATGGGCTCCATGTGGACCCATTTGATAATTAATATTTTTTCATCTTCTCCCATATCAAATTATTCAATTCATGGCTATTAATATACCCATCTGACACCCCTTTCTTAATTTCAAATGGAATCTTTTATCTCACCTACCCATTCAAATCATGCTCCCCACTCCATCTAATAAGTCAAACCATGGGCCCCATGTGATCACATCATACCTCTTAACTCGGGTTACTCTACCCAACCCCGGTTACTCATTAAAGCCAGTCCAACCTCACCATTAAGCTATAAATATGGGTTTTCCCTCATATTTTAGGGACCTGTAAAAGGAAAGAAAGAAGGATCTAGACCCGGAAAACCTAGAAGGAGAGACAAGACCTAGGCCCAGAGAGGAGAATAAAGAGCTTAATTAAGTTCTGCAAGCTTGACAGAGAAATATTTGCCATTATTTTTTATCCTGCCATCTTGATGCCCATTTCATCTCCATATCAGAACACAAGCTAAGTCCCCTCGTCATTTCAGTTACTTGTCATTTTATATTCTAGTATTTCTACATGATATCTACTGTTCATGATTCATTTCTATCTTGTTTGACACGAGGGTTGACATCCTCCAAGGGAGTTAAAATCCTCTTGGAACCGACATTGTCCAGGAACCCCCCGCATATTGTATCTAAAATTATCTGTTTTAGTTTTGTAGATCTAGCTTATTTGTATCATACATATATCTTCTTTGTGCCCATAGATCCACATCTGCATCTGAGGTCCTAAGCCCTCCATCATTCGAAGTTTCTGGTGGTTTCTAGTATCAGCTTTCACCTGCGTGAGAATGAAGTTTCTTGTACAACAATTGCCATGACTATTATACTTGAAGCTTGGCGTGTAAGAATTCAGAACAAAAGGATCTTTAAATAAGATTTAACTTGTTATGAAAGGGTTTTACCCTTCTATGTGATAGGGTCAAATTGAAACAAATGCATTTTAGGGGTATGTATACTTTTCGGCACATGAAAAGGATAATGTTTGGTAGGAAGGAAGTTGAAGAAACCAAGTTTGAATTATTGGTTACATTATATTTTAATTCAACTCATGAAAGAGAGGTTAATACTATTGCGGTTGAACCTTATGAGGTTGCATGGGATTGACATAGTTAATTGATATTTTCTATTAAGTTATGAATGTACCATATTGATATTATGGATCCAAAAGAAAACTTACTAGTTATGAGCATGATAGAAACAAGTTGTATGAATAAAATGTGCGGACTGGTTAGTCACATTGAATTTAGGGAAAGATGAATGGTCTCATTACTAGTTCCTTTGAATTTAGGAAAAGATGAATGGTCTCATTACTAGTTCCTCCTTATTGGTTATATGATCGTATATCATTATTTGGGATAAGGGTGAAAGAGGCTATTAATAACTGTTGAACAATAGAGTTATGATGTTAGTTCACATGCATTATGTTAATAACTTGGAATCTTCATGGTTGTACATTCTTGTTAAACTAATGGTGAATTAATAATTCCATTAATTGTTGTTAATTAAGAGCGGGCAGTAAAAAATAATTATTTCTTTATATGAAAAAAATAATTAAAATAACTTACTTAATTAGACGTGCCCCTTGGTTTAATTAAATGATATATTATGAGGTAATGATTTAGAAAGAAAGAGATGTTTTGTTATAAACATTATTTCACCATAAACATTAGAGATGGTAAGAAAAATTCATGCCAGTTCTTAAGGAGCTGACCATGTCTATGACATTATTTTTCAGATGCAGGTTTAAAAGTATCACCAAAAAGGATTGAGAACCTGGTTTGATATGCATTGAATTTTAGTATATTGCTCTACATGGATGTATTGATTTTATTGTGCCTATTTTTAGGAATGTAAGAATGAGCTATCATTTGATTAAAAGTAAAGGATTTCCATGTACTTGATTTTGTACATGAGAGAAATATTTGATGGCGTTGAAGGCCAAAAAGCCTGTTGTAATATATAAATATGAATTTTTTTAATTAAGTCACTTGTGATTGGAATTAAGAAGTATTGGTTAATGATATGTAAATAAAGAGAGATTATTCAGATCACATATGAAAATGAATATAAAGGAGTTAACATGATCTCTATTTGTGTACCTTGATACATTCTTTAATGTTGTAACATCAAATTATTTAATGAGAAATTATAATTTATGTGATGACATATTTGTCATAAGTTGTCGTTAGTACCTAACGGATGAATATCGTAAATAATAATTACGACCAATAACTTTTGTGCGTGTACTTAATGAAATAGTAATAAGTTATGAAATTTTTGTTATTAGATGGACTTGAAGATATACCTATGAATTATAACTGAACTAAATGGTATAAATCGGTTTGTATACAAGAGGTAATGAGAGTTCATACATTTTCATATTATAACAACAACATACACTTTTATGGAATGAAGTAAAAATGTACTTGTGATCACTTGAAAATATACATTTGTCTCCATCTGGCATAAGTGAACAAGGAAAGATTAAGTAATTATTAATGATCATAAAAGATGTTATGTAATCATTCTAATTTAGCAGCGAAGTGTGGGAAACATGGAGTGATAATTCTACTGTGGGAAACTTGTTTGTATTAGTTGGGAATGACTACAGGGAAAGTATTGAATGCGTCATGACGCAATTCATTACGTGAGAGAAACCTTTCTCATACCAACCTTAAGATGGTATAGACAGGATTCATGGGACTTGTTTGTCGAGCCATGGTATTGAAAACTTTGGTAATTGAACTTGTTAAATACATGATTACTTAAGAAGTTTAGCAGTAAACTTACTAACTTAAGAACAGAAGGAATCCCGATACTATGAATGAGATGATTGTGTGGTGAATGGAGGGGAAAGTTTCATGTCGCTTGTGTGCAGTCATGAAACCAGGCTAGCTAGCACAATGCCCTAAACTATGACCGCGGTAGTGCAAATGATTAATTGCATTGTCTGATTCACTATTTCTTCTTTTAAATTGTGTTATGCCCAGGAGGCTACACTAAGAAGATACAAATTCTCTGTACCTTTAAAAGGTTTAACAAATGCTATACTGGGTATATTGGCTCGTAATGAGTGTTTGAGGGGGATCAGGGACATCTGTAAACCCTTGCAGTTACACATGGTTATCATAGATTATCTAGTTAGATTCTAAACATTAATTAATGTTGGATTAATCTGTTGTAAGCTATTAATCATTGAAGGCATCAAAATAACTAAATGGTTCAATGTAAGATAACTTAAGGGGTTTATAACTCTTATATGTTGGAATTTAATTTTTGCGTATTAAATTCATTGAAGGCATAAATTACATTAAATGAGTAGTATAAAAAGCATTCCCTAGTTCTGACGAAGTAAAAAGAGGTGTTACACATACCCAGGTGAAACCCTCGTTTCAAAACCCATTTCACATTATATGGATTTTATATTGTGATTTATACATAAGACTGATATTGTCTTATTTAGAATATGATTTTATTTTGTGGGTTTTTTTACTTAGATTGAATCCAACACCATTTTCTTGGGAGTGTCTATTTGTTTAGGTTAAATGCAACAAATATCTTGGAGAGACTCCAAGGTAAAATGCTTGCTTTTGTTGGAGACTCTTTGAATGAAAAACTTCCTGGAGAGAAATATCCATTTTTTTGTGGATTTAAATTAGCAACTCAAAATACAAAATAGCCCTAAACTTCCCTATTTTCATGGAACACTTCCCAAGCAATTTTTTATTGGAGAGCAATATAATTTTTTTGTGAATTTAAATTAACATCTCGCTTTTGAAACTATTTGATGCTAAATATTAAAAAGAAAAACAATACTATGTCATAATTCATTCTATTTTCATGGAACACTTCCCTATTTTCATGGAACACTTCCCAAACAATTTTCTTAGAGCAATATAATTTTTGTGTGGATTTAAGCTAATTGATGCTAATTATTTTTTAAAAACATTAATAATACCTTTAAAACAATTCAAAAAACACTAATCATTTTATATTTACACAACCCATGCACACTTCTTTATAACATAATTACTTTAAATTAATTTAATGTCATTTTCTTGAAAACAATAAACAATTCACCGTTAAGGCAGGGACTTGTCGCATTGTGATGCTTGTTTTTTTATGTAGACAAGTTTAATTTAAAAATAAATAAAATTACTTTAAGTGTAAGTTAGTAAATTATAATTATTTTGTTAGTTTTTTCTTTATAGTTGGAAACTATTTATCTTGGATTTTAATATTTCCATATTAAGAATCGACCATAATATTCACAACATGTTTGTATATTTTGTTTCCTTTGTAATGGTAATCTTTTGAAGGATATTAACTTGGCTAGGGGATAAACAAGTTCATGTCAAAAAGGGTTGATTTATTATTACCTTTACAATTTCATCTTTATTAAAACTAATTTTGTTTTCCATGTAATAAGTTGCTCCACAGTTTTAAAGGTGTGTAACCTCTCTAGTGACGAAACAAATTTTAATATCCACACAATGCTTACAAAAGAGATGTTAAATTTGTTGCTAATAAACAAGGCTCTTTAACAAATTTATTGTCATTTTACAAATCGATGCTTGGGTAGGTTTGAAATTTTGTCAATTTTTTAAAGTCATTAGGGTTTGTGATCAACAATTAGGAATACAGGATGAGAGTTAAATTTTTGGATGGTTACAAAGAGGAGGATGATCAGGTTTGTGAAGTCATGGAAAAGATTACATATGAAGTTGTCAAAGGAGAAGATCGGGGGTCCGTGATTGGTTATGTGAGAATGTAGGTTAAGATGAAGCACTGAAAAATATGAACGCACAAAGAGAGTAATGTTACAACATAGAGGAACCAAACATGAGCTAAAATATATCTTGTATTTAGAATGCATAAAAATAGATTTACAAGAGGTGTATACATATGAAGTAGGGAAGTTTAATTGCCACCTAAATAGGTGGAGAAGTGTAGCTCCCATCTATCATGGTGACACCTAAGCAAGATAAATACATGTGTAGGAAAAACAAGGCAACAGAATAAAAACTTACACTAATAACCTTACCCCCCTTAAGCATATCTTAGGTGGGTAAAATAAATAGGTCCCAAAAATAAGGCTCAATGAGGTACCCAAGTACAATGAAAATCCCTCGTAAAGTGAAGAAATGGAGAAATTTTGTAGGAAAAAATCCTCCCTAAAAGAAAGAAAAGAAAAGTACATAGAAAATATCCCCCATAGATATGCACCCTATAACAACATAGAGAATCCCACTAAAAATAGAGAGAGAAAGAAGAAAAGAAGAGAGGACTAGGAATTCCCTAGAAGATGGAGCCTCATGAATTCCCAATAGATCTAGTAGATGCAGAATCCTGCTATCAGAAGAGGAATCAGTGAAAATTGAATCCCAATCAGGAATGTCAGATGTTGCACTAAAATATTGTAGATCAGAGTTAGACGTAAAATGAACATGTGGAACATCTTAGAATTGTGACTTTGTCTTCTTGCTATATGATAGATCACCAACCAAATCATCTACATCGTGTAGTGGTTATTGAACCCAAATCAGACTAAAAGTCAAAATGTCATAAGGAAGTGGTCTATAAGTCTAAGACACAAGTTGAAGTGGACTTAAAGATAGATAATATGGAGGAGATTCATCAACCTTTGATGCATGACTAGGAGAGAAGTGAGGAGAGTCGAGATGAGTGTAATCGATATATGAAACATGACTAGGAGAGGAAGAAGGTAATTCGTCATCACTTCTATCATCTCCTGAATATAAATTTGAATCCTTGTCGACAATACTCTCATCATTTATAGTGGAAGAAGAATTAAAATTCAGTCTTTCTAGGTGAAGCCAAATCCTCAAAAGTATCATCAATACCCAATGGGTACAATGCGAATGGAAGTGAAGTGTTGGGATTTGAACTCAAAGAGCTATCCTCAATTGTATAGGATCCATCATTAGGATCAGTGTGAGAAAAGATAAACCTAAGACTAGTTATTTTCTCTCCTCATCATTGTAGAATCATTGTGCAACACTCTAATAACCACATAATCTAAAACGAACTCAACTCGATTTCCTGAACTACGGCGTGTGATTTGAAATATTGATAAGAGATTGGTTTGCAATGAAGGTATAAAAATAATATATTAAAATGTCCCATTAACTGTGTGAATGAACCTCATCCTTGATACCTCAACAAAAGTGTGATCACCCATCAAAATAGTTGGTATAGAACATGGATCTAAGGAAGTGAAGGTAATCTATGATGAAACCATGTGGTGTGAAGCACCTGAATCAAGAACCAATATTGTAGGCTAAGACACAACTACTACAAGTTATTTTCCCTTAGCTTTCCCCTTATTTTTGTCTTTTTCCTTTGTAACCTCCTGAATGGGTGAACTTTGTGTGTTTGAATCAGGAATCCTAATATCATTCTTATATAGAATGTGTTTCAGGTGATCAATCTATTTATGCATACACTTACGTTTATCATGTCCATGTTTTCCACAATAGGTACATTTGACCTTCTCTTTGTCTTTGGTTTGGCTTCAAAAGAGGAGGTCTCATATATTGCTTTTTGATCTTTCTTTTTCTCATTATCTTGTTTGTTTTATTTCTTGTCCTTATCATTTAAAGCCTTTCGTTTTTCTTATCTAGAAAATAAGGCATGTAGATTAGAAGATTTTAGAGTACCCATTTGTATAAGTTTATCTTGCTCCCTAGTTAAGTAGGTATCAAAATCATATAAGGAAGGTTCGTGTGGCTCCATGTAACAACCCCCTTGGTGAGTGATTTTAAAACACATTGGAAAAAAAATTGTACCTGTAATTTTCAATCACTCTCACCACCATGGACAAAAATTGACACCTCTCAATTTCCTAGCCCTAAGCATAAAATTCAACACACGCATGTAAAAATTAAATAAAATGATAGTATGATGATAAAATTTTAGAAAAATAAGTTAGGTTGTCATATATTCTTGCTTCTCAACATAAAGATGGAATTAATTGTATGAAACCTAAAGCACAATTACCTATATGTTTTTACGTATTAATTGCCAGCTAAATTAACTAAGGAATTATAGTTTAATTCCTTAAGCATGTGAATAAATATTAATTCTTTCCTTCATTATAACCAAGAGTGATACACAAATATAAAAGTAATTATTAATTCCTTATTTAATTGTTTGAAATTCATCATATTGTTTATTCGTAACTTTCAATGTTGGATAAGTATAATGACTACAAACATTTACAATTTGTTTTATTATTTTAAGCATAAATCAACCATGTTTGTGTATGACGGGCCAAAAATGTGTCTCAATGACTTGCACTCCTAAGTCTTCCATTATACAAGGGTATTGAGGCAACGAATAAGAGACACACATTAAACAACACATAATGGGTTGGTTTAAAGGGGATACGATGAGCTCTAAGGTTGCATATCTAGAGGGTAGTAATCCCTACACTAGGTCAACCTAGGGTTTCCAAGGCCCACAATCAAGAAAGAGGAGAGTACCCTCCTATGATATCACTAGATGGGTGAGAGATATATATTGATGGGGGATACTCAAGCATACACAATCTATACTACTATAATATAACTTAAATAAAGAGAAGGAAAGCTAAAGAGATGATCATGTATAAGAGCACTATGCTAGCTAACACCAATGTATATACAATGCTAAGTTAACATAGATAAATGGGGAAGAGAAATGAACTAATCTATGCAAAATGAAAAAGAGAGTTAGGGCACTTACATGTGGGGTGATTGTTGATGCATCTATGTCTCCAGAGAAGCAACACACTGAGAGAGAATCATTATTGGGTGGAGAATGGGAACATCATTTTTATCCTAGACTCATTATACATTACCCAATAGTGCATTCAATCCAACCAAGAAGAGTGCCCAATCAAATCCATGTCAAATGCAAGATGAACCAATGACAAAGTGAGTAAATTCAAATTTGGCGCAATAGAGCAAATCAAATGGCTAGTTCTTGTTATTTTAGCTTCCTTCCTTCATAATTTCTGGGTGTAGTGACCATATATATATGACACCATCACCTATGGATGATGGTGTTGACTAGGGAAAAACCTAACACTGACACCATCGACCATAGATGATGGTGTCGGCCAAGGAAAAACCTAACACCAATACCATCAACCATGGACGATGGTGTCTGTCGGGGAAATTGAAATGTCATGTAGAGTGAAAAAGAGGTGTCATGGATCAAGAAAATGAGTAAACAAGCTACCAAATGGTGAGATGTAAGAAAGGTGTTAGGAGTGCAATGTGTAACATAAAGGGACAAAGTGAACTTAAAGAAACTAAGGCAAAGACCACATAGTGATACTCTCTGTGTGTATTGTCTCTAACTCATAATGACCATGTGAATAATTATATCCCATTCTTAACATGCCTCTTAAGGCATCCACTCAAGAAATAGATGCATCAATGACCCTTATCTACACAGAGAAATTTTTAGTAACATGTATAAAAATGAAAAGTGAAATTTAATTATCGCATGTCGTAATAGCACAACATGGGGTGCTCAACAAAAATAAATAGTCTGTAACACCAAAACTAAAAGTAGATACTGAAAGTAAGCGTGGACTAACTAAAATGAAATATACCCACCAATGCATACCTAATAGTGTCACTTGTCCTGCCATGTGCGGGAGTAATTAATATTTCAAGAACCATGAAAAAGTAAAACTAAAAAGAAACACTAGAGTATCATCAGTAAAATAAGACATAAATCACCTAGTTAGGGGCCCATGGGATGGATATATTGCAACACCCATGTTATTAATAATCCAAATTAATGGAATTAAAAAAAACCCTTAATTACAATTAATGCCTTCAATTATTTTCAACTTGTAATAATTAAATAAAACATAATTAAATGTATACAATCCATCTGATAACAAATAATAACCATGTATAACTGTAAGGGTCAACTGGATCTACCCGATCCCCATTAATTCACCCTAACAGAGTGTGTATAACTTGAATACTTTTGGTTAAACATTTTTAACAAGTCTTGAGAACTATGTTCAACTCTTAAGTGCCAACCTGGAAATCAGTCAAGCTATAATCCATCTGGTCTCAGACATAACAAGTTAGGGATATGGTGAACATGTTGTGTAATCAACTAGCTACACTACTTGGCCAAGGTTTCAAGCGTTGTTTTACAAGCTTAGTTTTATGACTGCACAAAAGTCAATGAAACTTTTTTTCATCACCACACAACCATCTCTTCATAGTTATCTGGATCTCATTTCGTTATTTAAGACATTAAGTTTCTGTTTTGAAGAAGTATGAACCATGATTTTTCCTTCTTATTGAAAGGATCCTATTAGTCCCATTTTAGGATCCCTATGGGAAAGCTAGTGATCACATAATGAATTTCATCATTACCTACTCGGTATCCTTCCCATAGTCATGCTAAGATGACACGATCAATATTCTGTCGAGAAGAACGAAGATTCAAAATATCTACACTTCGTTTAAAATTTAGTTGTCCTTATAGGACAAGTAAATAAATTCATATTTATGATATGATATTTCATATCATAACTGATTAACTAAAATATGAATATTTTAAAGTTAATATAAACAATAAATTAGTGTAATAAATATCTAAACTAAATTAGGAAAATGACTCAAGCAACTAAGACAATGGAAATGTAAAACCCTAATTAACAAGTAGGGTTGGAAGGAGCTTAATAGATTCGACGAACTTGTTGGACTGTGTCGTAGAGCTAGATGAATAAATAGGAGGAGGAAAGACTATGCTAAGGCCCAAAAAAGTAAATATCTAAAAATCTGAGTGGACTGGGGCACTTGGGAGAGGATCAGGGTGCTTGTAGGATCTCTAGTTTGAGTTCTAGGAAACCTGATATGTGGAGAAGGTCCAAAAACTAGATTTGTAGGGCTGCAAGGTGATGTGAAGCATTTGCTCTCTGTCACATCAATTTTGTTGAACTGTGTTATATTTTGCTGGCAATCTTTGATGAAGAAGAGACCTACAAAACCCCAAAACAAACATCAAACCCTAAAAAATAAAAAAATACAAATGAAGGGGTCGGACTATCATCAACGACCACAATGGTGGACTTACTAACTAAGTGTTACACTGCATTTTAAACCCAAGTGTAGATCTAGACGAGTGTGTGGAATATTGTGCCCTAGGTGCTCTTTTGCTAGTCGCACTTTGTGAATTAACGAACTATAACTAGATGTAAAAATGTAATATAATAGTGGATGGAATAGAATAAACTTCCCTTCTATGATGTGTGATGCAAATGAACTAGCCTTGTCCCTTGTGATGGAGCTAGATGGATGTAAATGGAGCCTTGGATGGATGCAACCTTAGGTGGTGATAGTAGTGACTAGTGCTTGGTCCCTCATTATGGTCTCATAACTTTATATTTATATGGTTCTCTTGATATAATTTCATAATTAACCCCGAAGAGGTCAACCACCAAAAATATAGAATGCTCAAACGACTAGAAAGTGCCCAAAAGATGGAGATAAAGTGGGAAAAGGATCAAGGCACCCTGACTGGGACTAAGGGACCTGTGGGCGCCCCAATACTAACCTGGGCACCCTAGTCAAGGCTAAAATGATGTAAAATGACAAAAATAGACTAGGCATGTATGTGTGGGAGGTCGATAGTGATGATAGAAAGCAAAGTAAATTGGCCAAAAGATGGGGGTTAATTAGTACTTTCTTCACTCAAAAATCATATGAATAGTAGTATGAGACCGAGACTAAATAATACCCAAAGTGTGTGATTTAGTGTCTATAGTAACATGTTCTCGTTTCTCGATAGAGGATTATAGTAACTCATTGAGTTACTATCCTTTATGGGTCCCTTTTTATCAACTATCATAACATAGTGTTGTCATTCAATATAGGTTAATTAATTATGTTGCAAGATGTGTATGTAAACTAAAAATTTAAGGTGCACATGATGTAGTATGTAAAATGATGTATATGTATTGCTAGACTCGTAGACCATGAGAGTGTGGTACATGTATGATGAAGACTAGTATGATGTGTGATGAACAGATGTTGACTAAATGTAGAATGTAGAATGTAGAATGTATGATGTGAGATGTGTGACGAGATGTGATGTGTAGTACCTATTATGTAGTGTGTGGGGTTCATGTGTAGTATGCCCTCAAAAATCAAGTGTGAACTAAATCACAAGAGTGTGTCATTGGGTAATAAAAGGAACAATAACCATATCGTACCAAGCCAAGAACATAGATGCTAATCAAACATCATGATCAATACGATGAAAGAAATTTGCCAGAATAACTTTACATAAACCTTTGCAAACAAATGAGAAACAATATCATATATTATTATGGAACTCAATGAAATACAATGAGAATGGTCCTTGCTTATATAAGCAAGGAATAACAATCTAAGAACCAGTCAAGGTCATAGATCAAGCCATAAATCATGAAAAGAACTAGTCATCAAAGAACTAGTTAAGTCCATAGATTTATGAGAGAACTAGACATCAAGGATCTAGTCAATACCATAGATCAAGGAAAGAACTATTCAATACCATAGATCAAGGAAAGAACTATACCTAACAACTAGATAATATCCCCCTAATATCTAAATAAATAAAGGAGATATCCACACACATAAGTGGGTGAGGATAAATACAATAAAGGTAAATAAAGTACCTAGGCGAACATGAGCTAAGGTAAATACATACTCTAACAGGTAATGACGACATGAAGATGGGTGATAAGTATGTCTAGGCTAGGAGATTACTATATGATAATGTAAAGATGATGATGCTAGGATAGGGGGAGATATGGATGCCATGCCCCCCAAGTGTGTGAACGATGGAGGTCTCGTCAAAAGACACTAAGTGGATCAATGTAGGGAGTAGTTTCTTTAACAAAAGTGATGGGATGCTAATGTGGTAATGCCGCAGAAAACTTGAGTGGAGAGGTATTGCTTTAACAAAATGAATGGGAAATGAAAGTGAAGTGGGATGGTGAGAAAGCTTCAATTGTGGCAACTTTGGTGGTATTGAAGATGGTATCAAAGACTTGATAGGAGAAGAAGGTTGATTGATTTTGAGAGGTGGTTGCATACTTTGACTTGGTAGTGTTGGAGATGTTGTGATAGGAGGAGGTGCTATATCAATTTTGAGAGGCAGTTACTTAGGTGGTGCTTGAATTTCTATAGAATGACCATTAGAAGTGATGGTGTGGTACTCATTAGATATAGATGAATCAAATTTAGGAACCCATTGCGATGAAACATTCATAGACAGGAATGCAAAAAAATGTTGTGCAATGAATGAGATAAAGCCTTGACACTAAATGTTTTTTATTCTTCATTGTAAATGTGGCAATCATTGTCGTTATGTCCATTAATTTGATGATAATTGCAATACAGACGACCTTGGTACTTTTCTAGTTGATAAGGAGGATAACAATGAGTAGGTGGAAAAGTGATCAATTGACAACTAAGGACTTCAATAAGAAGGTCATGTTTCTTAGTATTTCGATCAAAGATGAAAGGCTCTAGTAATGGTATTACCCAAGGCTCACTAATATGAGCACATGTAACATACATAGAATGAGATGGAGAGGGAGAAAAAACATGAGCCTGAGAAGCATCCTTAAGATGTTGGATGTCAATTTTGAGAGACGTGATTATGTATTCCATAGCCATAAACTTTTCTTGAAACAAAGAATGTAAAGCTTGAATTGATTCTAATAGGTGATGATTAGATGGAGGATCACTAGGGTCGTAAAAAAATGAGTGAATATAGGACTTATTTCGTGCGGCGACATATTGTCCTCAAGATACAAGGTGTCTAGGGATTTTTTCAAAACATCCTAGCAAACAAGATATCTCTCAAGTAAAAAAGATAAAGAAAATTGACCCATGATCGAGGAAGAATGAGGATCCTAAGCGTGAAATCGGTCAGGTTCACCAAAATGATTAACTAAAATATGAATATATTAATGTTAATCTAAATAGTACAACAATATAATAAATGTCTAAACTAAACTAGGAAAGTGACCCAAGAAAATAAGATAATGGAAATGTGAAACCCTAATTAACAAGTAGGGTTGGAAGGAGCTTAGCTGATTCGACGAACTTATTAGACTGTGTTACAAAGTTGGATGAAAAAACAAGAGGAGGAAATGACTATGTCGAGGCCTAAAAAAGTACAGATCTAAGAAATCTAAGTGGACTGGGGCACCTGGGAGAGGATTAGGGTGCCTATGGGTGATCTAGTATGAGTTCTGGGAGTTTTGGTCTGTGCAGGAGGTCCAAAAACTAGATTTGTAGGGTTATAAGGTGATATGAAGCCTTCGTTGTTTGTCATGTCAATGTTGTTGAAATGTGTTGTATGTCACTGGTAATCCTTGATGAAGAAGAGAACTGTAAAATCCCAAAACAAGCATCAAACCCTAAAAAAATGAAAATAAAGGGGTAGGACTATCCTCAGCAGCCACAATGGTGGACTTACTAACTGAGCATTGCACTACATTTCAGACCCAAATGTAGTTCTAGATGAGTGTGTGGAATTATTTTCCGTAGGTGCTCTTGTGCCAATTGCACTTTGTGAAGTATCGAGCTATAATTAGATGTAAAAATGTAATAGAATGGTGGATGGAATAAAATAAACTTCCCTCCTATGATGTGTGATGTAGATGAACTAGCCTTGTCCCTTATGATGGAGCTAGATGGATGCAAATGGAAACTTGGATGGATGCGAACTTAGGTGGTGATAGTAGTGACTAGTGCTTGGTCCCTCATTATGGTCTCATAACTTTATATTTAGATGGATCTCTTGATATAATTTCATAATTAACCCCAAAGAGGGCGACCACCAAAAATATAGAATACATAAATGACTAAAAAGTGCCCAAAAGATGGAGATAAAGTGGAAAAAGGATCAGGGCACCCCGATCGGGACCAAGGCGCATGTGGGCACCCCAATACTAGCTTAGGTGCCCCAGTCAAGGTTAAAATGATGAAAACCAACAAAAATAGACTGGGCATGTATGTGTGGGATGTCAGCAGTGATGATAGAAAGCAAAGTAAAATGGCCAAAAGACGAGGGTTAATTAGTAATTTCTTTACTCAAAAACCATATAAATAGTAGTATGAGACTGAGAATAAATAATACCCAAAGTGCATGATTTAGTGTCTATAGTAACAGGTTAGCGTTTCTTGATAGAGGATTATAGTAACTCATCAAATTACTATGCTTTATGGGTCCCTCTTATCGTACAGTCATAACATAGTGTTGTTGTTTAATATAGGTTAATTAATTCTGTCTCACATTTATATGATCCAACCTCTTCTTAGTTAGTATTGGTCCCATTCTCATAAGTATGCCATTTAATATGAATATTTCACTTTATCTCATTTAATCATCATTTGATATAAATTGTGTACTTTATTTATTAAAGTGTAATAATAATATAGCGTTGTATTCATTGTATTGTTTTCCATAACCTACTATGTTCGTTAATAACACATTTGTTCATCCATAATGAAACAATGAAATTTGATATATTTTCATAACATAACATAATATAATTTATTTATACTCTGTTGTTAAAACAACACTTAAACACTTCCATATCTCGTAAAATGTGATACAAAACAGCAAGTACCTTTATTTAAACATAATAAGGATAAGTCCTTATTTTATGAAATAATGACATAAGATTATTTAGAATAATACGATAGACAAAATGCCTTAAATCAACTTGCGAAGATAAATCATTTGCAATATCAATTAAATACAATAATCCTAAATGGATTTTTAACAATAATACATGACGAAATCATTCTTAATTCAATCAATCACTTCATAAAGTCACTTTGTCCTGCACACTATAAGAGAGAGAAATGTATACATGGCCAGTTCTAGGAATTGACATGAGTTATCTAACTCATATTCTTGTTGTATATAATTGAAATAAAATAATATGTTAATGTTTACTTAACTGATAACTAATAAACATAATAGTTAATATATATATATATATATATATCATTAATCTAATGAAATGATACTTCATAATGTAAGCTATGTCTTTATACAATCCAAACAATTGACTGAAAAACATACCCGTAAAATTAGAAAGGTAACGAGCACTATTACAAGTATCAATTTTCAATAATCAAGACTAAAGCTTTACAACATCAATCTTAAATTCTTCAAGATTGTCCACTAGGATAATATCAACAAAAAAATTTGTCTATGTAAAATACTTATAATCTGATGGTTGAACTAGCTAACTCATTACTTCCAGTATTTGCCTAAGTAAAAGCATCGAAAATAACAACCATTATTCAAAACAATGAAAACCTTCACATTCCAAAATAACTATTTACTAATCTCGTAAATAATTCAAAAGACATGAACCATTGTCAAGATTTACAAGGAACTCGTACAATAAGAATTAACTTAGTAACTTTCATTTATTAAAGTAAGCAGTTCATAGACATAATCCTTTCCCAATCAACTTTCATTTCACGTACAAGATAAGTCTAACAGTCATGATTTCAACACCATTATCATTACTACAGAAAAGTCCATAGCTGTACACAAAATGTATTATTACATGCACCTTCAAGAAGGGTCGAATCCACATCTTTGCACATTCAAAATGTATATGATAACATAGGGTAAAACAAGCTCAAGGAAACTCAATCAAACTTCCCAAATGACATAATAACGTGCAATATTGGTCTAACTCCTTAAGAGCTTTTACAAATTTTAAAATCAACATGGTGATCTCAGAACAAGCTAAAACAAACGCAAATCAGCTAAGCCTGTAATGGGTTGAAGACAATATTATCTTACCATATCACAAAGACCAAAACCATTTAAGAAAACCCGTCACATCAGAGTTACCAAAAGTAGTTTAACATAACATTCCCAAGAACCCACAATTCTAGTTCTCCTTATCAAGTAAACAAACATTTCCTTTTAATTTTAATACCCAGAAATGAAATTCCTTTTCCTTCCACATTTTATATCTCATTAGAAGCCTCGTATAACCAAAAACACAGTTTTTGAGAAGGAACAAAGCTCTTCAAGAGCTAGGTAAAAAATACATAAAATTTGAGTACGTATTTTCTAGATTTCCTCCAAAATATAAATTCAGACGACCACAACAAGATATAAAAACAACATGCTTATAGTTTCGTTCAAAATAAAAAACCCATGATGTTCAATTAAAAACATAATCCATATTTCCAAAGTCATGAAAACCCATTTTATTTCCTGCAATTTCTTCTTATTTTGCTTCCAATTTTTCATATTAAAATGAGATAAATAATCCAATTTTTAAAATGACAACTCAAGCAATTTTCCAATGTCAAATAGACTTCCAGTAAGCTCTAGTGATATGCTTTAAGAAAACCAACAGTTTGCAATTATTTTCCATTAAAATAACGACTCAGATGGTTTTATAATAAACAAAAACCACATTTCTAAAATGACCTCAAAAACCCATTTCTCTTCAGCAATTTATTTTATTATTTTCTTTTCAAGTTTTCATAATAAGTGAAAGAAATAGTCCAAAATTTTAAACAACTAAGAATACCAAATGATTCACAAATTTCACATTGAAAACAACACGAATGAGTGAGGAAAATCCATGCCTGAAATTGGTTTGCTTCCTTTCCAAATTTCTCTTGTAATACTGAAACTTTCAATGCCCAAAAAAACACCAAATCCAAACAACATTAAGGAATACAATTCTTGCCATTAAATAGAGCTTCATTCTTGCATCTAGTCACACCAAACAGACCTCCTTTATTTTCTTCAAATCCCTCATGCAAAGCAAAACCATCCACAACCAAAAAAATGTGACTATGAAGAGAGAAATGAGTTTGCATGCCTTTTGGCTTGCTAAGCAAGCTTGTTATTCCCAATAACTGTATTTTTATTTAATTTCATTTAATGTTATAAGTGCCACTTCATCAACCAAAAAACTTCCCTCCAAATTTTCCAATTTACATGCAATGTGTATGGTCTATGACCATGTTAATAATTAAACAATTTTAAACAATAAACTTTACCTTATCCATTTACTTTGCAAAGTGGTCCTTGACCATTATTAATATAATTAGCGATCGCACATAAAATGTCTGATGGAAATGCTTAAGGGGATCTATTGAGGATGTGAAATTGGAGGATCTAAAACAATGGAAGAGGAAGAGAGGTGTTGAAGAAGGGGTTTGAGGGAGGTGATTTTTTTTGCGTGAGTGTAATTTGTGGTTAAAGGGGACCAAAAAATGGGGAAAATCCAATAGGGTTCTAGGTCTTAAACGCAACCATCTAAATACAAAAAACCTTGTTCTTTGTTCGCGGCTTGGGGAGAAATGGAACCCATTTCTTTTATCCATGAGTGCTACCTATAGTTTGACTTGGTAGGGAGGATAACCATTCTCAGCATTTGCCAAAGGTTTCATCAATGAATATTGACATAAAATGAGCTTTTCTATTTTTTTTTTTTTTCAATATTTAGGTTATTAAATCGATGGAGTTTTGATTTTGTTAGATAGGATGAAGAATTGAATGAGATATTATACTAAGACTCAAAATGTCCCTACGTAAAACTATTTGTTATATGTGCTCCACTTTATCATCTCAATCTTACTTGCACTATTCACATGAACTCAATATGTGTTTAAAGGGAATAAATCTAACATGTCAAAGATTCAAAACCCAACCACACTACTTCTTTTTTGTTTGCTACTCATTTGAATGCTGCGTAGGCCTATACAATGGAGAAAATGAATGAGATTCTTGGCATTTATCCCAAGACTATCTACGAGTTGCATATAACCTAAAACTTGGTGTTTCTCGGGTTGGATTATGTCATCTCGGTATGGCCAGAGGGGGATAATTTTGGGAATGATGCGGTAGTTGAGGTGTTGGACACGTTAATATGGCTGAAGAGTGAGAGCTTCAGTGAGAAAAAATTGGGACCTGTACTGAGTCACTTGAAGGGGACATGTGAGGCCGAGACAAATTTTAAAGTCTCCCACTATAATAAAAACATGGATGGTATAGAGAAATCTGTAGTATCAATGTCCATGCACATTACATCGTAGCCACCCCAATCTCTGTCCACTGGGAGACAAAATAACCAGAACAAAAGTAGACATATATAAATAAAAATATTTGAAATTTTAACATGTTGGAACAAAATGCGGCCATAGGGAGAGCTAATGCAGAAAAATAGTATGAAAATTGCATGACATGTGGCAGGGGTCTGGCTTAGTAACACATGCAGAAGCTTCCCTAATTTCAAGTCCAAATTCAGGGTTCCAGACCAACAGAATAATGATAGCACAAAACCTAAACATGTCAATGGTGGGGGGCTCTTTCTCATGGATCCACTCCAAAGTTTTAAAAACCACTCATAAGTACATACCGTAGAGAAAAAAGAGCAAGACTTCACATATATACCGTGTTAAAGATATTTTCATCTAAAATTGTTTTGATCTTGTGTCATCATTGTAGAGCCTATATAATAAAACATCAAATAATCATTCATCCACATATTCAAAAGAAAAGAAACCCGTTATAAATGGTGGTGTTGTTGGAATAGGATTAGGAGGAAGCACAATATCTCACTGCCAACCTACTTAACATGAATCTCTAATTTTCATTGATTGATTGATATCGAATACATCTTTATTTACCATCCCCACCTCCTCATGTGAAAACCACTAGACATACATTTAGTAAGCACAACAATAACCCATCAAAATATCAACATATATATGACGTACCACAACAAGTTTGTTGTAAGTTCACAGAGAACATAATCAAACCGTATATCTACACATAGAAATTGGAATGAAAAGCATAATTTGACTGTGTATTTTTTATTCCTAATTTCTAGGGAATCTTGAACCAAAGCTTGTTTGAAGTCCAGTGAATCGAGCCTGAGTTCTGTATTGAATCCACTTTAATTAATTAGAAGCCCAAATCATTAAAAATAAATTTTGAATAGAAATCTTAACCAAACCCCTTGATAGAAAGAGATTATACTCATGGATATAAATGTGTGGATTCAATTGATTAGATGAAAGAGAAAATGCATAAAATAAAGTCGCATCTGGGACAAATTTTCATATTAGTGCTTTCCTTGCTTGTTTGCACTGTCATCTATTGTGAGAATGAGGTTATCTTTGCCTTAACATATGCCTTCTTTTTAAAATCATAATGTCCCTTCTAGAGGCATGTCTGTTGGCCATTGATGTCGAGAAAATGTACAAGTCAAGTCAAGAATTCTCACCGTATGTCGAATAGTTGTATGGTAATTGGGGAAAAACCCCATTCCAACCATTCCAAGTGGTGTGGGTCGTGCGAAATAGTGGTGGTATTTCTTTCTACAAATTGATGTGCCCACGAAGTTATAGTGAAAAAGGGAACTGTCTTTGCCAGCGGACCGCTGACTCATTAAGCTCCTCTCCACCAATGAGACTAGCACAATGGAGCTCCCTGCAATACTCTTTTCAAAGACTTGAACAAAATTATGATGTTCCCAATAAAATCCTTTTGAGATAGTAGAGAATGAGGGATAGAGGTCTTAATGCAAAGCTTATTTACCTCAAAGGAGGAAGGCAACGTTGGAGGTGTGACATCGATTGACCATGTTTTTTTATAGAAAACAGAAAATGCATGAGAGAAATTCATCTACGGTAAGAGGAATTGATGGTTCTGCTTATCAACAGACAAAGGAGGGCAATGAATGAGAGGAAGGTTTGCAAAATGTCAGGCGAGGAAGAGGCGGTTCATAGAACATATGAAACAATTTCTCCTACCATCTTCCCTACCTGCATTTTGGCTCCAACAAAATGTGCACATAAATAGAGAGAATTAAACCCCGATACTTCATGATATTTCTCAGAAGGAATTTAGAGGAACGAAAGCCATAACCACACAAACATTTACACATGACAAGAAAAAATGAAACCTATACACGTGAATAAACAGAGAACCAAATTTCTTCAGTTTTTTTAACTTCACTGAAACTGTGAATACAATCTTGCAAACTATAATTATGCCAAAAATTCTAGAAAATCCCGAGAAACTACAAATAAAATTTGGCAAACTATAATTACGCCAAAAATACTAGAAAATCCCGAGAGAAGGAATGATAACCATTTAGATAGTCATTGATTGGGAGGAATTACATCGTTGGATGTTGTCAGTGGGGGGGCTCTTTCTCATAGAGTAAACACCTTTTGGCGTAACAATAAAAAATGCAATATGGTCTAAGATCAAAATATAAGTAATTTAATTTCCCACATGGTCTATGACCATTTTATATATAATTAAAACATAAAAAATTTACCTTTCCATCAATCTAAGATCACCATTCCCAATACCAAAGAGGATAAACTTCATATCCATAAACAATTAAACAATAACCAACGAGTAATTATCTTGCTGAGTGGCATATGACCATCAAGTTTTATGTTAAACCTGATTAGGGATCAGATCCAATATAGACCAATCATAAGAAGTCAAACAACCATGGGGGGTACAACCTAAATGGGCCAACTCAAGGGATCGGGCATTATTCCCAAGGACACAAATTACAATTTTCCAAAATAGACATCTTCAAATTTGATGGTACAAATGTGACTTCTAGGATAAGCCTCATGGAAGAGTATTTTAAGCTTCATAATATACTAGATGATACAAAGGTCAACATAGCATAACTACATTTATAACTTGAACCCTACAAATGGTCCCAATGAATTCTGAGTGAAAAGCAAGGACGCAAGCTCACTTGGGAAGTCTTTACTAAGGAATTAACAACCCACTATGATCAAGTATGGAAGGGAAGATACTTTACCCAATTGAAAAATCTGAAACAAATAGGATCCATAGTAGAATATAATGCTGACATAAGAGATTGGAAATCAAACTCCTTACGCGGCAACTTATCAGAGGCTACAATTCTACAACAACGGGATTAGTGATCAAATTAAGCATGATGTTTGTTTCTTGGATCCATATACAACAAAGCATAATATGAAAAAATCCCTACACATTAAGCAACAAAGTTTAGTTAATAGGAGATTCACACAAGGTCAAACCATGGGATAGGGAGAAAGAAATGTGGCCGATACTTTTAACCCAAAGAAAATTAAAAAACTATCTCCTCAACAAGAGGCAGATAAAAGAGAAGGACTATGTTGGCATTGTGATAACAATGGTATAGAGGTCATAAGTGTGGACATGGAGAGAAACTGAGAATGAGGTTTCTGAGGAAGAATTAATTATGGATGACCCACTTGTGGAGCAAGAACATGACCACTCAGAAGAGGAAGAAATCCCCACTATCTCCTTGCATACATTAAATCAGATAAACACACCTCAAACACTTAAAGTGGTAGAGTTTATAAAAAAGAGTAAGGTGATAGTGTTGGTCAATATTAGCTAATGAACTCCACTATTTTGTTATTCAGTTTCTAATTTTCAAGTTATGATAGTAGTGTACCCAAAATTTGACTTTACAAAATTTTCAGGTTATGATAGTGTTGTACCAAAAATTTGGCTCCAACATGTAGACTTCAAAGCAATACCAAACTTTGTCTAAAGCACCATAGTCCAAAGATGAATTTTTGCCCTCAAAATCTAAAGCACATTTTCAATTGGTTCTTATAACTCCACAAAAGTGTAATTTACACAAAAAAGAAGGGAAGATGGAAGAGGCACTAAAAGTACATTCCCAATGGAGAAGAAAAAATTCTCAACAAGCACCAAAAGCACACTTTACATGAAAAAAGAAAAGAGAAGACATTAAAGGTGCTAAAAGTGCATTCCCAATGGTGATGTGAAAGTTCTCGGTGAGCACCAAAAGCACACTTCATCCAATTTACACAACAAACCAAAAGAGAAGCGTAAGAGGCGCTAAAAGCACATTCCCGATGGTGAAGTGGAAGTTCTCAATAAGCACTAAAAGCAAGCTTACAATGACAGGCTTGATAGAGGCACATAAAGTGTGCTTGGGGAGACAAAAGGGAAGTCTTATGGAGTTTCACTAGACGTGCTTGGCATGCTCCACATGCTTAGAGATTTAAGTGAACCGCTTAAAGAAGCTATGGTGCACTAATTTGCCACAAAAATAAGTGCCTCATGTACATGCCAAACATGCCAGATGCACCACATGTGCCAAAATACAAAGGAAAAACACAATTTTTCCTTTTTATCATATCTTTCGAATTTGATCTTTGATTTTTCTCTTGTTCGAAGTGTTAGAAATATATTTCAACTAGATATCCAATGATGTGAAATGTTTGATCCCTAAAGGTCACTTTTAGCAGGAATACGAAGAGGGAGAAATTGTGTTCTAATGGCTCCTCAAGTGTGCCATAGGCATGATTCTTCAGCCTCGCATTTTCATGGTCTTCCAAATTTCAAAAGTTGGTCTTCCTTCTACAAAAGAATGTTCTTTGTAAGTCCCTCTACATGTTGCGGTTCATAAATTTACATTTTAGAGAAAGTGCAAAAAGAATGATTTTGAAGCAAGTTGCTAGGAGTACCTCAAAAGCGCGCTGGACACACCAAGCTCACATTTGAAGTAGTAATAGAAGTACCTAAAAAGCACACCAAATGTGCTAGGTGCACATTTGTAGTAATGTAAAAAAATCCCCCAACAACATAACAGATGTGCCATAATACAAGGCAAACACGTGGTTTCCTATTTTTACCATATCTTTCACATCTATACTTCATTTCACCTCCTGTTTGAAGCATTGGAAAACTATTTCAAGAAATGGTCCAATGATGTGAAAGAGTTGATCCTCTTTAACCAATTTTGGCAAGAATATAAAGGAGAAAATAGGTTCCCACAGAAACTCAAGTGTGCACTAGGCATAATTTTTTTGCCTCGTATTTTAAAAATCCCAAAAGGTTGATTACCACATGTAGAACTCATCACAAAAATCAAAATTTTCCAAAGCATCAAAATCTAAAAATTGATGAGTTTTAAAACTTTGTGGTGCTAACAACACCTAAAAAACGCCCCTATGGTTCAAGAAGCACCTCAAAAACGTGTCATATGTGCCTGGATACAAAGGAAAAATGTGATTTCTTGTTTTGGTCATAAGTTTTGCATCTAGACTCTGTTTTGGCTCCCATTTAAAGTGCTAGGATGCTCTTTCAACAAGTTATCTAATGGTATGAAATGTTTAATCCTTATAGACTCTCCTAGATGGATTGTGAGAGGGATTATGAAAGGTCACTCAAAAATCAAATACAGTCTCATATAAATTATATAGTGCCACGCACGGATGCATGCCCCCACCTCTAAGTTATCCTATACATTCGGGACATTACAGGGAACTGGGGACGAGACAAGATGAAACGTCTCCCACATGCATCACTCAATTGAAAAACTTTAAGAAATGTCCCATGGACATTCCCTAACTTTGAGGAATTTTCTAAGTGTTTGAAAAATCCAAAGGATGCTACAGGGGACTCTATGACATCCCCGAAATAGTCAAGGGACATATCGACAACCCCTACAGTGTTTAAACCTTTCGGCATAAAAAAAACTAACCTTATTACAATTAAACTGCAAAACTACAACCTTAACTCTAAAACAAATCAAAAAAATTATAAAAGTTCAAACTCACAATCATTTCAATCACACTTGCAAGAGGAAGTGAAAGAGCAAGAGCAAGGGCAAGGGATGGTCAAGAGGCATCCCGAGGACGTCTCAATGTCCCCTATGGTAGTCAAACATTTCAGAATAAAAAAACTACCTTATTATAATTAAACTACAACACTACAACCCTAACCATAAAATAAATAAATAAAATTATTAAAAATCCAAATTCACATTCATTTCAATCACACTTGCAGCAATAAGGTATATACAATGATCCCTTACTATTTTATTCCAAATAAAAATGGGTTAAGGGGAAAAGGAATTGAATTTTTTTTATTGTTTTCAAAATGCATATACAATAACCCCTTACTATTTTGCCCCAAATCAAAATGGGTTAAGGGAAAATTATTGGGGTTAGCACACGGTTGTATGGATAATATATTAGATCTAAGCATACATGCAATAAAAATGGATATTCTACTAGAATAAATATACAAAACAAGAGATATAAATCAACACCAAATTTAACGTGGTTCACCCAGTGTGGGCTAGATCCACCAAGAAATAAGCCAATCTATTATCTAAATCTTTCAGAAGATATACATTGAAGATTTACAATCTTCCACACCTCTCACGATGTAGAGTACTTTCTTTCTCTCAGGCTTCTCCTTCTTCCCCAAGAATTCTCTCTCTCACAATTTTTTTCACAATAATCACTATCTCTTCTAACCCTAGCTTTCTAGCTTATAAATACCTTATACAAACTTAAGGCACTTAGCGATGTAATTAAAATCAATAGATCTGCTTTAATATTAAAATTAGATCTAGTTCCCGTGATTTAAATAAAACACTCATGCACAAGTAACCGGCGCTAGTTAGCCCTAACTGATGTCGGTTCCTACTTTCCTAACCGATGCCAGTCATAGGTGACTAATGTCGGTCCCTTCATAACCGATGTCAGTTACTATGTTTTCCAACAAGTTTAATATAACATGCTAAACTGAAGTAATTGAGCTCCACATCTCAACAATCTCCCACTTGGAGATAAAATACACATCATTCTTGGATCCTTTCCTTAGATTTGTTTCTTCCTCTTCAAGTCTCCAACTCGAAGACTAACATAAGTGGAGTGTAGCTCCAAATTCTCTTTTATTAATGGCTTCTTTAGCATATTCACAGGATTTTCACTCGTATGAATCTTCTCCAATTTCAGTTGCCCATCCTCCAATACTTGTTGTATGAAGTGATACCTCAACTGAATGTGTTTCGTTCTAGAATGAAATGATGAGTTATTTGCCAAAATAATTGCACTCTGATTATCACTGAACAATTTGTAATTATCTTGCTCATTTCCCAACTCTTCCATAAACCTGCTCATTCATATCATCTATTTGCTAACCTTTGTAGGTGCAACATACTCTGCCTCTATAATAGACAAAGTCAAAACCTTATGTAATCTCGATATCTAGCTAACTTCCATCCCACCTACTGTGAAAATATATCCAGTAGTGCTTCTTCTACCATCCATATCTCCAACCATATCTGAATAAACATAGCCACATAAAGAAATATCTGAACCTCCATAACATAACTACATGCTAGATGTCCCTCTCAAATTTTTGAGTATCCATTGGACTACTTTCCAATGCTCTTTACCTGGATTGTCCATAAATCTACTCACAACTCCAACTGCTTGTGCAATGTCTGGTTTAGTAAAAACCATAGCATACATGAGACTCCTAACTGCTTAAGCATATGGTAATCGTGTCATGTATTTGACCTCCTCATGCGATGAAGGACACTGATCTTTTCTTAATTTGAAGTGTCCAGCCATAGGTGTACTTACAGGTTTTGAATTATGCATTTTAAACCTTTTTAACACCTTGTAAATATAATCCTCTCGAGAAAAATACAATTTCTTGTTCTTCCTGTCTCTGTGTATTTGCATGCCATGGATTCTTTTTGTAGCTCCTAAATCCTTCATAGAAAATGTGTGAGCTAGCTTTCCCTTAAGCTCACCAATGTCCTACATACTAGATCCTGCCATAAGCATATCATCCACATACAATAAAAAAATAATATAGCTTCCAATTTCAAGCTTCTTGAAATAAACACAATGGTCAGATTCACATCTTAAGTAACCATGCTCATGAATAAAACTATCAAACATCATGTACCATTGCCTTGGAGCTTGCTTGAGCCCATATAGGCTCTTTTTCAACCTGCACACTAATTTATCCTTACCCTTGACTTCATACCCAAGCGGTTGTTGCATATAAATCTCTTCATCCAAATCACCATGAAGGAAATCTGTCTTTACATCTACTTTCTCTAAATGCAAATCATATACTGCAAATAAACTTAGTACAATACGTATGGAAGTCATTTTTACAACAGGAGAAAATATTTCACCAAAGTCAATACCTACTTTCTATGTAAATCCTTTTACTATAATCCTGGTCTTATACCTTTTCTGTCCATCCTCTTCTTCATTGATCCTGTAAACCCACTTTTTTTGAAATTTCCTCTTACCTGCTAGAAAATTAACCAAATCCCAAGTCTAGTTTTGTTCTAGGGAATCCATCTCCTCATCCATGCCATGCTTCCACTGAACGTGAATCTCATCATGCATTGCTTATTCAAAACTTTCTAGTTCACCATTATCA
This sequence comes from Taxus chinensis, assembly GCA_019776745.2. Taxonomy (NCBI): domain Eukaryota; kingdom Viridiplantae; phylum Streptophyta; class Pinopsida; order Cupressales; family Taxaceae; genus Taxus; species Taxus chinensis. The sequence goes on along the minus strand of CM034146.1, from coordinate 977,173,850 downwards.
GTCAATAATAAATAAGATAGAGAAGGTGTAAATATTTCTTAAGGTTTTCTTACCCTTTGTGACCTTCTCATAGAAGCTTGGGGTACCAAAGGCTCATTCTTGACCTCCTGAATATTTGTTTCCATTTGTGACAGTGACCGATGCCAATCACCTGTAGCCGATGCCAATTCTACTAACTGATGCTGGTTTGGCTCTTCTATAACCGATACCAGTTCAGCTGACCGATATCGATCAGGGGTTAACTGACACCGGTTACTGTGTAACCCTGTAGGTATGAGTTTTAAATATGAGAGTTCATTTGCATTCACAAACTTCTCAACTGGTTCATCTTTGGGTACCAAAATTTGATCCCTGTACATTATCTTTTCATTCCATTCAATGTCACGACTCCTAATAATTTTAGAATTATCTAAATACTAAAAACAGAATCTGAAATCACCGGATCTATAACCAATGAAAGTGCATCTCTTGGATTTTACATCCAACTTTTTTCTATTTTCCTTATCAATATGCACAAAAGCTTCTGAACCAAAAAAATTAAGAAAATAAAGATCTACCTCTTTTTCGGTCCAAGCTTCCTCTGGGATTCCTCCATCTAATGAACTTGAAGGCCCATAGTTAATCAAATAAATCATTGTATCAACTTCTTTTACCCCAAAAATCCAAGGGCAATCCAACATATATCCTCATACTTCTAGCACGTTCCATGATTGTCTTGTTCATTCTTTCTACAACACCATTCTCTTGTGGTGTTCTTGGAACCATCCTTTCTCTGTGTATTTCATTCACTGAACAATAATAATTGAAATCCTTGCTACAATATTCACCACCATTATCAAATCTAAGGAAATTTAACTTTGAATTTGATTCATTCTCAACAAGGTATTTCCATATTTTAAAAGTCTCAAAATTATCAGATTTATGTTTAATACTATAAACCCATACCTTTCTTGTAGCATAATCAATTAAAGTATCATAAAACTGGGATCCTCCATGAGAAGCTACCTGGGCTGGTTCCCACACACATGAGTGTACAAGCTCCATTTTATGCTCCTTAGTTGCCCCAACTTTGAGAAATCTCACTCTTTTTTGCTTTCCAAAGACACAATTCTCACAGAAATCAAGATCTAAATATTTCAAATCTGATAACTTACCCTTAGCCTTTAAGATTTGCATTCCTTTTTGACTCATATGGCCCAACCTATTATACCACATTCATGTATCTGAATCTAAAGTAGATAATACTGAAAAGGAATCAGTAACATAGGTAGATAAATATAACATTCCTACCTTCTTGCATCTTGCCACAACAAAGGAACCCTTGGTGAATTTCCAAGAGTCTGCTGTGAATGTAACCATGCAACCAACTTCACCTAGTTGCCATGTAGAAATAAGATTGATCTTGAGGCTTGGCACATGCCTCACATCTTTCAATACCTATGCATTTCCATTATGCAATTTTAGATGAACTTACCCTTTACCAGTAATACTGCAATGTTCATCATCACCCAAATAAATATGCTCAAAATTGCCCTAGACATAATTTCTGAAATAACCCTTATTAGGGGTTACATGGAAAGAAGCTCATGAATCTAAACCCCATGATTTTATTATACTATCCAAATAAAGAATAAGAGCATCTTGCATTACCTCTACTGCAATATTTGCCTCTTTACCGTTTTCTGGGTGTTGGTTCTCTTTATATTTTGACCAACAATATTTTTTCGCATGTCCTTTCTTTTCTCAATTCCAAAAGACAATTCCCTTACCTTTGGATTTAGATATGTCATTCCTTGACTTTGATTTCTCAGTATTCTTACTCTTGGATCTCTCTTTCTGTCTGCCTCTGCTTTCTACATTCAAATAATTCATAGATGATGATTCCTCTGTAATTTTCCTGCGAATTTCTTCATTCAAGATTATACTAACCACATCATCAAACTTCAAAATATTATTAGCATATGCTGCATTGCTAACAACTATTAGCAAGTTATCCCAACTATCAGGAAAATAACATAAGAATAAGAGTGCTTTCACTTCATCATCAAACATAATATCAATCGATTTTAACTGATTTACAATAGATCAGAAATCATTCAAATGACTAGATGCAGATCCACCTTCATGCATATTAGAACTAAATAGTTTCTTCATCAAATAAAATTTATTTGAAGCACTAGGTTTTTCATATAAATTAGCAAGATATTTCATTAACTCTACCGTAGATGTCACTTCTGTAATATTAGAAGCCGCAGATACTGTTAGGCTCAATATTATAGATCCCAAAGCCTTTTTGTCAAGAATCTCCCATTCTGCATCATTCATCTTTGTAGGTCTAGAATTTTCATCCAATGGTAAGTAAAAATCTCTTTGATACAGATAATCTCCAATCTGCATCTTCCATAATTGATAATTTCAGCTGTCAAACTTCTCTACTTTGTATTTGTTTTCTTCTACCATTATTGTAGCTCTCACTCAATCAGAAAAACCCTCTGTGAGTAAATATGTCAAGACATTAAAATCGCAAACAAATATCTATTACCAATTGTTGGGGTTAGCACAAGGTTGTATAGATAATATATAAGATCTAAGCATACATGCAATAAAAGTGGATATTCTACTAGAAGAAATATACAAAACAAGAGATATAAATCAACACCATACTTAACGTGGTTCACCTAGTGTGGGCTACATCCACCAAAAGAAGCCAATCTATTATCTAAGGCTTTCAGAAGATATACAATGAATATTTACAATCTTCCACACCTCTCACGATATATAATACTTTGTTTCTCTCATGCTTCTCCTTCTTCTCAAGAATTCTCCCTCTCACAATTATTTTCACAATAATTACTAACTCTCTCTTCTAACCCTAGCTTTCTAGCTTATAAATACCTTATACAAACTTAGGGCACTTAGCCATGTAATTACAATCAATAGATCTACTTTTATACTAAAATTAGATATAATTCCCCTGAGTTAAATAAAACACTCACGCACAGGTTACTAACACTGGTTAGACCTAACCGATGTCGGTGTCTACTTGCCTGACCGATGCCGGTCATAGGTGATCGATTTTATTCCCTTCATAACTGATGTCAGTTACTGTGTTTTCAGGAAAGTTTAATATATCATGCTAAATTGAAGTAATTAAGCTCCACATCTCAAAAAAAATGAATTGAATTTTTTTACTGTTTTAAAAAATACAAAGTGGGTTAAAGAAGGGCATTGCTATTATTATTTTTTCCCAAATGCACAAAGGGTTATATTAGAATAGCTATATTTCTATTTTTTAATTATTGCAGTCCCAACATGAGTTTAAATAGCGAGTATAAAGCTAAATGTGAAATGGGTGATGAGATGGGTAGGAGTGTGCAAGGAGAAAGGCAACTGAAAACCCAAACTAACAGTTCATATGACAATGTTAATAAGTTTAGTTGTCCCTCTAAGATGTTGAGAAAATATGCTAGGGGACCATTTGACAAAAAAAAAACTTTGAAATAATTTTCCAAGTCATTGAAAGTCCTAGATCAAACACTTTGGGGAGACTAAAACATGGAAGTGCAATATAAGTCCATTGACTTGATTGGACAACATTACTAGATTGAATGCACACTTATTTCACATCTTAAGGAAGGTTGTTGGCCATTGTGGACAACTATCACTTGATGAGAGGGAAGAGGCAATGCGGTTTTTTAATGAACATACCACGAAGAACATTCTATCATTTCATGACATCGATAACACCCCTTATATTTATAAGATAACTTCGAGGAGTGTTTTCTCAAATACTGCAAAAATTTTATGAGGTGATCACAATGAATGCTTTTGGTAGTATGGGGAGAGGAAGGCCATGGCTCTCAATCTAGGTGTGGGTTGTATAATACAAAGGCCTAGGAGGAGGTTGATGATACCATCAAAAAATTCTTCTATTTCATTAGCATCCCATTTCGTGTTGCTCGCTCTCCTTATTATAAGGAGGTTGTGGCCAATCTAGCCAATGCATGTGTAGATTATGTGCCCCATGGAGAAAAAAAGTTGAGGACCACAATCTCAAATAGGAACTATTCCAAGGTTAATGTATTGATGCAAGACATGAGGTGCACATGGGTCTCTCATGGTTGTAGTATTATCAAGGATAGGTGGAAAAATATTAGACATCATCCAATCACAAATATCATTGTATTGTCTCATGAAAAGAGGGTCCTTACTTCTTATGGGTCATTTTCTGTTCAAGAAAGAAGGATATAGAGTTCCAATTTTCTATTTTGGATGACATTCAGGAGGTTGGCCTATCAACATTATACAAGTTGGTACATATGCAACTTACATGTTCATAGCAAAAGGAAAACTTGTTGAGGCTCACCACACACATATATTTTGGACCCTATGTTGCATGCATTCTATGAACAACACACTAAAAGACATTGGAACAATTGATTGGGTCAAAAATATAGTGGCAGAGGTTGGAGAGGTGCAAATGTTCATGAACAACCACCACATAGCATTGACACAAGTATAAGATATAAAAAGTGAATAGGGTGAAAGCGGTGGTGGTGAGAGAGACATTTTGGGCATATGTGAGATACATCACATCAATTTTATTTACAATTTTCACTGTGATCAAATATAAGGATTCTGAAAGCCTAAACTTCAACAAGATATATGAGTGTATTGAGAGTATGTTTGGTCAAATGAAGGTTATTGTTTGGGCACGAGAACCCACCCTAAAGTTCTACCATCAACATGTTCAACCATTATTGAGGGGAGGTGGGAGAAGATGAACACACATTTGCACATGGAAACATATGCACTAAATCCTAAATGGTATGTGAAGAGGTTTGGCAGGATTGTTTTCATAGCTTATGGGGGGTGAAGAAGGGTTTTTTGAAAGTCCTGAAAAAATATATAATGCGAAGGATTTTTTGCAAGTTTGAATTGATGGCTTGAGTTTACTTATCTTGATGGCTAAAAAACTTCCTCTATGATAGATAGGAGCACATTGGAATAAAACACTCCAATTAGCTGGTGGCAAGTGTATGGGCCTCCAGGATTGCCACATACACTTGTTATTTTCCTCCTTTTTCAAGTTTCTCATTTCTCAGCTTCTAAGAGGACATGGTTGGCATATGGGTGGATCCACTCTCTTAAGAGGAATAGACTTACCTCTAAGAGAGAAGAGAGTATTTGTATTTAGTGCCTTGCATATTATAGAATGCAAGACATATTATTTAAGGAGATCCCAACATTACGGCTGAATAGATTTTGGATGTAGTGGGAGAGGTGATTTTATTTTGAAATGAGGATGTTGGAGAGCCAACTGGTTTTTCCTTCCACTGCCCTAGGTCTGGTTGTTGAACACTCTATGCAACCCCTGTATTTGAATGGCAAGACCATTCCCTCTCTGCAAAATGCTTTGTCATCCACCTGTGAAATCAACCTCAGTTTTGAATCTTCTTTGGAAACAAGTGTCGCAATATACCAAAAAAGAGTAGTGATTGTTAAATTCTCAGGAAGATGGATTTCAACATCTGCCCTCCATTCTTAGTGTGAATACCAATGGGGTAGTGGTTTGTGATTCTAATTCCTAGCTAAATGCTTCTTCCTTGTTATTTTCAGGAATGAAGCTCAAACCCAGGAAAATATTCAGTGCCATGATGGGTACTTGCTCAACTCTAGGATTTTTATTCAACCCAGGATCCCAAATTTTGATCCCTCCAACTTTGGCATTAATGAAAATATTATTTTAGTGTGCTTGTATTCTCTCATAGTTGAGTACTAGGTCCCTAACTTCTTACCAAAACTTGTAGTTGTCTGGGTAGAGTCACTCACATTGATCTGAAAACCCTTGATGGTAATATGGCCATTTTTTCCAGAATCTGCATTTATGTTGACACAAACAAAGTCCTACCCATCTTCATCAAGGTTTTCTCCCCTATGGTCTCTAGTTTCTACCTGTGGAAGGTGAGAATTTGATTTTCCAGCGGTTCAAAAAGATTTTCTTCTCCAATAAAATCCTTCTTTGAAGGATATTTGGGTTCGTAGAAAAACCTATATTATAGGCATGATGATCTCTACTTCTCCCAATGTTCCCACAAATTTACCATCTCCTTGTTTGCAAGTGGTTCCCTCTTGACCATCTCTATCTCCTTGTTCCCTCATTGCTGACATCAAACATATCATTGTTGGCTCTAATATTTTTCTAAATCTTCTTAAAGAGGGCATGGATGTGGGATATGGTGATTCTATTGAAAACCTCAATAGGTGGGTTCTAGAATAAGAAGATATACTACCAAATCAACTTTGTTATCACGAAAATTGGAACTCTGAAGGTAAAAAATAAGATCCTCTCCTACCCTCTCCATCCTCTCTTTCTCTAGCCATTACTCTGGAAGTTTGGGGAAATCTCTAGCGTGTGGTTTGTCGAGTAAACCTAGAATAAGATCTTTCAAGGAGCATTCTTGTGATGAAGTAGCAATGAGTAGGAAAAATATCATCAACTCTTACTTTTCCATTTTACCCCATCCAACCTTTACCCACCCTATTACCTTACCTTTCCTGACCTCATCCCTTCCTATCTCCAGTGTCCTCCTTTAGGGAATTCTTATTCTTTTAACCCCTACATTGGCCTTACCCGTGCCGTGACCAAGATATTTGGACCTGGACCATCGCTAGTGACATTTGACCTCATGTGTTCGCTATACCTTGCGGCCTTGTTACCTGTGTTGATTGACCTAATGACCTTACCTAGCCTATTGCCGTGACCGTTTATCCCAACCCTACCTTTGGTGTACCGGAACATACCTAAACGTTCCTACACCTCACCTATGTTGTGTTTCCTGACCATATCCTATAACTTGGATACCGGATTCACTTCAACCTTGTTCAGATAAAACTATCAGCCTTAAACAATGTAGAGTTTTCCTGCTCTTCAACCCGGTAGCGTGCTGTAGTTTTTACGTGTGCATGTGTTTGACTATTGCTACCTTTGACGTTGACCAATTACCTAGATTGCCCGAGTAGACCTTTTACCCTTTTCCCCCTGTAGCCACTTGCGTTTTCCTCACATTTCCCTTTAATCAACCCACTCACCGCTTCAGCCTGTTGCCCTCGTTAGTTCCTGGTTTGAGGGGGATCACCTTCACCCACACATGGGGCAACCACATCTTATTTTTGTTAGTGTTGCTTACCAATACAAGCTATGCAACAAAAAGGGGAAAAATGTAGACACTAAAATTAGGCCACTCCCCTTTGGTCCCTTGACAAATAAACATCCTTTATTACATTTACCTAGCCATGACCCCCCTTCACCCCCACTAAAATTAATTAAATTAAATTAATGCATTATCCTCACTATATTTATTATTTGAATATTTTATTTAAATAATATCCACATATATAGTTCACCTAGACACCTCACCAAACCAACTCAACCTAAGACCTATTCTTAGCAAGTTGTCATAACTAACTAAGACTTACCCAAACCCTAAAAATCAATGCCTACATTCCCTCTAACCACATTCCCGCATGCTCACAAGAAGCTCCCAGTCTAATCCACGAGATAATGACATGAGATCCAAGGAAATCAGGAGGATCTCCCTAGTTTAGTAAACCTAGGAAATCCCACCTTGACCAACGTCGGTTACCCCTAACCGTCACCGGTTAAGTCAGACCGCCGTCGGTTACCCCTTTTAACCCCAAAACTACCTTATTCTCAAAGGCTAGAAAAAGTTTGGAAAACATTGGGAGAAATTTGACGAGTAAGAATAGATCTCAGAGAGATAACGCATCTTTAGAGAGCAAATTCTAGCGAAAAACTTGCATCCAAGGAAGGAGATTGAGCATCTTCTCCTGCACATCCATCCCAACCATGATCTGATCTATCCAAGTAAAGAGGAGTGTACATGCAGCCCATGCAGAAGCTTTTTTTCAGTTGGTGATCACTTGTAACCTTCAAACCCATCATTAGCACCTCCATTCCTCACACACAGGCATTCAGGAACGAAATCCAAGTATAACATCATACTTTCTTGGTTTATTTCATTTCATCATCATTTTATCATCCATTGTTTATCTTGCCCCCTATTGACCTTCTCTGACATTTTCACCTCCATAAACCCCTTTAAACCTAGCCAAAGCCTACTCTAGTAACCCAATACCTTGTCTCGACTAACCAAAGTCCTTTGTGCAATCACAAAGGAGACCAAAAGCTTGTTCTATGACATTTTCAGATCTCACAGTAACTGGCACCGGTTACACCTAACCGCCATTGGTCACCCTTGACTGACACTGGTCTCTATATTCGCCCACAAAGCCTAGAATAGAGATCTACCCACCTAATTTCATCTCACCCTCATTCACCTGTGATCTACCTGAGACCTCTATCAGACCTATAGAGACCCATAACCAATCCTTTGACCTTTGGATTCTATTCTAGCTTAGCATGTTAGATTAGATCTATTTCTTATTGTCTTTTTAAGTGAGATACCTAAATCATTTTAAATTACAATAGGATTTACTTTGTTTACAACATTAAATTGTTTAAAACAATGGACTGACAGCCATCTAGGTAGTATCATACTTCTCGGATCTAGCATACACTAGGAAATTCACTGCTTATATTGTTTAATTCCTTCTGGTGGTCTTGTTTTCATTACAGGTAGTTCCTCCTAGCCAAAAGGAAGCTCTCACGATCAGCTGTGGATTCAGAAGTCATATGTGCACAACAACCCATCAACCAACATTTGAACAGGTATTCCTCCTACGCCCATTACCCTATCTGTTTCATCAACACTTCAAAGAAACGATCTAAGAAAATAGTGAAACAAGAGAAGTAAGAAAAAAGGACCATTGGAAAAGGCCTTTCAAAATGAGAGTAGGGATATTGCAAATGAACACATTACAAGATGTATATATATAAACGAACTTTCATTTAATGTTGTGAGGTCACCTTATTGGAAAGAGATGGTGAAAGCAATAAATGAGGCCCCAAAATGGTACAAATCACTAGGCTATGAGAAGATATGCACTGCCCTATGAAAATATGTGAAAACCTCCTTGCAACCAATTAGACTCATGGGCCAAAACATGTGTGTCCATTGTTTCTGATGGATGGAAAGATGCAAGAAACCACCCTTTGATCAATGTAGTTATAGTATGCCCTAAAGGGGCAATGTTTTTGAAAGTAGTTGATTGTGAGGGGCAAGTGAAGGATGCCCAATTCATTGACAACATCATATTCAAATCCATTGAGGTGGTGGGTCCTCAAAATGTTGTCCAAGTCATAACGGACAATGACAAGAATTGTAAATCCACAGAGATGTTAGTTGAGGCAAGGTATGGGCATATGTTTTGGACACCACGTGTTGTGCACTCAATTTAATACTAAAAATTTTGGCCAACAAAATAGAGTGGATTCAACAAGTGTATGCAGAGGGTGAAGAGATCCAAATGTTTGTGACCAACCATCACCATTCGCAAGGCATCTTTAGATCATTCTTGCATTTAGAGCTACTGAAGCTAAGGGAAGCTACTTTTATTTTTTCTTTAATTTAAATATAAGTTTTTTATTTTAAAAATATAGTATAATTAGTATTCAAAAGTTTTCAATTTTCTTTTTAGTTTTTGTTTCTCATTCTTATTAGGTTATTGAGACTCGGTTCACATAACACACAATCGTCTTGAGATGACTTGTGAAGGTGCGACATGCACTCACTAGGATGATAACTTACAACCTATAGGATATATGGAGGCAATCAAACATTGTATGGGCTAAAAAAGTTAAAAGCATGATCTTAGATGACACTTGGTGGGATCGAGCATGTTATTTATTGAGTTTTACTGAGCCCATTATGAGCATGATCCACTTTACTGACATGGATTGGCCATGTCTAGGAGAGATATATGATGGTATCAACTCAATGGTTGAGGAGATAAAATCCATCATAAATGCAAAAGAACAAGATCCTGAGGAAAAATAAATAAAAGATTTGCAATCAATCCTCATTGAGCGATGGAAAAAAAATGACCACCCCACTAAATCTACTTGCTTTTGCATTGACTCCTAGATTCTACAACATAGAGATCCTTTCCTTTCTGGGGAGGATAGCACCATACAAGGATGTAGAAATCAGTGAGGGATATATGGTGGCATTATCTAGGCTCTTCCCTGATCATGAACCCAAGACATGGTTATGATAGAGTTTGGAAATTTCATAGCAGAAATAGATCATAACCTTCTTGCTCTTCAGAGCAAATACATGATGGATGTTCGTATGTGGTGGTACCTCCATGGTCATGCATCCGTTTACTTGTAGCCTCTTGTAATCAAGGTCTTAGCACAAGTAATTTTTTTATTCTCTTTCCCTTTTTTGTTGTAACCTTTAGTTTTTTAAAATTTATGTTTGAGTATTTAAGTTTGAACTTTACATTGACTTTGTGTTGCCTCAATAGGTTGCAAGTTAATCTTCCCTGAGCACAACTGGAGTACATATAGCTTCATCCACTCACAGAAACACAACAAGTTGGGGGGTAAAAAGGATGAAGATTTGGTATACATATATTCCAACTTGCACCTTTTATCCCACAAATAGTCGGAATACAAGGAAGGGTCAACAAAACATTGAGATATTGATCCAGAGATAGTTGACTTGGATGCTTCCATTTCCCATCTGCCATTAGATGATGAGGGATCAGATAATTCTTTGGCACTGTGAGACCTATATGCACAAGGGGGTGCAAATGGCAGTGGTCATAGTGGGAGTGGTTCAAGTCCATGTGGTTCTAATGAACCACATAATGAAGATGATGTTAATGCTCTTAATGAAGAGGAATATGATGAATATTGAAAGATAGTTTGAACTTTGATCATTGGAATTTGGTGTAATAAATTGAATTTAATATACTATGACATTCACACTATGTTTAATTTAAATAATTAACTTTTAAGCTTTTAAGTTTCTACGTTTTAACAAATTATGACTTATCTGTTGTGGTTATTTACTTATTTAGCTTATAACTTATAAGTTATCTACTTATCTTGCCTTTCATATGCATAATATGTGGTTGATAACTTAATTCCTATTTAGTAGGATAAAATTTATATATTTTTAATTTTTTATATTTTATTTGTACTGCCGTATCCGGGGCCAATTTTTTTTTGTCATATCCGTGTATCAAATACTTTATACCCGTGCCCATACCCAAAACGTATTGAATACTTAGCTTCTCAGTGGAGAATTGCATTCTGATCTTGTCAGCTAGAACCTCCTTCTCCAAGATTACATCCCTCTCAAAGATGTTTCCACCAATGCCTCCCTACTAGCACCTTTTTCAATGGAGGAAGCACTCTCTGTGGTCTTTTCTATGGAATGCGAGAAGGCTCTTGGGATTGATGCTTTCCAAACTACCTTTTTTCAATATTTATGGGGCATTGTGGGCTGTGGCATATGGGCAGCTGTGGAATAATCTAGGATTTCAAAAAAAAATCTCGGTGGCCTGAATCATACCTTCATATGCTTATTCCCTAAAAAAGAACAATCATTGACTTTTGATGACTTCAGACCTATCTCTCTATACAATACTTCCTATAAAATCATTTCCAAAGCCATTTCTTGCAGAGTTAAACCTCTTTTAGACTGATTACTTTCCAAGGAACAAGGTGGCTTCATTCATGGGCATAATATTACTGATGGAATCATGTTAGCTTAGGAAATCGTGCATTCTCTCATTAACAATAAACAACCTGGAATGCTTATCAAACTTGACTACAATAAAGCTTATGATAAAATCAACTGGAGGTTTCTTATCCTCTCCCTACTCAAAATGGGATTTTGCAAAGAATTTTATAGCTGGGTCTTTAACTGCATCTCTACTCCTCGCTTCTTTGTTCTGGTTAACGGTTTTGTAGAAGGTTTTTGAAAACAATCGTGGTATCCGTCAAGGGGATCCAGTTTCTTCCTACTTGTTCCTCCTAGTTATAGAAGCTCTCACTAGATCTATCAAATCAACTCGAGTTTGGGGTGACATTCATTGCTTGGTGGTTGCGGATGATGTTGCCCCTCTTTCTCATCATCAATTTTCCGACGATACGTTTCTCTTTGGTGTCTCTTCAAGGAAAGAAGCCATATATTTTCATTCTATTTTGGATACATATGCCAATGTTGCTGGTTAAGTTATCAATCTACAGCAGTCATGATTTTCCTTGTCAACACTTTCCCATGTTTACAAAGGAACATTAGTTCAGTTATTGGTTTCGAACTCAGTTATTTGCCTCACATCTACCTTGGTATCCTTTTTGTGGGTCAGGATCACTCTTCTTTATAGGATAATCTGGTCTCCTCCATTGAAAAGTGTCTTTGCTCCTAGAAGGGAAAATGACTCTCTCTAGCTAGGTGCCTTCTTCTCATTCATTTTGATCTATGTTCTTTTCCCATCTATATGTTTTTATTTCTCCAAGTGTTGTGTATAGTTCTCTTGAAGATTAAAAAAATCCTTCATTCCTTCCTCTAGCAAGGATATTCTGATGACAAAAAGGTTCACATGGTCAAATGGAACGTCGTTAAAACCCCTAAATCTCTTGGTGGCACCAGTATCCTAGACCTTGGTGTTTAAAACATCGCCTTGAAAATGAAACACCTCAGGAGCTTATTATCCAACCACAGTAGTGTTCTGAATCAAGTTTTTCTCAAGAAATACTTGGGAAATGGTTCTCCTCATCTCATTTTACTAGCAACTGAGATTCCTAAGGGGTCACACATATGGAATTTCTTCTCCTCCTGTTGATCTCTCTTTTCCAACCTCGTCTCATGGAAAATAAAAAATGGAGGTTCTGCCAAATTGTGGGAGGATTCATGGAATGGTTACACCCCTCTTTGTGATATTCTTGAGATCGCTATCATTCATGAAATCACACAGCCCTTATTGGGGTACTCAAGTCAAGGATCACGGTCTTCAAGTTGATGATGGTTATCCCTCTCTTATTTGGAAAGACCTCTATAATATAAATTTATCTAAACCATCCAAATCCATTGTAGTCACTTTTCCTAACCCTTTAATTCCTAGGCGTGCCGACATATCACCCAGCCTAAACTGGGTGCTCACCCAAAGCGCGCGAAGGCACCAGGCCCCTCTTCTATGTGAGATTTTTCAAAAATGTTACCATGAATGGTAGAGTAATGCACAATTGTAAACACATACATCCTATAACAAAAATAAAGAAACTAGATCCAAGCATAAATGGACCATATTATGACTATGAACATCAAAAGTAGAATGTAGGAATCAAACCTAAACCATGAACACAATAATGAACACAAATATTGAGATCCATAGTAGTAATATTAAAAAAAAAACACCATTGTATTAATCCACCATTGTTAAAATAACTAAATACATCATAAAGACCATAAAATGGACTAGATACATCAACATAACAACATTCTAACCCTACACTGATTCTGCTCAAGAAGTTGCAACAACATTCCCTCTTATCTCTCTCAGCTCTCCCTTTTTTTTTGTGTAAATCAATACATATACCAGAGAAGGGTGGTGACTCACCCTCCACCACCTATTCATCATTCAAGAGTAGGTCGCATGCCAAATGTCATCATGCCCTATCATACTCAAGTACCCTAAGCATGCAAGCTTTCCCTTAAAGACAACTAATCCATAACTAACTCTACTTTACACCTCTTAATCCTAGCATAATGATTATATCCTAAAGTAGACTTTTCTTGGGCTGCAAGTCTCCATAATTTAACCTTATCCATAACCAAATATAGCCACATCTCCATGTGTCCTTCATTGTAACTCTAACTGTGGCCCAAAATGCGGCTAAATCTTGAGCTTGTTCTTCTTGGGTGTGAACCTCCGTGCTCTTCCTGAAGATACTTCCGCACGAGCCTTTGTGCCTTGCTATCACATGACAAAACCCTTCATGCCTTAGGTACTTAGTATTTTCAAGGACTAAACATCACCCCACACTAGTTTGATTGTTTTCCTTGACAATTCCTTGCGCTTTCCATACCAAATTCCATTTATCCAAAAACTAGCTAAGGCAAAAACGTTTTATTTGTAACAACCTAAATTGTTAACTTTTGGAGTTCAGGGAACTTCACATCTATCTCCCCCTTTAACTTCTTCCATGCCTCCAGTTTAGCCAATGCTTTTTCTGCTACTTCCTCCACTATGTTGGGTACTTGTTCTAGCATAATTTCTTCAACCTTCCCCTTGAATTTTTCTAAGACCACCACCAACTCTACACAAATTCCCTCAAACTCATCCATATGTTCTATGATAGAATCTCAGAGCTCATCAATATGAAATTCAAACTTCTCACACTTGGTCTTTATCTTATCCTTCTACGTTGTGGTGTCAATTATCACTTGGGCACGATCAATCTTATTTTTTGGGACCTTCTCTTGCAAGGCCTTTAGGATGGCCTCTTCAACGGTGACTCACGCATCAACAACAAGCTCACATTTCTGACAACTTTTGAAGCCCCTATCTACTAATATGTTTTCCTCCTTGAGTTGGGTGAGAAAGTCCTCCAACTCAGTAATCTTAGCTTCAACAACAATATTTAGTGTTTTCCTTCTCCTTCGCGAGCTCCTCTACTGTGGGTCCCACCATCCTTGATGTTGACCAGCAACATCCCCACCAAGTATTCCAAATATTCCATCTCATCATTATAGTCCGTCTTGGCTTGGATCACCAATGTCGGACATTTTTCCAAAACCTTCTTAACTAAGGCACCAACTCGATCATATGCCTCTTTTGTTTTCACCCGTTCACCCTTCAAACCATTGTGTAGTTTTTCTATTCCCTTTTCCTTCCCCTTTTGATCTATGACCACAGTCCAAATAGTCACCCCTGTGTCCAAGCTTTGCCTTATGATTTCTAAGGATATCTTCTACAACGCGTTGCATGCCTGCTCATCTGTAAGGTGGTTTGGATCCACCACTTTATCAGTCACCCCTTTGTTTTTATTCAAATGGATGGTCTCGATCACATGATCGTTGACCTTGAACTCAATCTTTTTTGCATGACAATGCAGATTCCAAATTATCATTTTGTTGGTCCTTCTTACGCCCCCATCTTGGTTTAAGAGATTCCAAGCATGTAACTTTTATGGGGCAAGGGTGTTATGGAACCATGAGCGCAACACATTCATGGGATTATCCACGAAGTCCATATGTGGGGACATAGGTGTCCACTTCTTCCTCACTACCTTGTGCTTTGTGCGTTACTTCCTCGGGGTGCTTGATCTTGCAACAAACCCTTTATCCTCCTTAATAACACAAGATTATCCTTTATTATTTTCTTCTGATTCCGTGGGACGGATAGGTGAATTTTCTCTCATAGGACTCTTCACAGGTCCCTTTGTTGTAGGTGCCTTTAACTTTACAGATGCATCAACTGTTTCCTTGGCCTTATGCTCGTCCTCTCTCTTCTCCTGTTCCTCAAACTTCACCTCGAGTTCCTCCCTAAATGTGGCGCGATCTTATTCCAAGCTTATCTCTGTCATAAAATTAGAGACATCATGTACCTTAGGTTTTTTATGCTCAGGATCTTCTTCTTCGGGGTGTTTAAATTCTTTGCGCTCTGGTTGTGAAGCCTTGGCACCACCTTGCTATGATGTACCTGTGCCCCCATTGTTGCTCCGACGTAAATAATACTTCCTTTTCCTGGAAGTGTCCAATTTCCTCTCACTTCCTTTTTCTTCTTCCTCTCCTTCTTATGCCTGGATCACATCCATAGGCAGGATTAACGCCTCTCTTGGGTAAACCCACATGTTCCCATATGGTCCATTGGGTACGCTAATTCCCAAAATATGATTAATAGTAGGATGGACCGCCACGTGATCTTTGCTTTAGCTTCGTTTTACACCTACATTTCCTCAATGATACTCTTTGCAATGAATTGCATGAAGTTATAATGCACTCATTTTGATACTCTATACATAATGTACATGTATCTTTTGTTTATATCTGTCCACTGTTTGATGCACCTAATTTGTAGTTGATAAGTTGAGCAATGACCCTTAATGGTGGGTCATCTAGATCTATAATGATCTGAGCCCTTCCCCCTTCTCATAATTAAACTGCTTCACCAATTCTTCAATTTTTGCATTGGCTCATAAGTTGAGTGCCATATCCTCGCTAGTGTTTCACAAGCCTATCACTCTCCTTATCAACTAGCCTGTAATTCTCATTCTTCTCCCCGCAAAGTAGAAAAATTCCTCATGCACCTGTGACATTAACCACCGGAAGAGAGGGGCGGGTTTAGTGAAGAAGGGCAGCTCCCAAAGCTATAAACTCCAGTTTTATGCAACTCTTGTTGCACCAAGTCATCAACCTCAGGGTTTCCGAGCTCGTCTAACCCTGCGACGTCTTTAACTAGGTCCACCCGCATCTCCTTTTCATGTTCTTCTATTTTGTGGTTAAACTTGCTAATTTTTCACCTATATAGCTTCAAACTCCACTTCTCTACTTTAATCACACCTCGGGGGTACTACATTTTTGAGTAAATATCTATGGGTTCCTCCTTCTTCACCACCGGTCTTTTGGTTCGTGCTTTTCTTGATGCCATTTTCATTCCTTCAATTTATGCCCTAGGTGTTCAACATCTCCTTGTCTTCCCAAGATCTCTGACTTCGATAGCTTCACTCTTATGTAACCCCCCGTTGCCTCACTATTTACTCCACTTTCCACTCCGCGAGGTCTCGTCGCAGTCTATAAAATGCCACTAGTTCGTAAAAGTACTTCACTTCTTTATCACACCCTCATCAAAATTCAATCACTAGAGAGAATTTTTTTTTTCAAAGGCAAGGTAGTTATAAGACCACCCTCACCCTCTATTTATACTTTTCCATGACCTCAAAGTCCTTCGACCCACACATCTTAGAGTTACTTTTTAACAAATTAATTTTTCCGCTTCAGTAAACTTCCATGAACCTACCTCGCGCGCTACAGTTGTAATCTTCTGGCATGCTAATACTACTTCATTTCCATAGACCTCCTCCACACGCCTCATTGTGCCAAAGTACTTAACCTATGTGCCATCCACTAAGTAATTTCCCATGTCGTCGCCTACCTCACGTTACACTGCGTGATTTTTTCTCTCCCCTGCATGGTCTTCAATCATCTCATCGTTCCTCAGAACACCTCTCATACAACACAAACTATTTTTTCTACCTTCGTGCCAATATCCCAGGAGGAGTTTTCAGTCAATCCAACCTCTCTTAGAGACATTCCAACCATTTTACACATTATACTTCAATCCACACACACTAAATGTATGTGTGGTCCTCTGCACATGGAATCAGCTAAAATGTAATTAGCTACTGGCACGCCAACGTGTAACACAACACAAAACTAAAAAATGACAAAGCATAGTGACGATGAAAGGAAATACATATAAAGGAAAATGCATTAAAGGAAAACCAAAGCTAAATGGCAACACTGCCTTATTACAAACAACAAGAAGACTTATTTATAGTAGGGCTTCAACCTACTCCCGTTAAAGTAACCGAGAAACCTTGTGCCATCCAAAGCTTCTAACTGGAAAGCACTTGATTCAAGTATATAGGTCATAACATACGGTCCCAACCAATGTACTTGGAACTTTCCTAGATGGCAAAAAAACTTGGAGTCATACAGAAGAACCATCTGCCCAACTTCAAGCTTCTTGTTCTTAATGTGTCGATCATGTCAGGCCTTTTGTTTTTCTTTCTCTATCTTTTGGCTCCAACTAACTATAGCTCGCCTCTCATCCAACTGCATTAGTTTGTTAATGCACTCTTCAAGTGCTTTCTCATCAACCAATCCTCCCGCGCACGCAATACATAGGGATGCTAACATGAACTCAACTGGTAAAATAACCTCTGCGCCAAACACCAACTGAAAGGGTGTTGCTTTGTTTAGCCTCTTGTAGGTTGTTCTATATGCCCAAAGTACAATAGAAAATTTATCATCTCAATATTTCCTTCCAACATCACAGATCTTTTTCAATGTGTGGCTCAAAATATCGTTGAAAGCTTCAGCAGTTCCATTAGTTTGTGGATGATAGAGTATAGTCTTATGATTTTCTACCATAAACTCTGCCAATGAAATTCTAACAGTCTCATTCAAGAAATGAGTACCCCTATCACTTGTTAAACTCAATGGACATCCATAACTACTTATGATATTCTCCAAAAGGAACCTTGTTGCAGTAGTTGTAGTGCAATCCTTAATAGGTGTTGCTTCCACCCACCTTGTAAGATAATATGTACAAGTAATGATGTAGCATGACCTAATCCTACACTCCTGTGGGGGAATAGGGCCCACGAAGTCAATTTCCCATCTTTCAAAAGGTTCTGCACTTGTTATAGGCCTCAACGACATTTCATCTCTATGCCCAAACTTCCCAAGATGTTGGCAATGATTACAACCCTTGGTATATTCTATGTAATTCTTATACAATGTTTCCCACCACTAACTAGCCATTAGAATCTTGCGCACGGTGGCTCACCTTGCATAGTGTCCACCAGTAATCCATCTATGAGCTTCCTCCATTATACGCACACACTCATGTTCTAGTACACACCGACGGAAAATATCATCCCGAGCAAGTTTGTATAGATATCCACCAATCATCATATAAGGCGTGACGTGAATGGAAATTTTTTTTCTTTCTATACTCTTCATTCCATCAAGCGCCACACCTGCTTGTAAAAATACAACAATTTCCTCCAAATCAGAGGGTGCACGTTGTAACGTGAAAAATTGTGCATCTAGAATTATGTCTTCAATGCTCTGTGCGTCCTCACCTAAATTAATTCTTGAAAGATGGTTAGGTCCTAAATTACTCTTTCTTGGCTTTACTACAACTGAAAAATCAAACTCCTGAAATAACAAGATCTAATGGCATATGTGCCCCTAATAACATGCTTGTTTACCAAATAATTAAGTGTCATGTGATTTGTGTAAAAGATAAATGGAGTAGCTGACAAGTACTTCTTAAACTTATGCGGTGCATAAATCATAGACAATGCTTCGCACTCCGTTGTTGTGTAAGTCTACTTAGCTGGACTAAACTTTCTACTTGCAAAACAAAAAGGGTGATCAACAATTCCTTCTCCAAGTTGTGCTAGAACTGCTCCAATTTCCATCCCTGACACATCCATATGCACATGAAAGGGCTTGTCCTAAGAGGGAAAGCGTAAAATGGGAACAATAGTAAGTTTCTCCTTCAATTTATCAAAAGCCACCTGCTACGCCTCATCCTAGTGAAATTTTACCATATGCCTCAACAGTTCTTCCAAGGGCGCGACAATCCTGGCATAGCCTTTGATGAAATTTCTATAGTAACCCATATGTCCCAAAAATTTGTGCATTGAGCTTTGATTGTTAGGCTCCTCCAAGCCCAAAATAACAACTTTGGCAGGATCCACGAATAAACCTTCCTTGCAAATAATATGACCTAGCAACGTGCCAAAAGGAGTAACAAAGACACATTTCTTAATGTTTAGAGAGATATTTAATTGTCTGCACCTCTCAAACATCAATCTCAAGTTATCACAATGATCTTTCACCAATCCATACACTGTCCAATCATCCAGGAAGACTTGTAGAAACTTATGAATAAAGTCTTGAAATGCTTGCACCACAATGCGTGAAAATATAGTAGGCACATTCTTAAGTCCAAAGGGCATAACTATGTAAGAAAAACTTCCCCATTCAGTGGTGAAAGTAGTCTTCTTTTGGTCTTCTTTTGTAATGCTTACCTGGTGATACCCTGAGAATCCATTTGTAAAAGAGTAGATTTTGTGAATGTTATCTTGTAAAATTGATAAGGGCAATTTTGCAGGTAACCATACCAAAATTTCGTTTTGGTCCCCTGATAAGGTCTATTAATGTTCTGGATGGCCTAGAACTCCCTTCTAGAAAACACTTTGAAACTATCTTGGTCATTTTCAACCATTTTGGGGTTGGGCGCAAGAACCATTGTTGCAACATCTTGCAAAACTGCACCCATCTTTGCCTTTGGTGCACTTCCTGGAGTGTCAACACTCTGAATGTTGTGCCTCCCAAAGGTGCGCCAAAGTGCACCCATCATCATATCGACACATTCAAACCCACGCCTAAGTGCAATCTCCTCTATGTTGACATCTCTCCTAGTGCATCAAAGGAAAAAGTGGTTAGCGCATTAAATGCATACTTTTCTATATATATGCACATTGAACCTGTCATTTTTACAAGTTGAAAATCATGAAAATTATTCCTTTGATCTTGTCATTATCCTATCATCCCACACATGCCATTCATCATGTTCACAGACCCCACCTCATCCCTTTGTTGTTATTTATACCGGAGCAACAACAATCCTTGAGTGCACTTATGTCTTCATTGAGTAAGAAGCCAACCAAGTCCAAAGACAAAGCCAAGTTGACGGAGCAAGAAATGAAGTATAAATACCAAAAGGTCAGGATGCCTGACTCACTTGCAGAGTGCAATCTCGATATCAGAGACTCAGAGCTTGGCCACATTGACATGGACAACTTTTGGTCCATAACCAAGAAGGTCACAGGCAGCCTGTGGATGGATAAATTGGTTGGCAGTGGTCTACACTTTGCTGCAATACTCCCAGTAAGCGCAATTAATAATGAATTCATCATGTTGGTGGGCCGTTATTACAACAAGGACACAAGATGTTTCAAACATGAGGAGGGCAAAGTGATAATCAACCTCACGGCCTGAAACTTTGAAACTATCTTGGGCATCCCCCACCACAGACATTTTTGTGGTAGTAAGTCAAGAAGACTGCATGAAAAGTTGGACCGATAATGAGGAAAAGTGCATGCAGATTATGAACGAGTTATACCTCAGAGAATATAAAGGTGGCGAGCAACTGGCCCCAGGTCATTCATTGCAGTGATTTTTCATAAGAGCTGAGTGACACAATCACCTTCCTAAGTAGAGTGACATGGGCTCCCTGATGCTCAGTACTTGAACAAATGGATGCTCAGGTATTTGGAAACAATGAATAAGAATGTGCCCAATCAACGTTTTGGCTGGGGCAAGATTATATGTGATACAATCTTGGAACAACTTCAACAACTTTTAACAACTAGGAGGTTCTATATGAACTCATATTTAGTATATGTAGCTTCCTCAGAGAGGGACTACCCAGGGTTGAATCAATATGGGGTATGGCCCCAAGTCAAAATATATGAATACTATCCAGAGTTGAGGCTAGAGAACAACATAGCTCATTTTAGCAAGATCAATGATGTCTTCTTCTATAGCATCATCTACCTCTTGAGGCCCAACATGACTCATGGTCAGACAAGAAAAAGCATGGTCACCACCACAATGAAGTGGGGAGCATTTTTTATGCAATTCCCCACCTTTACCTATCTCAGAGCTTCCAACTTCTTGGGAGAACCCACAATATTGCTGAGATATGCAAGGCAAAAACTAATCCTTCTAGAGATATCAAGGCAGCTTATCACCTATCATGAGAAGTGTATGAAGAGGAAGAAGGGAGGAAATCCATTCCCACTTACACGTAGGTAGGTACACGTGCCCCTCACAGGGTAAAGCCCGAGAGATGTATGCAGAGCTTAAATTGCTCAATTTGAGGCATAATTTCCCAGCAATTCCAACCTTCGATCCTCGTGGTTGCTTTCCAAGGGAAAAGATTGATCCTATCCATGTTCCTCAGATCGAGAATATCTACATCAACTTAAATAATTAATTTGAACTCAAATGAAAGGATCACTCCTGGCTAGCCCTGGCAGAGATCATTCAATATGGCGTGGCCATCATCCCAAAGGATTTCCTAGAAACTAATCAGGAAATTGATCAAGTTTACCTAGGCATAGATGGGGATGATTGGCCATTCACAGATATTGATAGGAAAAAAGTTCCCCAGACCATCCAAGTAAGGGTTCAACCTACTCTACAACGCACCGAGCATTGGTGTAATAAAAATGGCATCATCTATCTTGGGGTAGATTTTACCACATCTCCCCTGGGCAATGCACCCACTAGGCCGGGACACTTGTCTAAAGGAAAAGGGAAAGATAAAGTGGGAGAGACAAGCACTTCTCAAGAGAAATCTCCTGAAATCCCTCCTACTACCGCAGAAGAGAAAGTTATGGACTTAGTGTCCCCAAGAAAAGAAGAAGTGGTAAGTGCTCTAATGGACACATCCACTCAGGATGTTGTCACAACTACACCTAGTGAGGTACCAACCATTCCCTCTCTCACTCCTCCTTCCCCTCCTCATGTCACTCAAATAACCACTCCTTTGGTTGTGTCTTCTCCTCTGTCTTTTTCCGTTCCCTCTCTTTCTCCTCCTTCCCCTCCTCATGTCGCTCAAAAAACCACTCCTCTGGTTGGGTCTTCTCCTCCATCTTCTATCCTTTCCCTCTCCCTCTTCCTCCATCTTCTCTTCCCTTGCAGATTTTTCCCCCAGCATTTCTTCCCTCATCTTGTAGATTCCTTCCACCCCCATGGCCTCCTCTCTTCTAGTGACTCCTAATCTCGTGAGCATTGGTGTTTCAGCCCCTTTCTCCATGTTGCCACCAAGTGTCTCGACACACTTCCCCGTGTCCACTGCAGTTGTTCTTCCTTCCACCCCTGTTTCTTATTCGTCCTCTGGTCCCACTCCCATAAGTCCAAGCTAGATCTCAAACCACCTAAGCCAACATAAGAGGAAAGTCCCCATTGTACCCATGGACATTCTCCATCATCCCGGGTAAATGACCAAAGAAGCAAAAAGCTATAACTCGCTTCTCAGAAAGTGCTTCAGGTGAAAGGGTTATGGAGATAGCTTACCCGGATCCCATAAATAAGAAAGAAGATATGTCTCCTACAGATTTTACAGTGACCCAAAATCACAATGGGAACATCATCAGAGAGCCTGCAAGAAGAGGCCTTGTCAGTCGTGAATGCCCTTTGCAAGAAACTACAAGAAGCAAAGAAGAAGAAGAGAATGTTAAAAGAACTAAATGAACATACCTTCTCCAATCTCTACAAAGAATGGGCAATGCACCTCCTATAGCTGCCGCACCGAAACTCCTGTAAGTCCTTAGTCAAGAGAAGATAAATGAATATGCCAAGATTGGCAAACAAGGTGCAGCAGTGTCCTCCTTAAGAGAGAAGATCCTCAAAGACAATGAGGAAGTAATCAAAAAGTTCATAGGCCTATACCAAAGTATAGATAAGGCAAACAATGAAGCTCGAGGAAATAGCAGGACCTGTCTCTGAAGATTTGGACCATGCCAGGTTTCAACACGAGACATTCTAGAAAATGGTTGACTTCCCGACTGATGACTTGTTAAAATTCAATGTCATTGATCACCCCGCGAGCACACAACAAAGCAATTGTCACTTTATACTATCGGATTGATCAAATGGAGTTTGTCCTAAAAAAATATAGAAAAAATCAAGGAGGAATCCCTAGATGCGGAAACATCAAATGGAGCAAATTGTCTTGAGGATATCTCCAGGGTTACTTAGTGCATCATTCACCTTGAGAGAAGCAAACATGATACTATTCAGCTTTTCAAGGGAATTACATCACAAGGTTTGACACCAGAGGTCAATTTTGACTGAGAATCTATTAACAACCTTCTGGCTTGCCGTGATTTCGTCAGGGGTACTTGATAGAGGTAGGAAACGAATACTTCAAGCTCCCTGATAGGCTCAGAGATGAACAAGAAACTTTCAAAGTTATCTAGAGATAACATAAATGGTCTCGATCATGATCGACTTCCGAATATGATCAAAAAGTTTCATGGAGTATCGAGCTCAGTATCATATCACCTCTCCAAAGCAGAAGCAAGACACACTATTCAAGCAAAGGGATGATGATGAATAGGCTTCCTCCTCCTCGGATACATCCTATTTTTGTAATAATATTTAAAATTATGTTGGCACACGTGATGACATTATCCATGTTGCACCATGGGATGTTTTCATCCATAAAATTTCCCCAAACTCAACATTTGACTTTTAAATATTTTTTAGATATTTTGTAAATAAGTTGTTGGCTCCTCTTTGTCTTCTTTCTCCTTCTCCTTCTATAAATACTTGGATACTTGTAGTATTCAAAGGTGTGGACAATCTTGTATGAAAAATAGAAGTGAGGAGAGAAATACTTTGAGCTTTCTTGGAATAGAAGAAAACATTAATACAAATATTGAGACTTTGTGTTGAATTCATGTGTTATATGCATTAGATATTTCTTATGTCAGATTTTTGTGTTTATTCTGTTAGATTCATGTCTACTTTTTTCATTTTGTTTATCAGTATTGCTTTATCTGTTTATGTGAGTAAGTTTGGCTCTGTTTACTATCGGCCCAAAACATAAACCCTTTGACCTTTCTACTTTGGAATTCATTTCTTTTCTCCCTTTAGATCCATCTTTCTTCCATTCCTTCCTTCATTCCTTTTTGTTCTTCGTTGGAACTAACTCTACTGGGATGAGATCCCAAACCCCCCTAAAGGTAGAATACTATGGGACTTGCACAGGTTCCTACTAGGTAGAATAACGATAAACCAGTTTTTCTTTGTTGTCTCAAAGAGGGGCTATGCCCTGCATACTGTTGGCCTGTCTATCCATAGATCTTCCCACCCAACAGATTTTTCGGACCAATTAGGTGGTACCACCGAAAATCCATCCATGAAGGAATAGATTTCACGCCTAGCGACTCCTTCCAAAATTTCTTCAGTGAAGGGGGTCGGAAAAGGGATCAATGACACATGCAACTATGTTTCAAATCCCTATAATCCATGCAGATCCTAATCCACCCATCCTTCTTGATGCTTATTACCATCAGACTTATCCATTTTGATTCCTCCATGTGCTTCAATGATCCCAGAAGTCCATCATTTTTTCTATCTCCTCCTTAACCTTCACATGCAAATTAGGATTCATCCTGGGAAGGCCTCTTCCTGACTAAGGTGTGAACCATCCTTATAGCTTTATCTTCATCTCCCCCAAGGAATGGTGAATTCCTTTTCAGCTCATGGTACCTGCTAGTGGAAATAAATCCTCAAATTTGTGCAATAGGTCAATGATCTTAGAGATCTTCCTTGGTCTGACTAGTAATCTCCAATAATAGCTTCCTTAGGTTCTGATCTTGCTGCACAATGTTGACCTTCTTTGTCTTTAAAGGCTTATGGTAAGTGCACGTGCACCTTCTCATCTGCACTATCCAAGACACTCGTACATACCTCTATAGTATGATAACATCTAAGTTTTCTGACTTCCTCATCCATCTATCAGGTACACCATCTTTCCTTTCTCTTTTTCTAGGTCAAGCACGCTCAAACTGTACTTCATATTTCATTCTTCTTCTTCAAAGCACACCTCCAAATCCTAGTTCCCCTAGAAAATCTAGAATAAGGTCTTCAAGCTTTGGCACTATCTCCCCAGAGTAAGGTGCTTGACTACCTACAAAGCTTCATTCACTGATGGTTTAGAAGATAGATACTCAAAGGTTTGAATAATATCATGTCATCAAGCTCTTGTCAATTTCCTGTCTAACGACGTAATCTCTGAATAGACATACCATGCACACGCATAACCATGTAAGGTGGAATAGAACTTATGCACCCAGAGGAAGGGTGTTAAAGCTTCCATGCGACTTTCTATCCAGGCTTTCTCACATTCTTGATCGTGGCATAGAGGTGGGATTCCTTCCCATGATAGTCACATATCTTTGAAGGTACATTGTTATGGAGAAATCTAATAGAGAACTCAATTCTTACTTCATGCCACTCTATAAGATTATCCTGATGAGTCTTCTACCACCCCATGCTGATATGTCCCACGCAAGGTATAAATAAGCATATTCCTCTCGTTCTACTTCATAGGTCCACTGGACTTCCATAGCGCACAAAAAGACATCAGGGTTACCTTCTCCTGTGTAACTTGGTAACTCTTCCTCCCATATGCCTAACCGAAGTATTCCTTGAGAAATAAAGTCATAGTACCCTTCAATTCTCTCCCAACTAACTCATAAGTTCCCATGCACCAAATTATCACATGTAATGCTAGTCGTATCACTCTATGGACTGAGCATCTTCCCACTGAATGACTCCTTCGTTCAATGGTTCAATAACCTCTGGGTATCTGATTGTATGCACATAAATTTTATTTATGACCTCTTCACCCAAAGGCTCTACATAAGGTGTAGACCTCCCATCTATTAGTGGAATAATTACGTGCTCCTTTTTGTTCTCAAAATTGATGTATCCTTTGTTGAAGCGTAAATCAACATTATTCACATAACACCAAGGGTGTCCAAGTAATGCTGGAAAACTATCTACCTCGGCAAGCGCTAAGACTTCAAAATCCCCAGTGAACTTGGCCCCTTGAATGGTTATGGAAGACATCCTTCAAAACTCTGATGGGTGTAGCTTTAGTTCTATTCGCCATGTACAACACATTTAAAAATGGCTGCAATGGTGGTCTCCCCATCTGATTCCATGCATCCAAAGTAAGAACATTAACCTTTACACCTGTGTCAATTAGTATGTTTCTCAAGAACCATCCATGTGAACTACCGCATTCAATGTGATCTCCTTGTCATAATCAAGACTATGAGGGGGAAAATTAACATGTAAGATCTGCCTCTTGTGCCCACTTCCAGTGCGTCGGTATCTTTCCTCTCAACCACTCTCCTAGGGGAATGATATTTTCCTAGCACAACATATTACATACCTCTTTGACATCATCAACGTCCTTCTAAGGAATCTCAACATTCTTTTCCTATTCTAACTTCCATTGTGACTACTCCTTTAAGCATTGGATCTCTCCTTGTAAAACTTCTAATAACCTCCATAGTTTCCTGGTAAACCTCCTTCTGATAATTTGGATTAGGGTACTTCCCATGCAATACTTCTTCTCTTGTAATGAGAGGCATTTGTCTTTGGTATTTCTCTTTGCATGTGCATAGCTTCATCACGTGTAGTTACTAATACAGGTTCTAACTCAGGATTAGATGTTACCTTAGGCATGAACAAGGGCTCAGCATGCTTCACACTAACCATTCCCACATGCCCTTTTCCTTCTTATGATTCTGGCTTCATGTGATCATACAAATTAGGGAACTCCTCATACTTATGTTTCTTTCTACACCACTAGCATTGCAACAAATCTGGGCATTCGCACTTGTAGTGATCCGTAGATCCATAATTGAAACAAGTTCCACAGGGGAAGTCACTCCTTCCACTATCACGACCACTACAACCTCTGAATCCTCCTATGAAAAATTTCTTCCCCTTCCTCTGCCATCTTCACATGCTCTTCATGTTGATGTCCCTCATTTTTATAACTATTCGTGAATGCTGGTCAGGTGCACACCAATATCAATTTCATCATGAATCTGGTCTATCAATAGAAATCCTTTGTATCATGAGTAGTAGATGTATAAATCTTACAATAGCAAGACACATTCTTACGGAGCACATTGTAAACAATGGGAACTACTTGGATCATGATCCCCATGAAAAATTTCACAATCTAACACATGGTGCACACCGAATTTTAAGGGAAACTATCCTTGGTGTGTCCTTCTACTTCACAATTTGTACACCAAAGTCTGTTGTGAGTCTCATGTGCTGAATTTGCTAGACAATTTTTCAAGCTTCTTTTCCATGGAAGTAATATGTGCCTCCAAAAAGGGACTTACCCTAGTATCAATGCTTCCAATGGCCTCAGCATGTAGAGCAGCCTCCAAGGCCTCGCATGGATCCGTGAAAGTCTTATGTGAAAGAGCTCATCTGAAAGGTGTTATCAAGCCTCTCAACAAACCACTGAGCATGTTGAGAGGGATGGATATCATAAGATAACTTTGACAAGAGAGTCTTAAAGCACGTGCATCATACTCCCACACACTCTCTGTCATACCCTGTTGAATCTCCTTGAGTGCGTTGATGCTCTTTTGCTCAAATTCAGGAATATGAAATTCTGCTAAGAAGGCATCACAACACATTATAATCCACTGCCATCTGATGTGGGTCATAATTTTGGTACCAGCTATGCATGCGCCCCTTGCAACGTAGTTGCAATTAATTGCCTTCCGTTCCGGGGTAGTGATCCCCTTAGCACACCATAACAATTCACACTTGTGTACATGCTCTATAGCATCCTCAACACCTTTATAATTAGGTAAATGAAGAGACATCTCATAAAATACCTGTTGATGGGGTTGTGGTCCTTTCCCACCAGATCCAGTACCCTTGATTCCCTCATGTGTTTCCTCCACCACTAGATCCACTAGATCCACTAACTCATGATTTAGATCCTCCTCCTATAGTAGGTACAGGGCCTGAAGTAGTGCTACTCTGTGTTCCCACCATTGTGCTAAACTGAGCTCTAACAGTCTGTGAAGTTGAACTACTTCCAGATGTGATACCCACATTATGTGCGCCCACACCTTGTCCAAATGACACGCCTAATAGGATACCACCAAACACTAGAAATTTCTGTGCGGCCATAGATGAATTTAATGAAAAATGATATCTACCTAATGCTTCTCGCTTACCAACACCAACACTAACCGTACTAGCAATACTTGTCTCAGGAATTGGAAAACTAAGCGCAAGGGTTAGGTCGCTAGGTGGGTTCAAATGCGTGCCTATGGTCTATCTCCTTTCTTCATCTGACGAGATCTCATCAGAAGCCTGAGGGGGTTCTTCTTTACATGTTTGCCAAGATGGGGTAGCACATACTACTCAGGTTCCATGTCCTCCACGTGAACCTTAAATCCTTCCTGCAACGTCTGCCTCCATACATCCATCACTCCTGCAATCTCGCATTGTTTTGCTAATTCCCTCTCCCTGTGCTTCATTATACTTGAGCCACCTTTCCTCTCTCTCCACTTCTTCTGTAGGATCCACCATCTCTTACCACACCTACTTCCATGCCCCGCACCTAGTGGGAGTTTAGCTAGCCATAGGAAACGCTTCTAAATTCAGAGTGATGATCAAGATCTTAATGGCTAACGGTAAAGCATGACAAGAAATATCCTCTCGGTTCTCGCAAGAACTCAAACTCAACAACCTCTAGGAAAGAATAAGTAGAAACCGTACTCCAGCATGTGTAGCTAGTCAACACACCACTCCACCAATGATCAAAAACACAAGTCCAAATCATATCAACATCATGTAGTCTGCTGATAATCTTCCTGGGTCTAAACACAAGCTCGATAATACCAACTC
Organism: Taxus chinensis; assembly: GCA_019776745.2. Taxonomy (NCBI): domain Eukaryota; kingdom Viridiplantae; phylum Streptophyta; class Pinopsida; order Cupressales; family Taxaceae; genus Taxus; species Taxus chinensis. The sequence continues at coordinate 977,144,628 of CM034146.1, read as the reverse complement.
TTCCTCGATGCATACAGTTGACAACCATTCATATAGTTCTACTGGAAAACAACAAAAGAAAGTCTCATAGAGCTCATGATACAGATGCTCCTCTACCCATGTATGTGCATCAAACTCAAGTCCTAGTGTTGAATCTCTGTGCAAACTCATCCTCTGTGTTCTTAAGCCAAGTCTCCATGCTGGCCAAGGTCAAGCGTTCTTCCATTACACACCATTCTTGCAACAACTTCAAAAGAGGTCCTGACAATGGAACCAAGATGTAGTCACTTTTCCTAACCCTTTAATTCCTAGGCACGTCGACATATCACCCAAGCCTAAATTGGGCGCTCACTCAAAGCACACGAAGGTGTCAGACCCCTCTTCTATGTGAGCTTTTTCAAGAATGTTACCATGAATTGTAGAGTAATGCACAATTCATAAATGCATACATCCTATAATGAAGGGATAAAGAAACTAGATCCAAGCATAGATGAACCATATTATGACTATGAACATCAAAAAACAACATGTGGGAATCAGATTTAAACCATGAACACAATAATGAACACAAATATTGAGATCCATAGCACTGATATTCAGAACAAACACCATTGTATTAATCCACCATTGTTACAATAGCCAAATACATCATAAGACCATAAAATGGACCAGATACATCAACATAAAAACATTCTAACCCTATAATGACTCTGCTCAAGAAGTTCCAACAACATTCCCTCTTATCTCTCTTAGCTCTCCCTTTCTCTGTCGTACAAATCAATACATATTACCAGAGAAGAGCATGTGACTTTCCCTCCACCACCTATTCATCACTCAAGAGTAGGTCGCATGCCAAATGTCATCATGCCCCACCATACTCAAGTACCCTAAGCATGCAAGCTTTCCCTTAATGAAAACTAAGCCATAACTAACTCTACTTTACATCTCTTAATCCTAGCATAATGATTATATCCTAAATTAGGCTTTTCTTGGGCTATAAGTCTCCATACTTTAACCTTATCCATACCTAAATCTAGCTGCATCTCCACGTGTCCTTTATTGTAACTATAATTGTGGCCCAAAATGCGGCTAAGTCCCAAGCTTGTTCTTCTTGGGCGCGAACCTCTGCGCTCTTCTTGAAGCTACTTCTGCGTGAGCCTTGCTGTCACGTGACAAAACCCTTCGCGCCTTAGGTACTTAGTTTTTTTTTGGGGCTCAACAACCATCTACAATTTAGAATTAAACAATAGAGAAGTATTTTGCCTTCCGCAAGAGGATTTTATTTTGTGGTTGGGATCCAAATCTGGTTAATATTATGCTAAATATGGTTATCTAGAGTTGTGTCGTCGCAAAGCAATAAAATCTCCCTCTTTTTCGAGATGTTGGAACCCTTCCTGTCTCCCCAAGGAAGGTGCTTTTAGTTGGCTTGTTTTTAAAGGTAAAAATCATACTCAAAATCAAAGGAAACAATGGGGAGTTGTTGCTCCCACTCGTTGTGTTCTCTATTGCAATGCGGAAGAAGACAACCACCTTTTGCTACATTGTATTTTCTCACTACAGTGTTGGTATTGGCTTTGCAATCCTCTGAATCTTGCCTGGGTACCGGGTGAAACCATTTCCATTACCATCTATTCTTGGCCTAAATCTATCTCCATGTCCATTATATCCAAAAATTATCATATACATATCAACATGCCATCAAGGGCATTGATCTACCAAAATGTGCCTTCATTATGAGGCATATACAAAAATATATACTATATCATCAAATAATGAGTCATGGATGACTCTCCCCTACATTAGGACTTCCTGGTCTATCATTACCACATGTCTGTGGTGACATCTGCACTGATCTCATTGACCTAGACGACCTCTATGATCTAGTGGACCGACTGACTACCCTCTGACTATACTCTGGGGCTCTCTAGCCCTCGGGGAACTGCCGCCTCATATAAGGATTTGTAATAGTCTACCTCTTGTGATGTAGTAATAACATCCTACATCACATCACTTATACTCCCTACCTCCGCCACACAGTGCACAACATCTCGCTCAATAGTCACCTATCGTAGTTATATGGCAAGTTGATCTCTCTCTATTGTCCTCTACTGTAGCTGTTGTCTCGAACAATCTCTCTGTGGTCCTCTGATCTAGGAGCCTTTGTAGGGTCTACATAGTAATTAAGGCTACATCTCGCTAAATAATAGTTGCATCCCTCTTGGTAGTAACTCGTTGCACCTGTACTGATAGCTCAACGATCGATGGCTTGGAGATGTTATTTGTGCATGTGGTTGTACCTGTGCACCATGTTGTCATATATCCTACTCCCTCGCATTTCCTGAGCTATCACAACGTCCATCACTATCTTCTCCTCTGCCTACGGCTCTAACTCCTAGACTAGGTGGCCTCGGTGGTGATAATGGAACCTGTGTTAGTGTCTGTAATGACACTTGTATCTGCAAGGGAACCTATAATGGATCCTATCCTTGCCTTGGAACTTGTAAAGGTACATTTATCTGCATAACTTAAATTTGAACTAGTATCTGTCATGGCACCTGAGGCTAAATAGGAACCTGTAATGGTACTTGTATCGGTGGAGCCTATGGACTTTGTCCTTGTAACATAGCCTTGGCCTCAGCCTAACCCAATCTACCCCTAGCTCCTCTCTCTTACGACCCACCCATAGTTGTTGGTATACCCGTTGATATGGTTGTTTGTGGAATAGTAATTCGTCTCAGCATAATGGCAACATACCATGTTGTGTACTCAGGTGTAGTCCCTGGATCAACAATCTATGCTCAAGCATCCCACGCCTGCGGTATAACTCCAAAAAAACTACACCTCTCTCCCTGATCTGTGGACCAAAGTCCGTTGTCTCGCATGCAACGCGCATACCATTGTTCTCTGCCATGTATATCATGCACTACTCCCAGTTGTCATATGACCATGTCAACCATGTATATATCTAATATATGACTACAGATGCCGATAATGAAGTGGTCCACCTCTAATGTGGACAACTCTATCCCATCTATGACCCACTGGTATAGCCAATATGGTCTCCACGTCACCATCCGCAACTATAAATCGTCAAAGGCTCGTCTATAGAAAGATATATCACCCATGTGTCCTCTATGGCTAGCTCCCATTGTCTCCCATCCAAACAATGACGACTCCTTGTCTACCGATCCCCACGAGTTGATCAATCGCTATGTGGTTCCATGACCATATCTGCAATAATGTCACTGGACTCAGGCTTCTCTACCCTCTGTAGACTATGAGATGTAAATCTCTGTACAAGTGCACTAAAATACATTGAGTCCATGCGAATATTGTACCCTTCGTCAACTTTGTAACTACGCCTATCAAACCTCGCTAAAATTGGGATTTGGTCTTATTAGGCAGTAAATAGTTGTTGATAAGCACCATTAGATAAATAGGTTGTTGTGCCACTATCAAATCATCCATGCACTTATATAGGTGCACCGCCATGCTCTCTTTAGGTATTTCCTCCATCAAAATTAAATCCCATGTTTCCTTGTATTTGTGTGGCATTCCCATCCCATTGTACTAATCTACCTTGTATCAACACCCGAAGGATCCAATATACATCCTCTAATGTCACTGACATCTCACCCGTCGATAACCTGAATGTCTGGCTCTCGTTGCGTCATCGCTTAATCAACGTGATCAGTAAACAGTGGTCCAGAATAATAGATGACCAACTATGCTATACAACCTTGGTTCATTTATAGCCATGATGTATACATTTAATATTGGGTTTGTTTTACTTTTTATCTTTTGTTTGTTGTGTGTGTGTTCATTTACGCACATAATGGGTTAAACATCACGATTCTTTCATAATCACAATGACAACTCTATTGTGCAACAACAAAATAAGGTTGTTTTAACTTTCACTATCTAAATGGAAGCTCATGTTACGAGCAAACTCACTCCCATTATTCTTCTACTCCTTCACTCATCTGCTTTTCCTTCTTTATGTATCAAGCGGTTCTCCACCGCTTTGATACGTCACTTCCATTATTCTTCTACTCCTTCACTGAGACATTTCAAGCAAGTCCACAATATTTCCCCGTTTTCCGCTCATCAATTTACATTTGTCTACTATCTAAAATGTCATTACTTCGTAATAACACTTTAAAGAGGGGCAAATGTAAACACCCTAAAAATACATACATATTTCTAACTATTTTAGTTATCCATATCATTTACATAATATGCTAATCCACATTCCTTTAGAAATAATTAATTAATTCTATCATGCTTTAAGTAGTCACCCACATCCCTTTAGAATTAATTAAATTAATTTTAATCACACTTAAATTATACTTCTATGTCCTTTAGCTAATTTAATTAAATAGTTAATTACTCACTCACATCCCTTAGCTAATTTAAATAGTTATTTAAATAGAAATAAATTTATTTATCTACTCACACTTCACTTCAACTATCCTAGTCACTCAAGTTGAACTACCTCACTCCACTCCACTTCTAAAATTCCACAAAGGTAGAAGCAACAATAATGCACGTACAACCACCTTCTTGAATGAAAACTTATTGCCAACCAAAAATTCATTGCCCATTCCATAACCAAATGCATTCAAGATCTCATTAAGAATCTTGATCCACTTCATAGCCTCTTCTTTCCACTATAAATAACATGCTACATCCTTCACAAACAATCCTTGGAGGCTTTAAACAATTGCAACAAACCTTTGCTCATTTGTCATTCTAATCTGCATCCTCGTGTTCACTTTGCTTGTAGCATTTCTTCTTCATTTGGAGACCAAATTGGAACACCCACAACCAAACAAATCCAAGAGATCCAACAAGTGTATCAACACTTTGACAATCTCATCTTGATATTTGAAAGAAGACTGTAAAGGGAGGTTTGCTTTAACTTTCAACTTTCATTGCTTACAATTATAAAGCATCATTGATTGGCCTCATAAAAGTTTGGACAAGTAAAAAAATTCCATAGTTACCATGTTCTTACAAACTTAGTGAAAATTCAGTTTGAATCGTACTTTTTGGTTACCGAACATGTTTAGTCAGACATTAATTTTTATTTTTTAAATAAAAATTTAATGCATTTAAATTAAAAAAACTTCAACACACAACAAAAAAGAAACAATAAATACTAATACCTAAACACGTAGATAATATCTTTATTTGTTATTATGTGTAATTAGCTTTTCTTTTCAAATATCATCATATGTATTTTTATTTATATATATTTTATATTTGTAAATTTTCTAAACCGAACCGAACCAAACCTTTTGAAAAATTCCAAACTTTGGACACTTTCAAAAATTCTTAATTAAAGATTTGTTTTTATTTTTGTTGTTAGTTTTTGCCTATGCTACCAACCCATATAAAATTTTACTTTTTGATACACTAACAGACATTTTAAACTTTACGAGGAACATTGTTGCTGCTGCATTTTCTGTGTGATCTTGGTGATTATAAATGAAGATAAACCAACTGAACTAGCATTTGTGAGAATACACGACGTCCTAGTGAAACAACTTAATAATGGGTTTGCTTAAGAAAAAACCCTCGCTTTTGGGCACTGATTAGAATGAGGACATTGCTTGGCGCATCCTGATCAAATTTTCATTCCACCCTTAAAATTTGAACCCTAGTAATGAGAGCTATGGATCTGAGAAATGCGTAAAACACTTCAGGTGCTCGATATATTGGAGTTTAGGCATCCACATTTGGATAAAAGTTCTCACAAAATTGTCAAATTCAGGGGACTTCATGTTAGTTATTGGCTTTGAAAAAACCATTGGCACAAGAAACCCAAAAAGTTTGAATTTATGGTTGTCCATGCAGAGTTTTCTGCATCGGGTGAAGGAACAAAAAAAATGTTCTTGTACATCAGGGCTAAATTCTTTGAGCACCTTAAACATAGCTGGGCACATTAAAAACTTGACTTCTACTGCTAATTTATTACACAAGTGTTGAATTTGGAGTTCAATTGCCTTTGCAACATGTGCTAAAAAGGACTGCAGCATAAATAATCTGCAAAGTCCTGTCTAAAGAAGAATTATTAACTTATCCAAAGCATGTTTTCTGCAACTGATTCATTTGGGAGAAATGCAAAGAGCTAAAAGCAGCCCTGACCCTCTGAACCGAAGTTAGAATTTCTGAAATTTCTGCCTCACATCAATTGATGGTAACTGCTGCAGAAAACAAATGATTTCAGATCTTGATCTAGTAACCTGTTTTAGGGATTAAACGGGGCAAAAGCTACCACTGAATTGTGTCCACCAAATCCAAAAGAGTTTGAGATACCTGCCATGCATGGTATAAACAATCAGTTACACGTAAAACATATTGGCATTTACTCAGCTTTTGCTAGGCACAATAAACCATCAACTACCAGGTCGCTAGATTGAGTTCTCTATACAAAATAATATGATGTTTATGCATTTTATGGGTAGACAACTGTCAAGAAAACAAAGACTTGGAAATAATGAAAGAAATAATATGCACCCAACTCCTTGTACAAATAGAAATGGACCAACAAAATCCAAAAGATCAGAAGAAATAATATAACCTTTTTTGAAATAACTATTCAAACCCTCACTAATATAGAAAAAGTATCAGTACTTCCTTTCCTCCTAATTACTAAAATCTAAGTCCGAAGATTGTACACCGCCTACAAATAATTGAGGCAGATCACACACTAATTTTACAGGTGCACAATTAGTAGAGCAGCATTCAGATAGTAGTTCTCTATGCACATATATTTATTTCCTAGACAGAGTTATTTGAGTTCCTTACCAACATGCACTTCGTGCTGCTTCTTTACATTTGGAACAGTGTCAATTGTAACAGCAGTTTCTGGATTCTGCCAAGAATATTAACACACGAAGTGAATTATTCCATGATTCACACTTCACAGAAGGTGAAGAGGGAAACATCAATTGAATTCATTATAGCAATTCTGGCGCAAGAAGAAAAAGTACGCCTTGTTGTCATCTACTTATTGGTTAAAATTTTGTAACAGAACTAAACCACTTACAAACTGATTAATTGTGGGGTGAAGCCACCCAGTAGTGATAGCTTTAATAGTTGCTATTGCTTCCAGTCCACCGGCAGCACCTAGACAATGCCCAATCATTGACTGCAAAAGTAAAGCCATATGTAATGTCAAATACAAATACCTTGCTTTCAATGGATTCATGGCATATCACTTTTAGAGGTAAGAAAAATGAGTAGCTTGAAACTTTATGCTTTAAGGTTAAAACCCGGATGCAGTCCAAGGAAATCGTATTGGTGGGGTCAAAATACTACAAATCATTCTTCAATAAGTTTTCTTTGGAGACAGCTTATTTTCGTTTTAGCTACATATTTTTATGTCAATATAAAACACAAATATATATTGAAAATAAATCAAACCCAAGGATTGAACTACCAACGAATTCTTCACCTTTGTTCCATTCATTTTTATGCCAGATGTATCCTTAAAAACTTTCTTGATGGCATTAACTTCTGCAAGGTCTCCTGCCAGTGTGGATGTTGCATGACAATTGACATAGTTGACCTGCATTGTTAATGAGGATCTTATAATTGAACATCAAACCTCGAGGTAAATTTTCTAAGGAAGCGTGCTTCTGAAGCTTCAATAACAAATGCAACTAAATCTATACTTCCAGTAGAACTGCATTGAGATGTCACAAGCAGTTACCTCCTCTGGTGAAACACCTGAATCTTCCAAGGCTTTTGTAATGCATGTTGAGACACCAAGCCCGTCAGACCGGGGATCTGTCATATGATGTGCATCACAAGTGACACCTCCACCCAGGTACTCAGCTATTATTGTAGCTCCTCGCTTCATTGCATGCTCGAGACTTTCCATAACCTGGTTTCAACAAACTTTGCTCAGCAAAACACCTATTTTCATTATTAAACTGTAATGATCTTCACAATTCAGAAACGTATTTTTTTTCTTTAGTTCAAAACCCAAATAAAATGAGGAAACACATTTGAATTCCCTTATTCATTGATTGAGGTAAGTAATGAGTCTATGCAGTCTTTGAAATTTTAGATGTTGCTAATAATACCTTTCCAAAAGGTTAAAAGATAAGTTCAATCAGAATGCACAATAAGAATGTTAGTTTCCTATAACTCTGAAGTTCCACTCTAATCAGTATTATGTGGCATATGTTCTAATTTTTGTTTAGTAAAATAGACACATTTATGCTTACCAGCACACCAGCACCTTCACCCATGACAAAACCATCACGCTCTTTGTCCCATGGTCTTGAAGCTGTCTGAGGGTCATCATTCCTGTGTGAAAGGGCCCTGCAAGCAATAAACCCACCCACCCCTGCTGGGACAATTGCAGCTTCTGTGCCACCTGCAAGCATAATGTCTGCTTCACCTCGGCGAATATGGTTTGCAGCTGCAAAGAAACAATAATTTGCTGTTGCACATGCTGTTGAAATTGAGTAGTTTGGGCCCATTAATCCTGTGTCAATTGCCAATAATGCAGATCCCATGTTTGTAATAGAGTAAGGGATGAAAAAGGGTGTGATTCGTTTGTAGCCCTTCTGCACAAGAGCCTCTACTCCATCGGTGAATACTGAAAGTCCACCCATCCCTGTTCCTACCAGCACTCCAGCACGGGATTTGTCTATCTGTGTATAACAAGGTTCGTGTAATCATGTAAGTGCAAAGGTATTTGAATACCAGAAGACAAATTTTCAATTTCATAAAAGTGCAAGTTTTATTTTCACCACCCGATTTAAACACATTTCGGCATTAGATTTTCCAAATTATTGCTAAACACCTTCAAGCACAAATTTTGCAACCATTTCTACATAACCCTCCCTCCTTTCCCCCCTGGAAAACTGCACAGCAGGTATAATTTGAACTTTGAACACAAACATTAAAATTCTGTTCTAGCTAAGCAGATTCTCACACAAATAAATTTCTCAGTGGCAAAGGAGCCGTCTGAAAGATGAATCTAATCCTTTTCCATGATGTTGGGAAGTCAAATCCCGATATGATCCTTTCAGCCCAAAGACTACATCAATTTGAAGGTGTTAACTAACTAGTATAGAACAATAATGATAAAATGCAGTCTTTTAACACCCCAATGAGCAGAGAGGATTAGCCACAAAATACATGTAAAAAAAATGCATGTACCTACAGTTCTGCTCAAGCCTAATATTTTCTAGAGAGCATCCAAGCTCTTCCCTTTCTTTTTAATTGTCGTAAATAGTATCTATTGGTGCACTCAGCCCTCTTGAAACAGTCTGTCTGAAAAATGCAAAACATGGCCCTTTTTCATCCTAATGAGGTTTTCTGTCATTAAATAGGCTTATTATAACCAGTCTAATAGGCTGTAGTCTTGCAGTAAGTTGGAGCACTTGGCGCAATGATAACCTAGGTTCAAATCCAGTGGACTTGTTCTCCACCATCATGACAAGATTAAAAAATACAATTTGTAAAATGGAGTTTGTTCCCTCTCCAAGCAATACATATAAGGGTATTTTACAATTTAAAAAATAAAACAAAATAATTGAAAACTCCTGTGAGCAGAGAGCCAGGGATAAGAAATTCAATTGTAAAAACCAAATAAATTTCCTAGAAGAAAATTATGTCACCAAATAAGCTTCTCAGCACCCTCTCCAAGTAATACATATAAGGGGGTTTTCTAAATATTATTTTTCAGCAGCTCCTAACTGAAAGCTAAGTTTTATAAATTGAATTTAAAAAATAGCCGGATGCCCAACAAGCTCAAGAAATACAATTATTTGTCATCAGGCTTCTCAACTTGACAGATTGCTAGTTTTATGCAAAATGAATTTCAAAATGCGGCTAAATTTCCTACACACCCTCCATATTTTCCAAATCCCTGGGACAAATCATTTATATTAGTGAACTCTGGTTAATAAGGATAGACTCTGATCAGTGTTAATTCCAAAACACCTTACCTTGTCCAAGTTTTCCTTGCCAAGATTGGCATTTTCAAGCGCTTTTTTCCCACCGACTAAACAATATCTCCAGCAGTCATCAAGTCTACGGTCATTCTTCCCATCAATGTATCCCTTTGAAGAAAAATCCTTAATTTGTCCTCCAAATCTAACAGAATAAGAAGAAGCATCAAAGCGATCTATAAGCCCAATGCCACTCTGTCCCTCTAAAAGCTTTTCATAAAAAGTATCAACATCATTTCCAAAAACAGAAACAAGCCCCATTCCAGTGATAACGATCCGCCTCTTTGGATCATCTTCTCTTTTAGGCGCCGAGGCAGCCATTGCCCTGATCTTCCCATTCCTACGACCTGCGAAAAGCCCATTGATTTATACACCCAAAAAAATATATACACCCAAAGCTTTACTACATTAAAAAAAAAATTACAGACACAAAACAAATTTACTCCCCCAAAAAAACAATTACAGAAAAAAAAATGCAACCAAAAATTATATGCACCCATCTAATTTAAAATTATAACCCAAAAGATTCATTGATCTAAAATCATAAGCAAGCATAACAGAGTATGAGCAGTGTACCAGTTCTATAAACTGTACGTGTATGGATTTTATTTTGACTGAGGCCTTGGTATTGGGAAATGAAGGATTTTTTTGTAGATGTAAAATTTTGCAGCTCTTTATTTGCGGAAGAAACAGACAACGGGGCAAAGCTCAGAGATGACATGGTGGGTGTTTTGGATATCTCGAAACAGAGGAAATGGGTGAGATTATGAGATGCAAACGTGGGCGTCTGTGTGCAGAAGAGGCGGAGTTGGGAGGGATTTAGAAGGCATTCCAGCACCTGGAGAAAACCTCGACAGAGTCGCCAATTGTTTTGAAAATGTTTAAACGGGAGATTTCTCCCACGTAAAGGCCATGATCTGCTTCAAATTATTAACATAAATGAAATTGGTTTCTTGTATTTGTCCCCAGTTACTTACCCACTATAGAAACATGAAAATGGAAAGTATAATGCGGAGTGAATTTTGATTCTTAATATAAATATTCAAATTATATTTGCTTTGTTTTCTCAAATTTCTTTTTAGTGAAAATGAGCAAAAGGTCTATTTGTAGCGTAGAGCAATGTCATTATGTGATATAAGTACAACTGGCCCTCGAGGCCTGATAAACAATAAAGGGGAACATCAAATGGTAAACAACGAGTATAAAAAATGAAGAACATAGTTATCGTTGAAATTAGATTATTTTGTAACATCCTTAATGTGGGATCTAAGATGTATACAAGAAGTATTTTTTTTTCTTTTAACGACAGTTCAGTTGTCATTCTTGTTAGGATCTACATTTTCGTCTGAGCGATCTGGAGGTCGAACATGAGAGGAAGCCAAACTACCAGAATTGGGCTTCTCAGTAATGGCGCTGGTAACAACACCGTCAGTAGTAGTAGCTGGAATCAGTGTCTGCACTTGATCCACCATAACTGCTCCAACACCGCCAGTAACAACAATTGGAATCAATGTCGACACCTAATCCAATATAATTGATCCAAACTTCTCCTTTGAAGGCGCAACCTGTGCGTTTGGAACGGATTCCTTATCAGAACCATCCTTAGTGTCAGTAATTGACTCAGGTTCCACATCAATAAATAGTAGATTTTGACGAGAGTCCTTCCACCAAGAAACCTTTTCCTTCTTAGTTTTCTACTTCACCATATGGCAATCTGAAGCAAGATGCCCTAAGTTAAAGCATTTTCTACATCTGAATGGCAATCCTTCGTAATCAAGGGGTTGTGACCAAACCATATTTAGGACTTTAGAAGTAGGTAGATCAAGCGAAGTATCCAGATCCACCAATATCCGTGCAAAGCTAGTGTGAGTGTAGGATTCCGTATTGGAATCAATGGATAAAAATTTACCCAAAGCATTGCCAATAACAGTTAGAATTTCCTCTCCCCAAAACTGTAATGACAGATGGGGTAAATGAATCCAAACCAGTTTAACAGTGAAAGAGGCTATGAGTGGGTTGAAAGTCGGGAACCATGGTTTCATCAACAGGTGATGATTTTGCAGTTCCTAGATCTTTGAGAGAATGATAGCCCTATCATGTCATCAACGCTATAAGCTACAATAAAAAAAACCCTTGCACAGGGGTAAATGTCAATCCTACCCGAAACAATAGGACACTAGTTTGTAGCAATCCACGAGTGAAGGAGTGGAAGACCTGGCCAAAGTCCATTGAAACGGCAAATCAAACCATTGGAGGAGAAGAAATCCTCAGTCTCTAACACTTACTCCCCAAGAGTGACCAGAGGTGTAGCCTTAGCAGCAGAGAGAGGTTTGAAAAACGTAGAAGCGGAAGCAACAACATAAGAGCACTTCCCAAAAACTGCATCAGATCCCACCTTTTCTAACGGAACAACAAAGGGGAAAACAAGTCCTTTGCTGCCATTTGTGAGACCAATACCATAAGAAGGAGCCTGAGGGGCTCGAACATCCGTCGCCACTTGCAAAGAGCCGCCGTCTAAAACCTCCAAACGACCATCAAAACATGGGATCTACACAACAGAGATAGTAGGAGACAAACCAACGCCACCTCCATTCTTATCGCCAATTGCAAGAGCAGAGATAGGGTTCATGGAAGCTCGTTTAGGGCATGGGGAAGACTTCTAAAAACCCAGAAGGTCCCTAGTTACTTCTTGGAAGTGTATGCATTATATTTTTATTTAGTTTCAATGATGGTTATTGTGTGATATAATTTAAAGTTTTTTATTTGTTCTATTATAATATTTCAATTTGTAATTGGATGGTTACTATAGTATGTTGTAAGACATCACATACATGGTATGTATTTTGGTGGATCCTACTTAAAATATTCAACAATCTTAGGTATATATTAATTTTAAGTGACATCATTTAAAGATCACTACAATACAATTGATAAGGTGTTACAATCACACACAAGAAGTCACAAGTTTAAAATTCAATCATTTTGATGTTGTTTATTAAACATACATTGATAAACACATAGAGCATGATAAACACGTTGTGTTTAACAAAACATTAAAAAATCTAAGTATAAGAAAAATGATAAACATGTATAACATAACAATTAAATGACATGGATAACATGCAAATGTATCAAGAATGTTATCATGTAGATTGGATAGACATCACTATTAGATATGTGCTAGTAATCATGTAGGTTGGATAGACATCATCATTAGATGTGTGTTAGTAATCCTTCTTTCTAATATTTATATAAATGGTATCAAAAGAAATTATAAAGTGAACCTTGTGTGACTTTAGCGGATTGGATGCCCCCTAATCATCGTTGCTTAGCTAAAAGAAGGCTTCGATATAGATCTACGCTTACTCAACAAGTGTAAATCAACAATATGTAATATCCAATTTATCATGGGCCGTTATTATGTAATTGGAAATAAAATAAAGTGACATATCCTATTTTTAAATTGTTAGGTATTAAAGAGTTATTGTATTCATTGACTTAACGGTGAACAATTTTTCCCCCTTAATAAAAATGTCACAAGTTGAAATCTTATAAAATATAGAGTATATATGCCAAATTATTTGAAACACGGTTAAATACTTCGTATATATTAAAAATATGAAATAATCTCATTACAATTATAAAAATACATTATTCCTTATAAGAATTTTGAAAAACTTGTAAGATCGATATAAATGATAATGTCTTTCATCTAAATATTTGACCTCATAATTTTTTTAGGTTTTAAATTTTTAAAAATAAAAATTGACTCACATAATTAATAAATAATAATTAACCTTCTTTAATAAATTTGTCATGTACAAATTTTTCCAACCCGTCCCCATTTTAGGTGGCGTGCAAATTTAAGTTGGTTAAGGAGATATGAATGTTGGTTATTGCATGGCGAAGGGGCACATGCCGGGGAATGAAATTTGGCTTTGTTTTGCTTCAGACATTTAACGACCCCAACAACTTCATTCAAGAAAGAGGCATGCATTTTTTCGTGTTGCTGTAGTTTTCAAAGTTGCATGTGTTTTGCCTCGCGAAGCTTCTATTATTATTATTATTATTATTATTAATTTGCTGAACCATTAAGACCGACATCCCCAATGTTTAGGGTGGTGGCATGAGGAACTAATTTCCTATGTGAAAATCACTTGTCTTTAGAGGACCTCCTTCTAGATGTATGATTTTGATTTGCCACATTACTCAATTTTGTTATGTCACTCCATCAGAATAAAAAGAAGAAAAACAAAGGGGTTTCTTAGGGGCTTAAACGCTGGCAACTATTTTCAGCGTCGGAAGTCGAATAATATTCTCACCCCGAAAATTAAGAAGATATGTAAGTTGAGATTCTCCTTGCTGGTAGTTATGCCAAACAATTGCATGTATCCGAGTCTTCTGATTCTGACCCCAATCAGGGTAGCCCTTGCCTAGATCATCCACTCAAATTGGCTTACCAGCAGGCTCCATGGACTATTGTCACGAGATCTAAGGAGAAGAAGGTGCACTTTGAGCCTCGTGTTTCTCGCTTTGCTTCGGCATCGAGTGCCTTTGTCTTTAACAATTTTTCTGTGTCCCTGTAGCTTGGCATTATTTTGTTTTTTTCCTAGGCTTGGCCTAATGTGCTTGTGGCTTTGTAGCATGCTCTCATTATCATGTTGCATTTAATATAATATAAGATCTTTTCATCAAAAAAAAAAAAAAACTTTTGTGAAAACACATCTATTTATGAACGTGTTTATAACTTATCTCAGGGTTAGGATTGTTATAGTAGGATTTTTTTTCACTTTATTTGTATTATCATACTCAGGATATTCCACCTTATTTGTAGTTTCCCTACACTCATGGGATATTCTTGTTTAGCTGTACACTTGACCACACTATTTCAACTAGTGGTAGTTACTACCCTTGACCAGTTCTTTATTGACTAGCTATTTCAGGTATGGAGGTTACCACTACTCTAGGCGGAGGTTATCGTTATTCTAGGAGGAGGTTACACATTCTCCTCTTATATGTACATCACTTGCATCATTATGATATGTAGCATTGAGTTGATTTAGATTCATTCTTGTCTTTTGCATTTTATTTCATTGTTCTTCATAACTTGCAGATTTGTACATGTGTGCTTAGTCTTGCCTTTGTGTCATTCACGTCTCACATTTCTCACTGGTGCACTATTCGATTTAGCAGATCCTGGTGTTTTCGATATGGTATTAGAGCCACGCTGGTATTAATCTTGTCTGGTTGTTATTTTGTTAGTTTTACATGAGATTATTGTTGTAATAGTTTTGGTGTTGGGTGTTTGTATTTGATAGTTTTTGTCTAGTTTGTGTTGGTTCAACGTATTTGCAGGCTCCTATAGATGTTTGCATATCCGCATAGAGATATACACACATGGAGATTGTTTTTGCAGACCCATACACGCAGTTGCAGACCTGTGAAGGGAGTTTTCATCCGTGGTAGTCATTTGCATGCTTGTTCAGACTTGTAAAGGGCATTTTTTCTGATTGCGAGGGTTTTGGACCTACAACAAAGTTTGAATGGCCCATATTGAGCGTTTTGGATGCTTAAGGTTTTTAAAAAACATTTTTTTGTTGAGTTTCAGTCATTGTAGACCTGAAATGGCACCTAAACCTCTACAACGTCCTTGGATATGGTGGTATTAAGTTGTATTTACCTTCATAAGACTATTTTTGGTCTGTGGCGACTGCAAATTAGACTTTAACAACAAAGAAGAGCATTTTTGGCTTTTATTGGGTGTTTTTTGGATTCCACAGCCTGCAAGCACCTCCCTTTGTGGTCTCCAAGCCTTTAGATGGATCTGCCACCTTCCTTTTGGAGCCGGGCGATGCCATAACAACAAAGAAAATAAGAAATTTTGGCTTTCAAACCCTAAAACCAATGCATTCTCCTTCCTTAGTGGACCCCAAGTCCAAGTGGTGGTATTATCCAATTTGAACTTTTATTATTCCAAAATTTAAGCCTTTATCACTTTGGAATGCAAGCTGATTTGGTTTTATTGCTTTAAAGGAATTTTAAGTGTTTAATTAAGCTTGTATCTTCACCTAACGATGAAGAAGGGTGAGGCCCGGGTTGGTAGGAGGCCAATTCCCCCTCACAAATTAAACCAATCTTTTCTAAATTATGTCTCATTACAACGAGTATACACTCGACCCCCTTTCCTTTTGTTTTCGATTTTTTTTAAATCAGTTTGCAAAATTTTAATTAAATAAGCCTTTAGTTGCGGGAAATAGTTTTTTGTATAACTTTTGACCACTAGCTCAAATTTGAGCGTCATTTTTGTCAAAAGTGGATGTTTTCTCGCACTCTTCACGATGGTTACATTTATTTTTATAAACATGCTACTTTATAAAGAGCCACATTTTAGGGTGTTCTTACAAAACTCTATGGGGACTTGTATTTTTCACACTAAGTTATAAAGTGCCGTATGAGATTATCTTGGGGGTTTATCTACATTATGGAGTTTCACCGTTTTGTTGTTACGCTCGAATGTAGGAACTTTTTGTCTTGGAAGGAAGGCATTATCAATCATTGCACTGTGCATGGTTTGCTATCCTACCTCCATGGTCTTGTTCCTTAGCCTAATGAGCCTCGACAGAAGGATGAGTGGTTTAACCAAAATGATGAGGTCAGTGGCCTTCTTGGTCTTACTATTTTTGGAGATATATTACATTTATTTGAGCTCACCGAGTTCCCTTTCATTTC
Source organism: Taxus chinensis (assembly GCA_019776745.2). Classification (NCBI taxonomy): domain Eukaryota; kingdom Viridiplantae; phylum Streptophyta; class Pinopsida; order Cupressales; family Taxaceae; genus Taxus; species Taxus chinensis. Next base: position 977,127,943 of record CM034146.1, on the reverse strand, counting down.
CTTGAACATTATCCGACAACTATATGACAACCTTATTTCACCATTTGAGAGTGACACTTCCAAGGACCACTTTAGTGCCACCATAGATTCTCCCCCTTCTCAAATCCCTTTCATTATTGAGTATTCTTCTACACCTGTTGCTATTTGTGAGTCCCATGTTGACCATTTGCCACAAGATCTTACTATTAAGCACACTCTCCCTAATGTTGCCTCCACAGAGCTCATTGTTTTCCATGTTCATGCTTCCATTCACTCTCTGCAACAATTTTCTATTGGATAACCTTCCTATAAGATAGATGTGACCATTTCCTCCGTGCTCCATTGCATCTTGATTTCTTAGTTGATAACACTCCACATACATTGGTTGTTACCTTTGAGTGGAGCGTGGCTTCATCTTGGACCTTTTTTTATAGATAATAATTGGAAAAAAGGTTGTAAGGGCCTATTACATAAGAGATATTATAATAAAGATCCACTTAAACAAAAAGTATCTATAAAAAAACCCCACAAAAACGGCTCGAGTCAAAAAGATATTGACCCAAATAGAGCCCGACAAAAACAAAAAACAACAACAACAAAACACATCACCAGTCAGCAAAAAGTCAGCAACCAGGCCTTAAACACACTTTTCCCTAGTCCTCGAGCTTAGATCAACACAATCCACTTATAATACTTCCTCATCAGAAGTACTGATAGCCAGCTGCCTCTTCTTACCTTTGTCCTCTGCAACCATCCCCCGGAGGGTATCTATCCTATTTTATAAAACTTTCATCTCGACATTTGTCCTCTGTAACCCCCACAACAAATTCCAATTATGAGATTTAACCTGACTAACTGTATCCTCTAAAGCTTCAACTTTACTGGCAAAGAAGTTAAAAAATTGAGTTTCCTTCCACCAACCCTTCCTTAGGCATATACTCTTTAGCTTCCCCAGCAAGGTTTTGTAACACAGTCACCGCATCCACCTCCTTCACAACTCTCTCTTTCATGTTCTTAAGCCTAATCCTATCGGCTAAAGAAATATTATCTTCCCAGTCATCCCCCGATCTTATACTAACCCCTAGTTTGTAAATTCAGATTACACGATTTAACCAACAAAAGGATTAAGCCTTGATGAAGAAGGACCTCCATTTTTTCCTCTTTAAAACACTCAACCGAAAATTGCAGAGAATTAAACAAGTAAAAAGGAATACTCATCCTCCTGCCTCTACGAAAATGGTTCAGCAACATTAAATGTTGAGAATGCAATTTTCGGTACTTCACATCCAAAGTAATATACTTCATGATATAGAAGCAAACTTCAACCCATCTCCCCGACAAAGATTTACGAGCAATACCATCCTCCATAAAACAAATTTTCTCATCATTATCCAGAAAAATATGGACTTCCTATTGAAGTCGTGTCATATCTGTAAACACTTTACAACCCCCACAATCCATCTTAGTAAAACTTTCAATGAAATCCTCAGAAACTAGGAAACTTACACCCCTCATAGAAACAAACCCATTATCCCAATCCATAGCAAATTCCCTCGAGATATTTTCATCCAACCCCCTTAAAATCTAAATAAAATATGGAATACCACCATCCTTAAAAAGATCCCAAAGAAAGGAATCTCTTTCCAAACTCACTGACAAATAAGGCTCAAGCCTAACCCTAGCCCCACCCATCTCAAACCAACAACTGAAACAACCTTGAAATAACCTACATAAAAAATTAAACCAAACCTTTAAATAACTAATCCAAACCAGTGCATACCCTGTAATGATTTTCACAATAAATCTCACCCATGGTGAAATTATTTCCTAGATATCACATATCCTTTTCTCACACCTGAATTTGTCTTTCTACATTAAGCATGACTTTTGTACTTTGGGGCAAATCCACCTCATCCCGTCACCACCTTCTATTATGAACCCGAACCCCAATATTGGCTAACGTGTCAACACACGTACTAGCTTCATGGAACACATGATTAAATTGAATATTATCAAATTTTACTAACATATACTTTGCATCTCTAATTATAGAATCTATATTAATATGTTGCTTAGAAAGGCCCTTCATCACATTAACAATGTATAAGGAATCTCCCTCCACCTGAATTTTCTTTATTTGCAACGAATTCACCCATTATAAACCAATTAAAAGAGCATAAGTCTCAACATAGTTATTTGAATTATTTCCAATAGGCTCAACATAAGCTAAAACTAGGGCACCCACTTCATCTATAATAATGCCACCTACTGAAGCTAAACCAGTTCTTCCTTTTGTTGCTCCATCAAAATTTAATTTCATCCAACCTTCAATAGGCATTACCCATTTAGCACTTTTTCTAACCATAGCCTTCACTAGAGGAGCTTGTTTTACATACTTAGTGATACCTAAGGCTTGAATAATCTCCTTCTCATGTCTAGAAAATCCACCTTTCTCTTTAATCTTCACAATAGAAAGATTATTTATCAGAGCACTTAATATGCCACTCCCCAGTCTCATGGAGTTTTTCTGTTTTCCCTAAAAATTTGACCATTCCTTTCACGCCAAATCCCTCATAAAAATGAGGCAAAACAAAACTCCAAGCCTTAGAAAGACTTAAAGAAACAAAAGGACTTGTCCATTGCCCATACTAGTCAACAAAAGTCTTTGGAAAGACCCACAAAGTCTGGAAGACTTTCATAACATCAAACATAACCCTTCTAGAAAAAAGACAATGAAGAAAGAGGTGTTGAATCGATTCACTATCATTTTTGCACAAGATACACCAGTTAGGGATCATCATTCCTTTCACCTGTAAGTTATCAATGGTTAAAATTTTATTATGGACAACATGCCACAAAAAAAAAATAACCTTTGGAGTAATATTCTTATCCCATAAATTTTTCCAAAACGGTTGAGGAGGACAATTTCTTGCTATACCATACCCAATTTTTACCAAATACATACCATCCTTTGTCAAATACCATATCAACTCATCCTCTTTCTGGACAATAGGTACATGTAATCCTATAAGATTAGCATTTAATATTCTAATTCTTTCTTGAATTTCTTCATCTTGACCTTCCCAATCCCATTCTTTCCACCCCCAACCCCAATCAAATCTATCCCAATAATTTCTAATCCAATTTCCCATAGCCAACTGAAAGTGAACCGCTACCTCTCTATAGTGAACTTGATTAACTAAAGGAGCCTCAGATAACCACCAGTCTTCCTAGAATATAATTTTTTTACCATTCCCTACTAACCACTTACTATCTTTCACCAAAATATTCCTGCATTAACCCAAATCATTCCAAAAAAATGACCCATCCTGAAGAACAACATTAGATACAAAAGAGGCTTGATCAAAATATAAATACTTAGTTTTAGAATTCTAACCCATAAGCCATCTTCATGCTCCAAATGCCAACCAATTTTAGCCATAAGGGCTAAATTCATACTTTTGATATCTTTCAATCCCAACCTACCAACATTCTTTGGAAGGGTAACTTTTTCCCATGCCACCACTGGAATTCTATCTTTTGATTCCGTTCCTGACCATAAAAACCTATGTTGAATCCGAGTAATAATCTTTCTAATTTTAGCTGGCATTTCAAACAGAGACATCAAATACACCACTTGCATACACATTCTAGCTCTAAGTTATTCATTGTCAAAGGTTGTGTGTGCTCAAGATCACTTGGCACATTCCCTTGGTCACAGTTTTCCCTTGGTGCCCATTCTTTTCCTCAAGTTCCCTTGCACGCTTTCTATTCTCTCCTTTCCTTTTCTTTCCTCTTTGTTCCACTCCTCCCTTGCGCCCACCTTCTGTGCATTTTACCTTCTTCCTAAGAAGCTTCTTCACCCTGTGCATGATCTCAGACTTGCTTCAATCAGCTAAGTCCCTGGCCTCTCTCATGCACCACACCCATTACTTTGTAATAGTTGCACCTTGACCATGCATTCTATGCTCACTAGTTTGCCTCATTTCCCACGCGTCAACATGTGTGCCTCCCTTCTATCACCTTCCTCATATTTTTCTGCACTGCCCCTTCCCTCATGCCCTCCTTTGCACCCTTTTATGTCCAGGTCATCTTCTGACATGCTTGAGTGTGCCACGTGTAACCAAGTCAAAGCATGCCAATATGGTGCCGAATCCTTACAACAAATCAACAAGTGGCACGTGGCAGAAATGAAAAATATTTACATAGTTGGCCATCATTTCAGCCAATCCGTGCACGCCACGTGTTTTGCATGCACCGATGACTCTGACATCTTCTAACAGATGTATCTTTTGCTACAGAGCTCAGATTGGTGTGCACCTGGACTTGTCAGAAAGTTGCTGACATCAGCTACAGTGTAGAATTCAAATTCAAATTCTTGGTGGATCTTGGTAGGTGAGAAATGGGAAAACATCTCTCTGAGCATTGATGAGTAGATCTGATTGCTCCAACCACCCAATTTGATATGATCTCACCCTCCTTTCTTCTTCAACATGCCAAACAGGCTTGGGGAAGTGTATTTCATAGATCTCCAGGAAGATTTGTAGGCATTGAATGCTTCTTGTTGGTGGTTGTGTTTCAAATTCAGGGTTTTCCCTCCTTCTTCCCTTCTTCCTTCTATGGATTCATCTATAAATGTAAGAGCATAGACTCATTTGTTATGTTGGACACTCTGGATCCTTACGCATTTTGCTAAGGACTCCATACTTTCTGTATTTTGAGTTGTAGACCTCTAGATCTGGCTCTTGCATGTGGATATCGGCCTCCTTCATCATTGTAACAGCTCTGTGCATTTCTGGAAGTAATAGAAGCATCATTTTGTGACTATTCTCTGTCCTAACGTGTTTGCATTCCTTCTTCTTGCCTTTTCTTTTATGTTGTGTGCTGGTTGTGCTATTTCAGGTCCCTTGCAATTCCATATTTAGTTGTGTTCCATGAGAAATGATCTGGTAGATACATGTTTAGTTGTGCTACTCATGCCTAGCCTCCTTTCACACATTTCCTTTCATTCTCACTCAGAACAGATAGTGTTCATCCCTCTTTTCTGGTGTTATCACCTTTTAGTGTAGTTTCCTTTTATGTTATCCTTCTATCCCTGGTCCCTTGGCATTATTAGCTTAGTTTCCCCTTTCAACACTAGGAGTAGCAGTAGTAGTAGAAGTAGATAGAGGAACTAGCCTTCTCTGGAGATCCATCCCAAGCTCGCAAGGTCCCACAACTTGGGGATGTTCCATTGTGGTCTCAAACACTTCGGCCCTTCCAAGATTTGAGACATGGGTGCATGTTTGAGAAACCAATAGTTTCTGGCATGCCCAGTGGGACCAGAATTGAAAGCTCAAATTTCATATCTCTAAGTTCTGGTGTGTGGACTTAGTGTTTCAGCCTTTGGAGGCTCATTTCAACACATCTTGATGACTCCCAACATTTTAAGATCTCTGTTTCAGTAGTCCTGAGCGCCTTTCATGAGAAGAGTGCACACAAGAAGAAGTGCAATAACTGAGGATTATTTTGAGTACCTCCAGCTATCCCCAAGAGAGTTTTTTTCTAGAAAATCCATGCATGCATCTCCTTCTCCTGTGCGTTGCGCCCATTCAACCTCCTTAAAATAGACAACCTTGTGCTCTGCAATGGACGCATCAGGAACCTCCTCCATTGAGAAACTTTACAAAACTTTGCTGGAGGGAGTCCCTTGCTACTGGTTGTGCAACATGATATGTCCAAATGGCACACTCAAGAGTATTCCATACTTTACTGGTGAGAATCAAGTCACCCCTCAAGAGCATATCCAGGATATAGAAAACATGTGTTCACTCTATTTGATCACACATGATGATGTAGCAGTCAGGCTACTTGCAACCTCTTTCAAAGGTAAAGCACTTCAATGGTACTGAGGCTTGAGACTTGGATCTATCACCACCTGGGATGAGCTGGGAACAACTCTTTGCAATTACTTTGAAGATAAGTCAGATCACCTATCTCTGGTGGAGAAACTGACAACAACAAGGAGGGTGCCCAATGAGTAGATGACTAATTTCAACATCATATTTTAGAAGACTTGGGACAGAATCCCTCTTGTGGTAAGACCTACAACCCAACATGTTTTCCTGTATTATCTGAAGGCGCTCAACTAGTGATATTTCAGTTATGATCCAATCCATGGGAGGTAGGACTTTACCAGCTGCTTATAGTATTGCAGTAAGGGTAGAAAATAGTCTTATTCAGGCCAGGGAAAGATGGCTCCTAGACCGCCTATGCCCTTGTTCCCAGAAATGTCACAAGAACCCCAACCTTCTATGGCCCCTATTCATGTTCCTGAGAAAAGCACGCAACCAGTTGCCTCAACATCCTACTCTCCAGCGCAACAAAAGGAAGATGAAGAATTGAAGGCCTTGATTAGAAATTTATCAAACAAAGTCATATCATTAGAAAAGTAACAGGTGCAAGCCTATAGAGGTAATTCTAATCAGGTGCATGGCCAAAGCAATCAACCTTGGTGGAATCAGTATGGAAATCAAAGATACATGCCCAACCAGCAGAATGATAGATGACATCCCAATGCACATCTACCCTTGCAAGTTGTTCCTCCCGTGCCTTCTCTTCTAGCACCTAGTGCAAGTTGGGTGCTTGTTCCAGCTCAGAACAATTTGGCACAAGAGTCAGAATGGTGCTTCCCTTGCAACATGCCTCATAGTCAATATCATTGTGCCAATGTTGCACGTGCCCAAGCCTTCATGATCCAGAATGCTTCAGTCTGTGAGCCTTCAACAAGTGCCCCTGAAGTAGATAACCAAGAAATACCAGAAGCTCCTCTAGAGACAAATTTGATGTTCTTTGGCATAGAGGACTTCTGTGTAATCAACCAAGCTATAGAAGATGCAAACAGACCATGCGCCCAAGTTGTGGACAACACAAGATATAAGAAGAGGATGTTAGAGTCAGGTGTGCAAGTCTCACTCCCAACAACGCAAGAAGATCCTCAGAAGAAGAAAGATGCAGACAAGGAATCTTGCAGTAAAAGTGCTCAAGTCCCTACACAAGAGGTCCCATGCAAAGCTTCCTTCTGAAGCAACGTGCACTCCTCCTTTGGTAGGTCAAGCCTCTGCTCTAGCTAAAGTCCAAGGCTTCCACGCCTGAACACTCAAGAAGGGATGTTGTTCCCCAAATGCATAAGACAGGGGGCCTTCCATTTAGCATTGTTGACCAGATGAAGAGAACAAACATAAATGTCACAATGTGGGATGCCTTGACCATTCCATCTCAGCGGGATCTATTGCATGAAGCTCTGACACAACTCCCACGCATTGATCCAGCTATGCAGAAGCCACATGCTTCTATCAATGTCTACTAAGAAGAGGAGAAAAAAGTAAGTAAATTTGTTAAAACCCCACCCTTCTATATGTCCTTGATCATAGGCAAACACCTAGTGCATAATTGCATGATTGACTCAGGTGCTAGTACTTTAGTTATGCCTAAGAAAATAGCCGATGTCTTAGGTTTGAAATATAGCCCTTTGTCTAAAGGAGTCCTACAACTTGATGGTTCAACTGTCACCACCTTAGGATTCATCAAGGATCTTGAGTTAACCCTCCATGCATGTCCAAGCCTAACAATTACTCAAGATGTGTCAATCATTGACCTACCTCCTTTGTTTTCCCTATGTTTATCAAGAGAATTTACTGCTAAAGTGGGTGGTTACTTGTCTTCTGATTGGTCTCATATGTTACTCAAGACAAGGTATGGTACCCAGATTTACCATACAAGTTGAGCCTATATTTTCCTATCATGTAGAGTCATATGTCCCATCCCCTCTCCAAGCCAACTATTTAATCCAAGAAGAACAAGCTTCAGTTCCTAAAGATAAATCTCTTCCACCCTCTGTTCCTAACCTAGTGCTTGATGAATGGGTGGAAAGACACCATAAATTTGATCCATATGCTGAAGAACTGGAAGCTTATGAAACTAGGATTGGTACTTATTGCATTCTAGAAGAAGAAGTTATGTTGTCGTGCGTGCTCAAGAAAGACAAAGTTGAACTGGGTCTATGGAAGTTGTACTTTGATGGATCTAGAAGTAGAAATGGTGTGGGAGTAGGAGTGGTTCTCATTTCCCAAGGATGAGAAATTCTTCTTCACGCATAAGGATACAGTTTGCATGTTCTAACAATGTGGCAGAGTATGAAGCATTGGTGCATGGCTTGCTCATTGCTGAGAAGAAGAAAATTAAGGCACTACAGATCTTTGGGGACATAGAATTGGTTATCCATCAAGTTACCAACAAATTATAGACAAAGAATAAGCTTCTCAAAGCTTATAAACATAGAGTTTGGGACCTCCTTGAGAGCTTTGATGCTCTAAATTCTGTAGGTAGTGCCACACAAAATGAACAAGGAAGCTGACCAAATGGCCGCACAAGGTTCACAATTATCTCATGCTGAGGACTTTGTCAAAGGAAACACTCAGCACATCAAGATGGTGATCAAACCATCCATTCCAGAACAACAACACCAGTTGGAAAGTGTTTGACAGTGATGCGTAAATCATCCAGTTTATCTAGAATGAAGCTGAGTTCTCATCAAGCATGCAAGATGACTTGCATGATAGCTATGGTGACCAAGTGATACAACTAAAGTCAAACAAGTTTCCTAAAGGGTTGGTCACCTTAGAGAAAATGTTTAGCCTTGATGATGAGTTCAAGGGTGAAGAAAGGTACATGCACACATGTGCAAGAAGACTGCTCCTCAGTCACTATTGCACGTGTGGGAAAGAGTTGTTGCTTAGCAGGACTTGTGCGCATGAAGAGAAACATGCCTTCATCTCTCTCTGTCAAAAATATAGTGATATCTTCTCATGGGAGTATGAAGACCTCAAAGGTTTTGATCCAAGTGTTGCTCAACACTCCATTGACCTTGATCTTAGTATCAATCTCGTCAAGACAGAAGCAATGACCAGTCAATCCAAAGATAGAGCCCCTCATGAGAAAGGAGCTATCCAAACTCATTGAGGCAAAAAATCATTTTTCCTATCAAATACTCCACCTGGGTCACAAATCTAGTTCTAGTGCACAAGAAGAATGGTGAAATCAGACTCTGTGTTGATTTCAGAGATTTGAATAAGGCATCTCTAAAGGATCATTATCCTTTGGCTTCAATGGAGCAGATTCTGTAGATTGTAGCTGGTGCACATAAATTCTCCATGCTAGATGGGTATTCAGGTTTCAACCAGATCTTAGTCAAGGAAGAGGATCAATTCAAAACTACATTTCCGACCAAGTGGGGAACATATGCATATCAAAAAATACCCTTTGGTCTATCAAATGCAGGTGCCATATTTTAGCTTGTCATGGATATTGCCTTCAAAGGATACATAAACGAGTTCATCTTGGTCTACCTGGATGACATAACTATCTTCTCAAAGCAAGGCACATATCATATGGTGCACTTGGAGAAGGTATTTGAGAGATGTAGAGAGTTTGGGGTGTCTCTTAACCCTAAGAAGTGTAATTTTGTAGTGGCGCAAGGCAAGCTCTTGGGCCATGTGGTTTCAAAGGATGGCATTACAATTGATCATGATTGCATTTCAGCCATCCTAGCTCTTTCCCTTCTGACACACAAAAGGGCCCTATAGTCCTTCATTGGCAAGATCAAATTTTTAGGTGTTTTATCCCTAACTTTGCAGGACTGGTTCGGCCCATCACTTTGATGCTAAAGAATGACATAACCTTCAGATGGATAACAAAAGGAAGAGAACACTTTAATAAGATCAAGCAAGAAATTTTTTGTGCGCCAACACTCATCAACCCATATTATTTAAAGGATTTCATCCTTTATTCTTATGGCACTGATGCAAGTGTTGTTACTGTCCTAAGACAAGAAAATGAACAAGGGCTGGAACAACAAGTGGATTTCTTCAGCTAGACACTAAAGGATTATGAACTAAAGTATAGTCACACAGAGAAGCAAGTCTTCACCAGTATGCACGTGCTCAAGAAATTCAAGAGTATACTCACCACCAATCATATCAGGGTGTTAGTCTCCCACTCTTTTATCAGAGACTTCATCATAGGATCTGATCTAAGTAAGTGCAAACCAAATCCAACTTGGGTGGGACAAAAATGACCCAAGACTAATGAGCCCGATCAATAGCAACTAGGGCCGTGTAGGAAGAAAATGTAGAAAAGAAGACTTGAAAGAATTCTTGAAGCCTGACTTGGAGTTAATCTAAAATGGGGATGATGTTGATATGTCATGAGAAGAATGGATTTGATGAGAATAGAGAGGATGCAAAAACATTAATGCAAGATGAGAATTACTTGACAGGGTTGATGGTGACTGATACCAATCTATGGTGATTAGATCTGAAGCTACAGGTGCGCAGGATGGAAAGATTGGAGGATATGGAAGGTTGTAAAATCAAAAAATGGGTTACTGGTAAGAGGAATGACAAAAAGTTGACAAATGAGAACTGGGTCAATGAAAACTGGGTAAGGTTGACGGTGAATGGGAGTGATCTAGGGGTTGATGGAAAAATATCGATAAGAATGATGATCTGCATATGGAAATAAAGATAAGAAAAAATAGAGACATGGCTTCGAGATGATTACTGAACCTACAAAAAATTTGATAAAGAAGAGTGATGGAATGTAAATGGTGGATCCAAGCATGTAAGAGGAAAAAAGGACACCAAATATCCAAGAGTGAAGCATAAGATATTTAAGATAGCTCCAAGGTGGTGGTAGCAGCTACAAGAAAGAGTAAGAAACGAAGGCAAGATAATAAGAAAGCTCAAAGTCTCCAAATTTTCATCCTTGAAGGAGGAGGTATGGGCGTACTTATAGGGTCAATAGAGACCGGGATAGGTCACTGAGGACTATGATGAGCCATTGATTTGGGCAGTGGGATGATGCCCAACTTGAGGAAAAATGGGCCTAAAGCGGGCAGATTAGGATTTTGAGTGATAAGGACGAGTTAGGGATGCCTAGGAAGGATAAAAGGGTAGGTGAAAGGTGGAAAACATCAAATAAAGGTGAAGGAGAGATAAAATTATTAAATGAGGGCCTAGAGAGGATAAAAATGAGCATTTAGGGAGAATAAATAGATTAGATGGAGATTTAGGATTAATTAAGGATGATTAGGGATGATAAATAAAGGATATAATTATGATAGGATTAAGGTGAGAAATAATGATTAAAGGGATAAATTGAAGTTAGGAGGGGAAGGGGGATTTGAATGGGAAGATACGTATGCTGTAGAAAATGATGATGATAGGGAGAAAACGTGGGATGAGGGACAAGGGATACCAAAAATTGATGTCTACATTTGCGCCTTTTTTTTGAGTGGTTTGTGTTAAGTCAATTGCAAGACACAAACTAGAAGGGATAAAATATGATGATGGTTGAGGTTACCCCCCTCAAACTAGGGATAAATGACATGAAGAAGAATTGATCACAAGTTTGAAAGAGATAGGTGAAAAGAGGAGAGATAAAGGGTGGAAATGATGAGAAGAAGAGAGGAGATGATAAAATAATATGCCCCAAGTGGAGAAGGATAAAAAAATATGGCAGTGATTTTTGAATCACTTTAGTAGGGAACAAAGTACAACCTCAATGGAGATGATGGCAATGTCCTACAGACCTGTGATTCAGTGAAAACCACTACGATATGGGGGGAGTCCAATGGGAATCCACTCAAATGGATGTGCAGGACATGGGACCTATCGGTCGAAGGTAGAAATCAGATATGCACAAATAAATGTGAATATGGTTGAGACAAGAGTTACGAAAAAATGTGGGGAACATAAGGGGAAATCGATCAATATGCATCTAGGTGGGACAAAAATAAGGAATTGCCATAAATGTGGAATTTAAAATGAAAGATGGTGCCTCAAGAGGGACACGAATATGGTCACAAAGCGAGTAGATGGATGCGATGGTGAGATTGAGATGAGGCTGAGGGGACAAATAACAATGTGTTATGAACAACACACAAGTTAAAAGTGAAAGAAAAGATAATTTTAAAAGATATATATATATGATTTTTTCATGGTTTATTATGAGTTGTAAGATGTTTTATGTGATGAATATGGATTAATTTATTATAGCATGGATGTTAGTCTTATATGTTAGATGTGATGTATATTTGATGTTTTGACGTTATGATTTGATCATAGATATGAATGATGTGATGTTTTTATTTCATGATATTTGATGTTGTTATTTGATATTTGATGATGAGATGTATGATGAGAACATGAGTATGTGATAGGATTGATTGGATGAGATTTATGTTAGATTAACATGATAGAGGTGTTTATGATGTGGTGGATAGGAGATGACATGATTTGAACTAAAGTAGAAATGATGGATTTATATGTTGAGACATAGATGAGATGATACTAGCAAAATTTAGAGGGGAAATATAAGATCATAATTAGATAGGAGGCAACATTCAATGGGATGACAAAAATGTGAGAAAACACACATTATCATAGAGAGGAGCATACACGGAAAAAGATACCTTTGAACAGGATTGGAGGTAAACGTGAAAGGGAACAAAACAAAACATTATACTTCGACCATTAACAAGTGTTGACACACAACTAACGATAGTTAGCCACACCTAAGGTCATGAGCAAATGATGGAGTGTACACTTATAAGACCTATTGTAGACATGAAAAAGGGAATAAGATGGAGCTTGCATGGGGGAAAATAGGTTCTCCTTAGATGGTAGTCCTAGGTCTATGCCCTAACTTTGAGAAATATGGCAAAAAATGATCAATGTGGGAAGTTTGCTATAGATGGGAAAGCTGATCAATGCAGGAAGATTTTTGGGGATGCTTGTTTTTGATATTTTACTTTTGATATTTGGAAGGCTTATCAGTGTGGGAAGCCTTCTACTGTCATGATATACAATAATAGCCATCCTTTGAGGGAGTGGTCTACACTAGGATTTTTCACTTTGGATATTTTAGGATTTTGAGATGGTAGGATATGTGATATGCATGATAGTTGTCCTTCAAGGGATCAGTATATACTTTTGACAATTTGTTTTGCTTTATATAGAAAACTATCCTTCGAGGGATCAATATGTTTTCTAGATATTATAACTTTTTGATAGGAACATCTTGATTTTTTTAATTTTTAGGATAGAGTTGGGGATAACCAAGTAAACCATTTGAGGGAGGGGATTATAAGATGAACAAGAAACACCTATGGATCCTTAGCATTGTTCTTATAAGTGGATAAATGGTTCATGGATGTAATGATTGTAGGGTTCCCACCTAGAAGGATGAACTTGTCTATAAGGAATGTGCTATGAGAAGAGCCATGGTGCCCATATTCAAGGCCATAAATAGGAAAGTGACGATAGACCACATAATTCCAAATCATTACAATGAGAGATGGAGAAGGCGAATGATGAAAGCAATATCTTAAGAAATGACTAGGACTATGCTGGTAGATATGTTAATAGTAGAATGGTCACAAGTGTGAGGTATTGAGAGGTTCCATTTCCGGTTTACCATCGAAATATGCTAAATGATAGGCTCTAAACTTATACTTATATGTGAAAATGTATGGTCTAATCTAGTTGGGAACAAACTTTCACATTGGATCCTTTCTAGAGTAGTGATAATATAATTTTTTAAAGGAAAATGTCAGTGATGTTAAATTCGTGTTCCTTGAGATGCTTTTTATAAGCACGTTTGATACACTCTTGGTAGATATGATGATGTTCAAGAGCTAAACAACAACACTCATCTAGCAACTTGAGCTACGCTAGACACTCTTGGTGATAATCTTCGTCAGAAATTAAGTCACGAAGAGACATGCGTAAGGATGGGATTTTGACTTCAAGAGGAAGAATGGCTTTAGATCCGTAGACTAAGGAAAAGTGAGTAGCACCCGTAAATGTGTGGATGTTAGTCTAATAGGCGTAAATAGTGAAGGGGATATGAAGGTACAAATTATGACCGGATTTATCAATAGTCTTGGCAAGAATATTACAAAGAGTTTTGTTAGTTGCTTTAGCTTGGCTGTTAGCTTGAGGATAGTAAGGGGATGAGAAGCTGAGATTGATATTGAAGGATTCATAAAGCTTCTTGAGATTTTTTTTGTTGAAGGACTTTACATTTTTCATGATGATTTTATGAGGGGCACTAAAGCAGAAAATGATGTGTTGATATACAAAATTGACAATTTGATTAGCTTTAGTTGATGTGAGTGGAATGGAATCCACCCATCTATAAAAATACTCAGTAGCAGTGATGATAAAATGATTACGTTGTGAGGAACACGGGTTGATGAGGTCAATGAGGTTGAATCCCCACTGTGATAAAGGCCAAAGATCTTGAGCTGGCTATAAGGATTGATTAGGAACGTGGATAAGATTGAAATGATGCTAGAATTTGATGCATTTATTGAAATAGTCATAACAATATTGATTAAGGGTGGGCCAGTAATATCCCATCTGAAGGACATGTTTGGTGATAGCCAAGCTCCTGAATTGACCACCACAGATGTTGTTGTGGAGTTCTTGGATAGTTCGAGTGGATTCATGAGACTTAAGGCAACAAAGCAGAATGCTATCAAAGCCATGCTTATAGAGGATTCCACTAAGGATAACATAGTGGTTAGCACGTTGAAGAAATGATTTGCTACCATTTTTGGATAGGTCTGAGGAGATGATAGATTGAGATATATAGTCAAAGATTTGAGAATACCAAAGATATGATGAAATGCTATCAACATGATTTATACGAGGAAACTCAAGGACATGAGATGGTTGATCGAGAAAACAAAAAAAATAGAAATCTTAGATTCTTTCATTGCCCATGGGATGAGAGATGCGAGAGAGGTTATCATATTTATGAAGTGATTAAATGAGTGAGGAATGGTTTGGATGGTGTAGAAGTCAAAGTCCTCAAGAAGGAATTTGAGGACATCCTTGTATTATTGAAGGAATTTATTTTTACATTGATAGAAGCCTTTGACTTGATTAATAATGAGCTTTGAGTCACCATAGGTATCAAGGATTTGGACATCGAGAATGATAGTGGTTTCAAGATCTAAGATGAGGGCTTCATACTCATCCGTGTTGGTAGTAATTCGAAGTTGAGCTTATAAGCAATGAGGATAGGGGTATCCCAAGGAGGAATGACAATGAAACTGATACCTCCCCCTTGCTAACACTCAGATCCATTAAAGAAAAGTGTCATTTTTAGAGGAGAGAATTCACGATCCATAATAAATATGGACTCATATGGATTTTTTTTTGTGAGGAGAATGATTTTCAGAAAGAGGGGCCTCAGCTAGCTGATCAGAAATGACCTAACCCTTAATGTATTTTTAAGAGGTGAACTCTAGCTCAAACTCAATCATGAGCACGAGCCATCGAGTAATGCGATAAGGCTTAGAATGCATGATTTTAAGGAGGTGAAAGCTAGTGACTACAAAATTTTTATGATAGATACTTCTTAAGATCATCAAAGGCTTTTTGGAAATTTCATCCTAGTGAAAGCCAATATCTTTGTGAAGAAGATGATGGAAAGGTTGAAAATGGTCAGAAAGTTGTGAAATGAAATGAAAAACTGATTAAATTTGGCCTTGGAGACTATGAAGCTGCTTTAGATTAGAAGGGGGGGCATCTCTAGGATGGATTTGATTTTTGCAGGGTCAACTTCAATACCCATGATAGAAACAATTGAAGCCAAGGAGATTATCATTCAAAACTCCAAAAACAAACTTGGCTTGATTAAGACAAAGGAAGAAGTAAATAAGGTGCTCAAAGAGGACTTCACGGATGACAAGGTGGTCACGTAGATGCTTGGATTTTCCCAAGATATTATCGACATAGTCTTTTATAGTTTTATGGATGAGATCATGAATGACATAGGTCATGGGGCACTGATAGGTGGCTTCTACATTTTTCAAGCCAAAAGTCATGACACAGCAACAGAAGGTCCCCCAAGGAGTGATGAAAGAATTATTATGCTGATCTTCTGGTGTAATAAGAGTATGATTATACCCATAGAATCCATTCATAAAATAAATCATTTCATGGCCAATCATGAGGTCAACGAGTTGATCAATATTGGGAATATAAAAGTTTTCTTTAGGGAAATCAAGATTTAGATCCCGAAAATTAGTACAGATATGAATCTTGCAGGATGTTTTGGAAATGGGTAGAATGTTAGAGACCCATTGTGATTAGTTGATAGGGATGATGAATTTGGAAGAAATAAGGTGTTGCAACTCCTCTTTGAATAGGAGGGAAATGTGGGGATGGCTCTTACAGAGTCCCTATGTTGATGTCAATGGTGGATTCATAGAGGAGGGTGAATGTGTCTAGTGGTAAGGACTTATGAAGATAGGAATATAGGAAAGGATGGAGTCATTGTGGGTGCATTGAATAATGTCAATGGTAGGGGAATATTCCTTGACTATATTAGGAAATTGAAGAGGGAGGGACCTAGTTCCACCTTCACAATGATAAGTGAGTGATCCCAAAATAATTACAGAAATTAAAAAACTTAAAGGAAATGGACATGGTTTTATTTGTATCCATAGGTTCATTGGATGGAGAAGATGGGGAATCGACATCCATAAGAGAAAAGAATGAAGAAGGTACAAGAGATTCAGTAGGTTGTTCCTTAAACCATAATTAGGACTTCTCATGGGGCTTACAAGATTGGTTGATGATGAGGTCATGCATGCCTTTTTCATAGCGCCACATTTCAAACCCTTTCCATGCATATCAATGGAGGTAAGTGTAGGTAAATGATTTGTTGTAAAGAATGTAAAATCCATTGGTGTAAGACTTGGTGTGAGGTTGAGCATCGATGTGAGAAGAAGGGAAGTCGATGCTGCCATATATGAGATTGGTGAGAAGATGACTATGTTGATGAGGTGTGGGAAAAACATTGAGGGTGAGAAGACAATACTCCCCCAACAAGAGAAAATCCATCACTTTTTTCTAGAGATTCGTCATTGAGAGGCTTAGATGTAGAAACTGAAGAGCTAGTGGATGCTTCAAAAGAGTCTTGTTTTGGGATAATCATGTCGTTAAGTTGAGAAGTCATGTGACATGCTTTGAATGAAGGCGTGTCTATAGGGAGAGTTAGGATTTTCCCCTCGTGTTCATACTTGACGCAACGATGAAGGGTGGAAGGAACACAACACATGGCACTAATCCATGGTCGTCCAAGTAGGATGTTATATTGAAACTCCCCTTCTATGATATATAAGACCTCATAGAGGATTTTTTCACCTACGTGAATAAGGAGAATGAATGTGCCCAAGGTGGGAGAATGGGCATCATTGAAGGCATGAAGGACACCCGTAAATTGGGCGACAACATAATTTGGGAGCTTGAGTTGATCAAAGGTGTGGGGTGAGATGATATTTATAATGGCTCCATTGTCTATCATATAACACTAGATGAATGTATCATTAATACGCATGCTGATGAAAAATGGGAGGTCATGGTCTTTAGATGATATGTCTAGAATCTTGGAATTATCAAAATATATGGCGGCGTAAGTAATAAGTTCTCCAACAAGGGTTGCGAAAGGTTAAGTATCATTGCTAGAGGTAAGGATTTGTTTTATATCTTCCATGAGAGATTGTTTATGATCGGGGGGAGCTTTGGAATAGCTCATATAATGACATCTTGACTGGGGCCTGATGAAGTTGTTTCATAATGCTTTGTTCAATAGTAGGCCATGGGGCATCTAAGATAGACACTTTAGCATTTGATGAAGTAGGGGGATTATGCCCACTAGAGGGAGTAGTGACAACAACATTAGATTTGAATGAAAAAAGGTGTTTGAGAGTCATGAGGATGAGAACGAGTGGTAATCTGAACAACATTAATAAATAGAAGAGGGCCTCTTTTGGGTGAAGTAGTGTTAAAAGGAGGAATGACAATGGAAATTTTGGATGAATGAGGAGACTTATAAATCTTAGTGGATGAATATTGGGACAAAGAAGTGGGATTTGGTTATGAATGATCTAGTAGAGGGAATAAGGAGATCCTCTTCGATGAGAAGATCATCTTCTTTAATGAGATTATGGATGATAGTTTGGAGGGATTTGCAATGTTCAATATCATGTTTGGGGGTATGATGATTGAAAAAAAATTACATTAGGATATAACCACGATGGTTTTTTTCCTATGTGAGTTAAAGGATTCGATGGGAGGAAGTATGATTGCAAATGCTTCAATTAGATGTTGAAGGACCTCTATATAGGAACCAATGGAAGTTTTTGGAGATGAGGTAGTGTGGATTATAAATGAATTATATTTAGACATGGTGGAAGAAAGTAAGAGAGGCGCTTTTACTCT
The DNA here is from genome assembly GCA_019776745.2 of Taxus chinensis. Taxonomy (NCBI): domain Eukaryota; kingdom Viridiplantae; phylum Streptophyta; class Pinopsida; order Cupressales; family Taxaceae; genus Taxus; species Taxus chinensis. Next base: position 977,109,626 of record CM034146.1, on the reverse strand, counting down.
TATGAGACTTGATGGGAACCTTTGATTCAGTTTTATAATTAGAATAAGACATGGATTTTTTTTGATTTTGATGTAGTTTGAAGAGGAGGATTAGATGAATTAGACCTGGTTTTTGATGATTAGATATTTGTATGTTTTGGATTCCATTTTTACAATTGGGGGTATTGATGATTTTGAAGGGAGACTTGGTTTGGAAGGATGATTATATTGTTTTGATTTAGACTTATTGATGATAGAAGTCTTGGATGAAGGGCTTGGATCTAAGATGGATGAAGGTGCCCATAAAAGTGATGATGTGTCATTATATTGCTTAGGGAGATTAGAATTGGGAGTGGGGAGCTCCAAATTTTTGTGTGGGTATTAGAGGGATTTTTGAGTGGGGGGTGCCAAGGTTTTTAGAATTTTTTATGAGGAATTTTCCTTTGGAAGGAATGACAATAATTTCAACCAGAGGATCTTCAGAGACAAAACCATGTAATTTAGATTGCATTATAGATGTGGAAATTGATGATGGAAGTGGTTTTTGTATAATACATTTTCTGAGATTAAAAGGGGTTGTAGATTTGTTAGGTCTAGGGTTTGCTGGTGTAGGGGTGATTGGACTTGTGGATGAGACACGAGTATAATTTGTAGTCATATCAAGTGAGGTTACTAATGTAGTAGATGTCTTAGGGGATGGTATGGGTGTAGATATGGGTTCATATGTTGATGTAAGCATGATCATAATAGTAAACATGGTTATAGATATAGGTATGGATGTAGGGATGTGTGATGAGGGTGTTAGAGAAGATGTGGGTGAAGAACTAGATATGAAAGATGTGGATGTGGTAGATATAGGTGGAGAAGTAGGGGAAATTGAAATTGGTATGGGAGTGATAGTTACATATGTAAGTTGATGTAGCTACGATAGATGTAGAGATAGGTGTAGATGGTGAAGTTATGGATGCAAGAGTAACATCTGAATTTAAATATAGGTGTATTAGATGAAGAGACAATGGGTGTAGGTGATGATAGTGACTCTTGATTTATAATGTTGATTGTATGGGAATTAGGTTCCTGAGATGTGGGGGGTGTGGTTTGATTAGTTGATGAGTGATTGGGAAAGGGTTGCTTGAAGACATCGAGGGGCTGATTTGGTGGTGCGTTAGGGTTATTTACTTGAAGATCCAATTAGTCTATCAGTTTTTTGGACGAGGTCCTTGAAATTGTGACACTTCTCAATGTCATGACCGCAGAATTGATGGTATTAACAATAATGTTCCTCATGATACCATGCTGGTTTGTGTAGACACCAATTTTTGGTATCAGTTACCCCTCACACACGTGTCTCGCTCGTCATTGTCTTTTTCTACCTACATAACTCTCTTCCCATTTTCCCCTTTCGCTCAAAATTAAATTTATTCCACTTACCATTATTTCCCATCTTAATTCTCCTTGATCACCCTTAAATTAATCATATATTAATCATCTTTAATCAATTATCTAAACCCCCATTTAATTCATTTACTCTCCCTAAATCCTCCATTTTATCCTTCCTAGGCCCTCATTTAATAAATTCACCTCCCCTTTACCTTTATTTAATATTTTTCACCCTCCACCTACCCATTTATCCATTCTATGCAACCCTAATCGTCCTAACACTTCAAAACCCTAATCCCGCCTCATAAGGGCATTCATTACCTCGAGCTCATCACCTTTCCACTACACAAATGGATGGGTATCAGTAATCGACGGTGACCCATCTGGGTCACCATCAACCCTATAAAATTTCTGCCCTTATCCCTCCTTTTCTAGGATGTAATTTTGGAGATTTCGGGCTTTCTTGTGATCTTGCCTTCATTTGTTGCTCTTCTCTTACAACTGCCATCATCACCTTTGATATTTTATGCTCAACTTTTGGAGATTTGGAATTTTTTCTCCCTTGCATGTTTAGGTCCTTTGTTGCAATTTATCACCATATCCTTCACCAAGATCTTATCCAGGTCTGGTTATCATCAAGAGTCTTGTCTCTACCTTCCCAAGCCTTCATTTTCCATTTGCAGGTCTTTATTCTTTCCATCCATTTTCATCCAACTCTAGATTAGCCCAGTCATCATTGACCCTTCCTGATCATCATCGACTCAGCCTCCATTTTTGTTAGCCTCTTTGTCATTTAGATCCTCAGTCACCCCTTTCCTTTCTATTCCAGAGTCACAGAAGCCTCAAATCCTGTCATTCTTCCCTTTCTGTCATCTCAGATTTGTTCTGTCAACCCCCATTCATCCAGGTTTTTTGACTAGATCATTTTTCTTTATATTCACCTTCAGATTTCATAATTTTCTTACATCCTTTCTGTCAGATCCAGTTCCATATTTCTTGGTTCATGTTTTTCATTTCATCTCAATGCATCACCAGCTCAAGATCTACCTCCAAGGCCTTTAGATTACATTTTCTCATCATTTTTTCAATTGATCTTCTCCAGTCACCATCGAATGGACCCTACAGTCTTGATTCACCGTCGACCCATCACAGGTTTGGTTTAATTTTTTTAGATCAGATATGCATTTTATCATTTTTATTACATTTTAGTTTTTGTTACACTTCATATTCTATTACATCTAATTTATCAATATTTTATCTTATATTTATCAAAAACATGGGTTGACAAATCCTAGGAATTCACTTCTCGGGATTGACATTGTCAAGCAACCTACCCATGTATTTACTAATCCATTTTTTTGTTTGAGTTCACTTGATTTGCAGGTCATCTAGCTTGTTGCGAAGGAGGATCTCTCATTTTTTCACCGTATATATCATCATCCCATCTAGAGGTACCTTAAACCCTCTCATACTTGGAGTTGTTTGTTCTCTTGTTGTGATTTCAATAATCTAAAATAGGATAGCAAGGAAACTTGTTCAACATTTTGGCATGCCTGGTGGGACGCACCCTTTCTTGGTGAGTCTTTTTATTTTTTTTCATTTCTATTTTTATTCTATCCATCTTCTACTAACCTCGTAGGAAGGATTGTTGCTTTGTTTCTTGTGTGTATGGGTTTATTTACTTTGGATTTGATTGTTTGCTTAAAAATTAAAAATCTAAATAAAAAGGAAAATTGCGTTATCCAGGTATTCCTTTTTTTCTTAGTTTCTCCTTTTGCATCATACTTTTCTTTCTTACTTGATTTTCCTCATCAAACATACACATTTCATTTTGGGATCTAAAAATACCTTCATATCTACTTGGAAATTTAGTCTAATTAGGGAGTTAACACTTTGCATACACTCTCATCACACACATCAAACACATAAACACACATCTAAACATCTCCTACCAGGTGGAACTATTGGGATTTCATCACCCAATAGGAAATTTTTCACAGTATTCTAGTCATGTTACAAAAAAAAAAATGGCTAGTAGTATATTGGCTAAGCACCTAACTCCCTTATCATTGTGGGACCATGAAGTGAGGGGTAGGCCCCAATACCAAGCCCCGTACCAGTAGTCATCATATATTTTTGCCTCACGTACCTTTGGTATATCAAGGACTCCAACCAAAACTACCTGAAACCATCCATAGGATGACCATTTCCTAGGCTCCCTTCAAGCCCATTTTCATTTCTTTTCACATCTTTAATAATCAAGATAATAAAATCTTGGTGTGTGACTTGCTTGATCTAATTAAAAATCAACATAGTTTGATATTTTATTATTTGTTTCATGCCAGTTATTACACAATCCCAAGCAAAACAAATGGAACAAAACATGTCATCCAATAACATTCCTATTTCCGCTATTCCTCACAAAAAACTTTTTCTCTTTCTATCATTACCTCCACCCCTTTGGTCACTTCTTCTACAGTTACCCAACCAATAGTTCCATTTCCCCTCTTTAAGAGATCAATTGTTCAACCTACCATCCATGTCAAAACCAATCCCTTCTCTTTATCAACACTTTGTCCCATCTAGACCAGCAACACCCCCTTCTACCACCTCTATCGAAGCTTTTGGGCCTCCTATCATCCCTTGTGGGTGTGTAGAATTTCAAGAGATTCTTGATGCTAATCCAGTTTACCTTCCATGACTATCTCCTTCATAAGACTACCAACCTCCCCATTGATGGACCTCCTTTGCAAAAAATTTACACCTACCATTCTAATCCTAAATCTACGCAAGTCCTCACATCACAACTTTTTGTATTCTTCCCTAGAGCTATGAATGAACTTGCCATGGCCCAATATGAGCTTGATCCACATAAATATTCTTCCTTCATGTCCATCATAATCACCAAACCACTCAATTGGTGGTCCTCATTCCCCCTAATTTACCTCGTGTTAACACTATTATCACCTCTTTTATCCCCATCACCTCATCATCTACTATAGTCACTTGTGCTTGTATCTAATCATCCTCAAGAGTTCCTCACTTACTTCCTCCTCCATCATGAACAACATAATTCAACTTTACCCCTTATTTCCACTTCCCATATCCATGCCAATTGTGATCACTTCGCAGCCCCATCCTTCTTGAATCAACTCAAATCCATCAACCTCCTCCTCGAGGTGCTTTATCACTACATACTTCCCAATCAATCAACTCAAGTATCCCAACCACCCATTACTTACATCCCAACTCATATTATACCAAACCAATCAAATGTCCCCATCTCTCAACATCCAACTCAATCTCATCAATCTTATCATGTATCCCCATTTCTCCAACAACAACCTTTATCTCAACCCATTCAAGTCACAACCCTTTAATTACATCCCCCCTTATCAACCACTTCCACCAACACCTACTCATCCTCGAACATATCAAAATTATCAACAACCTAACCCATATACCTCATATGCATCACAATCTCATCCTTAAACTTCTCAACCCCATCCATATAATGATCCCATATGCAAGCATTATTAAGTAGAATGGTTAATCTTGAAGTTGCTACCCTGGGATCCAAAACCACCTTTTCATATGAACAAATATGTAACAAACCTATCAATCCATCTATCTCCGTAAATCCTTATCCTCCTCATTAGGAATTACCAAAAATTTCCAAGTTCAATAGCAAGGAGGACCCACAACAACATCTTTGTTCCTTTTAGGCATGCATGTTACCTCATCACCTCATGACTCAAGAGCTTATGCTTTACACATTCCCCATGTCATTAGTCTAGACCCGCGTTGGATTGGTACAATGAAATCCCACAACATTCATTATTTTCTTTCACCTAACTCACAAAAATATTCCTAGAACACTTTCTCAATCAATTTCATGTAAGATCACTATCACATACCTCTACACCATTAGACAGTATGATGAAGAATCTATCATAGATTTCGTCATATGATGACATGGCATAATCAACCAACTATCATTCTCCCTTCCACAGACTAAATTAATTGAAAATCTTCTCATGGTCTTGTGCGAAGCATATTTCCTCTACTCTTCAAATCTAATCATTCCAAACCTTTGAAGAGGCATTTACCATGAATCACAAACTTGAACTTTGCCCTTTGAGAAAGGCCATCTTAAACTTTGATCAAATAAAACCAAGTCTGAATTCACTAAATCCTCCATGCATGGTGACAAATCTAATAACGCTGTAATGCCATCAGGTTAAATCATCCTCACATATCCACTTCTCACATGGAGCCTCCATAAAGAGTTCCTAGACCACCTCCTAACTATACCCCTCTCGAGGGAATCCTATAGTGAATATTTGACAAGTTAATGGTGGTCCATCTTATTCGACTTCCTCCCATCTGTCCCTTTGATGAATCATGACCCAAACCAACATGGTATCATGAGGAGCATTACTGTAAGTATCATCAATTCCGTGGTCATGACATTGAGAAGTGTCACACTTTTAAAGACCTCGTCCAAAAAATCATAGACTCTGGTGACCTCCAAGTGGATAATCCTAATGCACCACCTAATCAGTCTCTTGACGTTTTCAAACAACCTTTTCCTAATCATCTACCCAATAATCAAACTCCACCCTCCACATTCACAGGAACCTAACGTCCCATACAATCAATACTATAAATCAAGATCCAACACCATCACCTACACCCATCATCTCATCATCCATCAACATCGACGTATCTATTTCAGACTCTTCCCCCATAATCACAACTTCATCAACATCTACACATATTGCTACACCCATTATATCCACCTTGACTATGTCTAAAACTACCACATCCACATTAATCCTAACTACACCCACTTCCCCATCCATATCTACCACATCCTCACCTATCGCATCTAGTCCTCTATATCTATCTAACACCCACCTCAACATCTTCATCACACATCCCTACATCTATACCCACTTCCACATCAACCACATCTACTAATATGGTCCCAAATCAATATCTGAATCTATGACCACATCCACACCCTCCCTTGAATCACCTGCCATGTAAAAATCCACACTTAACGTTCCTACAAGTGAGACTATCACCCCATCTACAACTCCAATCATTCCTACACCAATGAATTCTAAACCTATACAATCTACCACCCCTTTAGATCTCATCAAGTGCATCATACAAAAACCACTTCCACCTTCAATATCCAAATCTACAACACAATCTACATCCACAAATTCCTCAGTTGAAATCATCATCATTCTTGCCAAAGGTAAATCCTCACAACCAAATTCTAAGAACCTTGGCATGCCCATCCAAAAATCCCTCACACATCCACAAAAAAAGTTGGAGCTTCCTTCTCCAAAGACTAACCCTCTTAAGCAACCTAATGTCACATTATCACTCTTAGGAGCATCACCTTCCATCTTAGGGCCATTTCCTTCATCAAGTCCACCATTATCAAAAAATCAAAGCAATCCCATCCTTCCTCTAAAACTTGATCTTCCTTCCAAATAATCCACACATTCAATTACCAAATTAGAATCCAAACCATCTAAGTCACTACCAATAAAAATTGAAACTAAGACACAACCACCTTATTTCTTCTTCTAAGCCCAAGATAGAATCAAAGGCTCTTATAAAACCTCATCAAAGCAAACCATCCCTCTTACCATTCATCCACCATTCTCAAAATTGCTTCCATCTGCAACCTCTTCTTCAATCACACCTATTGGTTCTTACACAAAAATATTTCAATGCCTTACTTCAAGAATCTATAATTACCCTTCCACCTATATCAAACCTTTTGATCCACATGGCCCAAGACCTTCATGGTTCGAATCTAATCTCATTTGTGCATACCATCATGTACTAGGTCATGATACCGAGCATTGTAAGGCCTCCAAACTATTATTCCATAATCTTATTGATGAGGATGATCTTCTTGTTGAAGGGGATCACCCTCTTCCATCTACCAATCTCGCTTCTTCATCCCAACCTTCATCCACCAAGATATCTAAATATCCTCATTCATATAAGAATTTCTTCACCATCCCTCCTCAAATGACAACATCTTCCAAAGAAGGTCCTCCTCTCTTTATCAATGTTGTTTGGATCACCACTCGTTCTCACCCACATGACTTCCAACCACCTACTCAATCAAAATAAAAATTTGTTGTGTCACAAATCCCTCTAGCAAGCCTACTCCACCACCTTCTTCATCAACACCTAAGGTGTCTATCTTATATGCCCCTTGGTGTACTGATATTGAGAACAGAGTGTTATGAAACAACTTCATCAGGTCCCCAGTTAATATGTCACTTTATGAGCTCGTCCAAAGCTCCCCTAGATCATAGCAAAGCCCTCGTTGAAGCTCTCAAACACTATCCCTACTCCTAACAATGAGACTCAACCATTTTGGATCTCTTGTTGGAGAAATTGTTGCTTCTGGCCTCCATATCCTTTGACACTACCAAAATTCCCGACATGTCAACCTGAATAACATGACCTTCCCCTTTTCATCACTGTGTGTATCAATGACACATTCATTCTTCATTCTATGATAGAAAATGGAGCTAACATAAACATAATCTCATCTCATACTTTTGATCAACTTAAGCTCCCTAATACTATTTCCACCCAATCACTCATGTAATTCTTCACACATTCAATGATGTTGTTTGCCCCCTTACTTTGGGCACAATTATTCTTCCTATCCAGTGTTGGTGAAAAAAAAACTCCATGAGGTCTTCTATATCATAGAAGGGGAGTTTCCAATACAATATCCTTGTTGGATGACCATGGATTCATGCCATGCATTGCATTCCTTCCACCCTCCATTGATGCATCAAATATGAACATGAGGGGAAGATCCTCACTCTCCCCATAAGATATTACATCCATTCAAAGAATGTCACATGACTTATCATCCTAATGAATGTGTTCATTCCCACACAAATATTATTTTAAATCATCCAATATCTCATCTATCTCTAGCATCCAAGCTTCCCAATGATGACTCCTTAGAAAAGTGATGGATTGGATCACAGCTGGGGGAGTATCACCTCACACTTAATGCTCTTCCCATGCCTCAATAGACTCAGTAAACCTGATAAATCTCTAATGTATCAACCTGACATCGGGGATATTGTTTCCTTTTCAGTCCACCTCATCTTCACACCAATTTCATCTATGGTGGTATCGATCATCCCTTCCTCCCACATTGATGCTCAACTGAACACTAAACCATATACCAACAATGGATTTGAATTTTTACAGGAAATCATTTTCCTACACTTATCTCCATCACTGTCCATGGAAAGGATTTGGAATGGGACGTTATGAAAAGGCATGCATGACCTTGTCATTGATCAATCTCACAAACCCCATGAAAATTTAGGTTGGTATATAAGGAAAAATCTACCAACCCTCTCCCTCCTATCTTTGGCTCTCATGGACATTGAGCCTCCATCTTCTCCATCCCACGAGGTTATGGATGTGTATGACACCGTGTCCATCTCCTCTATTTTTTTTAATCTCCACCATTACCTTGGGACTATTTGTCACTTATTAGTGTGATAACGAAATAGGTCCCTCCCTCTTTAATTTCCAGATATGATAGAGGAATATTCCTCTACCATTAACATTCTTCAATGCACCGATGATGATTCCATCCTTCTTACATGGGGGAAAAAATTCTTATCTTCATAAGACCTTACTGCTAGACACATCCACCCTTTTTAATGAATCCACCATCGACATCAATATAGGGACTCCACAAGAGCCCCACATCCTCAAAGTGGGTCAATCCCTTGATCCTTAAGAGCTTGAATCTTTCACCGCACCTTCCTTTCTAGACATTACCAAGCCTTCACATGGTTGTACACCAACATGTCAGGCCTCGATCCTTCCATTGTTTTCCATAACATCATTACCTTTCCTAATGCTAAGAATTAAGAAGAAGCTTCTCCTGCATGCATCCTCGAGTTGCCCTCCTTGTCAAAGAGGAGTTACAATGCATTCTTTCAACTAATTTCATCATTCCTATAACTATCTATGTAATGGGTTTCCAATATTTTACCCATTGTTAAAGCTTTCGGAAAGCTTTGTATCTACACTAACTTTCAATATCTTAAACCTCACTTTCCCTAAAGATGATTTTCCTCTTCCGAACATTGATCAACTCGTAGACCTTATTGCAGGCCATGAGATTCTTTCTCTTATGGATGGTTTATCTGGGTACAATCATATCCTCATCATGCCAGAAGAATAACATAAGACTTCTTTTATCACTCCTTGGGGGACTTTTTGCTATCGCGTTATGCCCTTCAGGTTTGAAAAATACCAGAGCTACCTATCAATGAGCCATGACTTACATCTTTCATGATCTCATCCATAATACTATAGAGGATTACGTTGATGACCTTTTGGGTAAATCCAAACATTGACATGACCACCTTTCCATCCTTGAAGTCCTTTTTGAGTGCCTTATCTGCTTCTTCCTCTGTTCTCAATCTAGCCAAGTGTGTGTTTGGAGTGCTAACTAGTAAACTTCCTTAGCTTTCATCATTTCTATCAAGGGTATTGAAGTTGACCCTAAAATCAAATTTATCCTTGAGATGCCCCCTCCTTCTAATCTAAAGTATATTTGTAGTCTTTAAGGACCAAATTTAATCAGTTCACCTATTTCATCTCAAAAATTTATGATCATTTTCCAACCCTTTCACCATCTTCTTTGCACAAATATATTGAATTTAACTGGGACCATAATTGTCAAAAATCCTTTGATGATCTCAAGCAATATATTTATCCCCACCTGTGCTTACCCCTCCACACAAGGGGGATCCTTTCTATCTCTATGTCTCTACCTCCGATCATGCTCTAGGTGCCATGTTGGCACATCATGATGAGCAAGGTAGGGAACATGTTGTTTATTATATCAAGCACACCCTCATGAGTATGAGACTCACTACATCTAGAAGCTGAAAAGATATGTGTTGTGCTCTTTTCTTTGCTACCTCTAAGCTTCTTCATTATATTCTCAATCATAAGACTTATGTCATCACTATATTTCATCTTCTCAAGACCATGCATTCTAATCCTTATCATAGTGATCACATCACTCGATGGCTCATGCTCATGACTGAGTTTGACCTAGAGTTCATCTCTACATAAATAAATCAAGGGCAGGATATCATGCAAATCAATTAGTTGACACCCCTCTTTCTGATAATCATTTTCCTCACGAGAAAGTTTCCTAGATGAATCTATCAAAACCTTTGACCATTATTTTTCTCCTCTCAAAATGACACTCTTCTTTGACATGATTCTAAGTGTTGACAAGGGGGAGGCACTTTGTGTCATTATCATTCCTCCTTAGGATACTCCCATCCCCCTCACTTATAATCTTGATTTTGAATGCACCAACAATATGGATGAGCATGAATCTCTCATCTTAGGTCTTCAAACTACTATCCTACTTGGTATCCAAATCCTTGACATCTACGGGGATTCTCAACTCATCATTAATCAAGTCAAGGGAATATATCAATGTAAAAATGAGTTCCTTCAAAATTATAAGGACATCATGTACACTTCCTTCTTAGAAGCATTTTGATTTTACACTATTCAATCCGTTCCCCACTCATCTAACCATTTTGTAGATACTATGGCTTCCCTCACATCTCTCATCCCTTGTAAACTACGGAAGAATCTAAGATCTTTTTCATTGTTCAGCGCATTGATCAAACCAACTCACCTTAGTGAGATCCCTGACATCAAACACATTGAATTTAATCCTTCTGATCTTTGGTATTCTCAAATATTTGACTATCTCTCTCAATCCATCATTCCCTTTAACCTATCTAAAAATGGTAGGAGGTCATTTCTTCAACATGCTAACCATTATGTCATCCTTGGTGGAATCCTCTATAAACATGGCTTTCCATGGAATCTTGCTTCGCTATCCTTAAGTCTCATGAATCCAATCAAGCTATCCAAGAAGTCCACGATGGTATCTGTGGTGGGCATTTTAGTGGTTTGGCTTGTCACCAAGCATTTCCTTTGCATGGGTTATTATTGGCCCTCTCTTAATCAAGACTTGTTGTGAATACATTAAGAAATGTATTCAAGTTCTAGTAATCATTCTAATCTAATCCACATTCCTAGTTAGGACTTACAGCCATCTCATGATATTTGGAACCTTTTCACAATGGGGACTCAGACCTCATTGGCCTCATCGAATCCACGTTCCTCTCAATGCCATCATTCTATCATCACTGCTACTGAGTATTTCACCAAATGAGTGGAATCCATTCCACTTGCATCAACTAAAGATAATCAAATTGTTAATTTCATATATCAGCACATCATTTTCCACTTTAAATTCCTCATAAAATCATCACAGACAATGGAAAGTCCTTTAAAAACAATAGATCTCAAGAATCTTTATGACTCATTTCAATATTAAGCTTAGCTTCTCTTCTCCATATTATCCTCAAGCTAATGGCCAAGCCAAATCCACTAACAAAAACCTTTACAATATTCTTGCCAAGACTATTGATAAATCAGGTCGTAATTGGCATCTTCATATCCCCTTCGCACTTTGGGATTATCAGAATAGCATCCGTACCTCTAAATAAATGCTACTCCTTTCTCTCTCATCTATGGTCTCCAAGGTCGTTATTCCTCTTGAAGTCCAAATCCCATCTTTGCGCATTTCTCTTTGTGATTTCATTTCTAATGAAATATTATCCTAAGAGCATCTAACACAACTTGAGTTGTTATATGAATTCACCTTCTTACTCTTGAACATCATCATGTTTACCAAGAGCGCATCAAACATGATTATAAAAAACACATCAAGGAACACAAATTTAATATCAATGACCTTGCTCCTTAAAGAAAATCAAAATGTCACTACTCTAGAAAGGATTTAATGTGAAAGGTTTTCTCCCAACTAGATTGGACCTTATATTATCACACATAAGTATGGGTTATGGAGCCTATCATTTGGCCTCTCTTGATGGTAAACTAGAAATAGAACCTCTTAACGTATTACACTTATGGCCTTTATATTGTTAACATATCTACCAACATGAACTTATTCATCTCAAGTGGTCATCCATCCATCATTAGCCTCTTCCATCTTTCATCGTAATGATTTGGAATTATGTGTTCTACCATCACTTTCCTATATATATGACCTTGAATATGGGCACCACGACTCTGCTCATAGACATATTCCTTAAGGAAAATTTCCTCCTTCGAGGTGGGAACCTCATAATCATTACATCCATTTCCTTCTTATTTACCTATTGAACCACACTAAGGGTCCACGGGTGTCACTTGTACATTCTTCATCCCACCCTAAGTGGTCTACCTAGTTATCCCCAATCTTCCATAAAAAAATTCAAAAAACTTGGATGTCCATCTTAAAATCTATCTTACCAAAAATGAAAATAGACTACTCCCTTTTAAGTATAATTGTTCATAAAATAAAAATATAAAAAATGAATAGACTGATCCCTCAAAGGACAACTATCATACGACATCTTATCCTGTCATTATAAATAAAAAATACTAAAACAAAAGAAAAATTTAAAATGTAGACCACTCCCTCAAAGGATGGTTACCATCTCATATCATGGATAGTGAAGGCTTCCCACATTGATCAACCTTGGATATTTACAAAATAAAAATGCATAAATTTAAAAAAAAGCATCCTAAGAAGAGCTTCCCACATTGATCAATCTTTCTCATCCATAGACAAACTTCCTCGCATTGATCAGTTTGCACCATATTTCTCAGAGTCGGAGCATAGACCTAGGAACACCCACCTCATGAAGAACCTCTATTCCCATGTATGAGTCATATCTAAACCCCTTGTGTCATGTTGACATTAGGTATATAAGTCCACCTTCCATAATTTCCCTCACGACCCTTGGGATTACTAACTACCGATGGTTATGTGTTAACACTTACTATTGGCTGCAAGTGCATTACCTTGATTGACTCCTTTTCTTATTTACCTCCAATCTAGTTTGAAGCATCATTTCTTCATGTGCTCCTTACTATGATAGAGTTACATTCCTTTCTTTTTTAGTCACCTTCTATCGAAGTCGAATCCTTTTCTCCAACATCCATTGTATCTATTTCTCTAAGACCATCTCATCCATAACTATGTCTATACTTATAAATCCATTATAAATTTCCAATTAACATATATCATCTATATCTAACATATTTTTAAATCCATTAGATCATTTGTATCCATTATCCATTATATAATCATGTCTAATAACAACTATCTATCCATTTCTGATCACATGTATTTATCATCTATATATCCAGCATAAAACATCTCATCACATCCATATCTTATTCAAAACCATAAAAAATGATATCATAATCAAATCCATGATCATTACACAAAATATATATCTAAATCAAATCCATAATCATCATATAATAACTCAAGATGACATAACATGATCAAAGCCATCAATCAATACGCATAACACATGGTAAATCATGACAAAATTACACACACACGCACACGTGCGTGCGCGCGCGCACACACATGCACATGTTGGTGATAAAAATTTTCGGGTGAAAAATAATGTGAATTTCTTGCCAATGATATGGGAATATAAGTCCCTCTACTTGTACAGTGCAGATCCATGTTTACATGTGTGTGAAAAATGGTTTATGTGGTGGCCTTTTAGATGGGGATATAACAGGGGCACTCCATTGACCCTGCGGAAAAACTAGCAATTGCTTGTTAGAGAGGAATTTTCTTGGATAACGGAAAGGGGAGTGAGAAAAGGGAGAGGGATTAATGTCATAGGTATAAAATTAGAATCCTACACCCATTAATCAAAAGGTTCCAATGCACATAAATCAGAAGAAAACAACCTTGCAAATGGAAATAAGATTGGTTAGAATTTATGAGCACAAAGTATCAGTAAATCCTTCAATAAAAAGGACATAAACTCCTTGTATTGATGCTTGAGCAGAAATTATACATGGAAAGAATGGAAGAATGTAAAAGTGGGGAAGTAGAATACTTTTCTATCTCTTTGTTTCTTCACAAGTATCACTCTCTCATGAACTCACAAAATGACTAACCTTTTAGAAAGGGTAGACCTTTACAATTTATATAATTTGGAAATCTCTTTGTCTACCCCCCATGTGACATTTCATATGCCTTTGCACAAATTAAGAATTCTTACATCCTTAGGAATTAAGTTACTGTTTATAAAACAAGGGTAACTTACTAAATTACAATTATAAAGTCACTTTTCAATTAAAATAAAGGCATTATGAAAAATTACAACGTAAATGAAGAGTTAGTACATGAGGAGAGAGAAATAAGGGGACAAGAGAAGAGAGAGAGAAGAATATGCCAATGAAGAATCCCCATATGATGAAGTCCAATGATCCTTATCAGATGATCCGATGAAACACTCCTGTGTGTAATGAAAAGTTTGTTAAAACTATGAAGATGGGGTAAGAAAATCTAAAGAAACCCCAAAATATTTGGAACAAAGAAATGAAATCACCATAAAATTAGAGATAAACAAGATCTACTTATTTGCAAGCATATATAAAGCTTGAAACAAACAATCAATCTCTAAACATGACTATATTAGTTCTCTACTCCATGAAAGCTATCTACAAATGAACCTATTAAAGCTCTAACAATCAGTTATGTGTTTAGGGATATCTCAAAATCTTAAGAATAGAAGCTCACCATTAATGGCTTCTCCCATTTACCTAAAGCTTTGAAAGGATTAGCAAATAACAATTAAATAGCTCAAATAACTATGAAATGACTCTAAAAAGACTTAAGCATGACCTAAATCAGAAATGAGATGAGAGAGAGAGTTCATGGGAAAAGGTGGGAGGGGTATCCCTCTATTTATAGTTTTTGGTTTGGATAAAAAGGTGTTTTGGATGCATGTGGGACTAAAAAGGAGTCAAAAAGGTGATTTTTAGAAAATCAGATTGGGAGGTGTGAACTGGATTTGGAGATCTAAGTGGCTATTTGGAGGGTGAGATATTTGTTTAGAAAGTGAAACTCTCCTTAGAAAGTCAATAAGAGGGGTAATTAACCTAAACAAGGTTAATTAAAGGGGAAAACAAGCTTATAGAAGCTAGTTAGAGAGGGATTAATAGATTTAGGGGGTTTAGAAGAGGTTAGAAAGGGTGATTTATTGGCGTAGTGTAGTAAATTAATACAAGACTAGGATAGTTAGTATGATCTTAGTAATAAGAGCATGTAGACAAAATTATAGGTGTCTACATTTGGCCCTTTTTGAGGTGATGCATGCGAGGTTACTTCAAAGAAAGTAGACAAGTATGAACAAGTAGAAAAGTTTGAAGGGGTAGAAGAAAAATTAGTAGGATGAAGGATGCCCCCTCGAGTGTCAATGGGGTGATGGAGGAATGTGATCAACGATCGAAAGA
Source organism: Taxus chinensis (assembly GCA_019776745.2). Classification (NCBI taxonomy): domain Eukaryota; kingdom Viridiplantae; phylum Streptophyta; class Pinopsida; order Cupressales; family Taxaceae; genus Taxus; species Taxus chinensis. The sequence goes on along the minus strand of CM034146.1, from coordinate 977,093,801 downwards.
GAGAACGAAAAAAAGAACAATGCGAAGAAAAGGGAGATAGAATAGAAAAATAACAAGAAGAAGGGAATTTTAGCTATCCACAAGGTATTGCTATAGAAACAATTCTTATTCATCATATTTCTAGTAATCTTCATCATCGGTCCTTATTAAAATATAAGCATACGACTGGGGTGTAAAATGACATGAAAAGCCAAGATACAAACAACTATCCATTTCTATAAATGACCAATTCCATGTAACATACACAGATGCAATGCAATATGAGAAGCAAAAATACTCACTTAATAGGGAAATAAGTACAATCACACACACTCAAACCAATAATGTTTAAGGTAGCTACACAAATATTTTATTATCGAGTTGTAATCTCAAATGTTTTGATAAATGACAAGGGTTTAAAATGATGCCCCAAGTAATTTGTATATGCAAGGGAAATGATGGAGGACACTTAGGTCTGATGAAAAAGCAGTGTGCACAACGAAAAAATACCAGGCAACTCATGCCCCAGAGTATCGATGAAGTAAGCAACATAGATTTTGTAAATGATTGTAGAGTTAGGTGATTTGTGAGTTGTTGTTTCAATATGCATGGAAATGCCAACAAGATACAAGATGAACGTCATGCGAAAGACAAAAATTTCATCTGCAAATGAGTTGATTACCAATTTTAGTCCATTTTCAAAGTTTTCACAATTTTATTGGATTTTTGGATGATTTTATAATTTGTAAATTTTTGATCGGTCAGAATAATTTAGGTGGAAGATCTCTTAAAAGCACGTAAAAATGCCCTAGGGCAAAGAAAAGGGGGTCATATAACAGTAAAAATACCTTGGTGAGAAGGAGAACAAGCCAAAAATAATTATTTAATAAAAAGAATTATTGCGACAGGTGAAAATAGAAGAAAAATAGAAGAAAATGAGAGAAAGCAATGCCTGGAACATTTATAAACTTCCCTAGGGAAAAGAATAGAACACTAGGTAGCACTTAGTGCTTGAACATAGCAAAAACTAGTAAAAATAATGATTTTAAATATAAAATAATCATTTTAGTGACCAAAAGAAGCATTAGAGTGATCACGATGGAGAAAACATGCCCCAGGGGCATCACAACAACCTAATAGACCCATTGGGGGGGTAAATCAATCATGACCAATTCTTTTGTAGTAGAGCTCTTACAAATTTTCACCGTGAGTGACTATGAGAGCATTGGAGTGAGATAATGAGGCTACCAAGTAGGAGGAGATGAGTAGATCACATCTGGGAGTACCTTCGGGATACGACGGATATAGCCTATGTGAGTACCCCCATCCCTACTTTGTCATTTAAGCATTTAATGTCATTTTTAGTCACTTTTAGGAATAGATTAGGGTAAATTCGATGTATGTGTGCATGCACATGTGTCAAAAATATGGGTACATGTATGCATACATGTTAAAAAATGGGTACACTCATGCGTATCCATCGAAGGGGGTTAATATGCATCGAGAGGGGGAAAACGGGGATGCGCATGCACATGCGTTGAAGGGAAAGCGCAAGCATCGAAATGGATGCGTAAACGTCCTACGTAGGTGGGATAATTAGATAGGAAAGAGGGTGGGCATTATCATCAAGATGGAGGTGTAGGCGTCGAAGTGGAGGTGCGTATGCACTAGGTGCATACATGTTGAGATAGGCACACATGTGTCGAAGTAGGTGCACATGCGCCAAGGGAAAGTGTATAATTTACCCTTGCCAACAATTAGCCAAGTATAGATGAAAATAGACTAGGTTGTTGTAGAAGAAAATTAAAATTAGTATGTTAGATGAATGAAAGAAGAATTTACTAGAAAAATAGGTAGAAGTAGATAGAAATGTAACCCTAATGCAGGTATCATTTTTTTGTGTAAGACAGATACTACCCATCCTTCACACCCGAGAGAGATACAATCATCTTATAACAATAGAGGCACAGTTCAATGAGGAGGATCAGAAGATACTAGATGTCCTCCTATGCATTATAGGGCTAGCTTATGTGGTCGACATACCATTGATTACTCTTGATCATGCCCTCCTGATAGCCTTATTTGAGAGATGACACCGTGAGAGTTAGTGTTTTCGGCTTCCTACTAGCGATATCACTATCACACTAGAGGACGCATGATACATTATGTAGGTCCATATTCATTGTGAGCTGATTCAGTATACGAGTCACCAACCTAATATCAATAAGTTTATTCTTGAGCTATTTAGCGTTCCAGTGATACCACGCCATGGGATGACAATTAGACTATTGTGGTGTATAAAGGATCCCAAGCTTGATCGGGTTGTACTTTATCTGATGGATTTTTTCAGTGAAGTTTTACTCCCTAAAAAAATTGAATCTCCATTTCCACTTAACCTCATTAGAGTGATACACGGCTTGATCGATGGTGAGACATATTGCTAAGGTCAGTGCATACTGGTGCAATTATATTAGGATTTACATTTGATTACATACTACAGTCAGAATATGGTAGGACCTGCCTGACTACTACATATTTGGGCATGGGACCATATTGTTATTGGTCACCCTATAGGTGTACTGAGAGTTCAAGCTCCAGAGGAGCCTTTTGCTATGGGATGGGTGATCCAGAGGATCCTCACAGAGAAACACCGATCTAAGATCTTCTCAGAAATTGTTGCAGTCATTTTTAAAGCGTGGGGAAAAATTATACGACTCCAACGACAGCTTGTTTGCAGAAAACGGAGCTCGTTTGCAGAAGTTATAGCCCGCTGAAATTTTTGGGCAACTGGCGAATTTTGGGGTTTTGTGCAGGTTGGACGTGTGCACGCTCGCCAAGTGTTGCGATCGTATTGCGACACGTGGACAAATTGTGTGACGTATTAAAAAAATGGGTTTTGGAACGCCGGTCTTGGACACTCGATCTCGGACAAGTGGACCCCGCTATTTACTGGCTGGGGGCCCTCAGCCAGGTTCGACACACTCGATTTAGGAGGGGTGCCTTGGCCTCCTTCTCATTTAACCATTCAACCAACTGTGTATATAAACCTCTATATTTTCTATTGTGCCATGCATGTGGGATATTGGGCAGGTTTGATTTAAATTATCCACGCCTTATAAACTTCTTTGCAATTTCCACGCCTATGTCTAATCATTTCCATGCATATATTAAATTTTCCACGCCTATATTAAACTGTCCAAGCATATATTAAATTATCCACGCCTTATTTTGAACTGTCCACCTTTTTAGGGATTTAGGCGCCTAAAAATACATGCCATGCGCCACCAAATGCGCCCCAAAGTCAAAGCACCTATTATATAGGCTTAGGTGGCTTCCTTGCCACTTGAAATGCGCACCCTCCATCTATTTTAAACTATAAGATAAGTTTCCCAAGCGCCCAATGTGGGATTTTATTCCCAAAGGATAAGCCAAAAGACATGGAGGGGAATGGAACTCGGGTGGAGGTGGTAAAAGGATATGTGCCCAGCCATCAGACCAGGAGGCGCACAAACAGTATAAATAGGGTGATATTTTATTTGTAATGCATTCGGACTGTGTAGAAATATTGTATTGCTCATATCTTGAGCTAACGGTGGAATTTGAAGGAGATGTAAAAGGCAACCCCTATTATTTTCGACAGAGGAAGACTGTGAGAAGGTCTAAATTTTGTAGAATTCTTTGTAAAGGATTATTTTCAAGATTTTAATAGATCGGTCCCATTCAACCGGACCCGGAGACGTAGGCCTCAAGCGCCGAACTCCGTTATCAATTCTCGCGTCACGTTGCTGGTGAATTCTCTTCATTTATTTCTGTATTTGCATAGTACTTGCAGTTTTTATTCTTTTATTAAAAATACAAAAAGAAATAATGCACAAATTTAAATCGAAAATCAACACAAAGCAAGAAAAGTGTGTGTGCACAATTGCTAGTTAAATTTGGTTTTCAGATCATTGGTATCAGAGCTGGTTTTGACTGATTTTTGGTTCAGTTTAACGTGTTTTGGATTGCAAGTTGTGTGTTTTGGATGTTAACAAGGTCTCGATCTAAGAAGGGTGAAGGAGAATCCCAAAATTGGTACCAGACGATCTCGAAGTCCTACAATGGAGGATCGAGAGGAAGTGGAACAAAATTTTCGTCAATCCTTCCAACAGATGAAGGAAATGGTGGAAGAAATGTACCAAGAAAGGAAAAGGGAAAAGGGGACTAGAGAAGGTAAGAAAGAAGAAAGCTCTAGTTCTGACATTCCAAAAAGAGACTCCTTAAAATCTGATTTTCTTTCATTAAAGTTAGATATCAAGTTTGAATTGCCTATGTATACTGGAGAGCTAAATGCAGAGAAGTTGGATAACTGGGTCAAGCAAATAGAAGTATATTGCAGGGTTCAGAAAATTGTTGATGATGAAGCAAAGATTCATCTGGCAACTCTTCGGATGGGTGGAACTGCACTCATTTGGTGGGAGAGTAAGCTTCAGGAAGTGGAAGAAAACAAAGGTAAAGAAATCACTTCTTGGTCCGAATTTGTTTCAAATCTTAGGCAACAATTTTATCCTCTTGGTTATAAGCAACAAGCTATGATGGATTGGAAAACATTAAGACAAACTAAGGGACAAAGTGTTCAAGAATACACACAAGAATTTAGAAAAAGGGCTCTAATTCTGGGAATTTCCCTAAACACAGAAGAAACACTGCTCAAATATATTGGTGGATTGCATAGTTATCTAAGGCATATGATACTTGTTTTAGGTCCTACTAATCTTGATGCAGTATGTGTTCAAGCAACCCATCTGGAAGCACGAGGGAAAATGACAAAGGAGTCCTCTTTCTCTTCTTTTAATCAGAAGAACAAGCAATCTGAAGGAAAAGGTTCGAAAGAACAAGGAAAAGGAAAGGGTAAGCATAAAACAAACTCTACTGTTAAGAAGGAAGATGAAAAACCATTTTGCAATCATTGTAAAAAAAACCATGATGAGTCTAAATGTTGGAAATTACATCCTGAAAAGAAGCCCAAATGGATGGTTAAGAAAGGAAAGGAAAAGAAAACAAACACTGTAGTGCATGATCTTGGTTCTGATTCAGGTGATGAAACCAAAATCACAGCTATGGGTTTACAAGGTAAGTCCACTCTTTCAATCTCCAACAATAGCGTTTCAGATGTTGCATCTTCTTCTAGTAAAAAAAATACACCTGACGATAAGAAAAGAAATGAGCTTTTCCACATTAGAGTAATTTCAAAGCATACAAAAATTGATACTCTTTTTGATAGTGGATCTCAAGCTAATTTGATTTCAGAAGAGGTTGTTAAAAAACTAGGACTCAAAACTACACCACATCCTAAGCCTTATCCTTTGGGCTGGGTTTGTGATGATGCAAAACTGCAGGTAACTAAAACTTGTACTTTCAGATTTGCCATTACAGACAAGTTTATTGATGAGGTTGAATTGGATGTAGTTCCTTTGGATATTTGTGGGGTGGTTTTGGGAAGTCCTTATTTGTATGATCGTAAAGCAATCTTCTATAGGGAAGAAAATAAATATTTGCTTGTAAAGGATGGAATTGAGTTTATTATTAGAGCTCACCGTGAAAAGAATAATCTATCCTTGGTGACTGCAGGTCAAATGAAAAGGCTTGTAAATTCAAGCAAAAGTTTTGTGCTCATGGTGGTCAAAGCCAAGGAAAAAGAAAATGAAATGGCTTTTGAGACTTGCGATCTAAAACATAAGGATGAATTGGTAAAAATTGTTTCTCAATTTGATGATGTTTTTCAGGATCCACAAGGTCTACCTCCCAAAAGAGAGGTTCAACATGAGATACAGTTGCTTCAGGATGCACCTCTTCCCAATATCGGAATGTACAGGTTGTCAGTAGTAGAGAACGAGGAAATCAAGAGACAGGTAATGGAACTTTTGGCTCAAGGTATAATTCGTCCAAGTACATCCCCATGTGGTTCACCAATTATATTGGTTCCCAAGAAGGATGGCACTTGGCGAATGTGTGTTGATTTCCGTGCTTTAAACAAGATTACTATAAAGAATCGTTACCCTCTTCCTAGAATAGATGATTTACTGGATCAATTAAGAAATGCAATTTATTACACTAAGTTAGATTTAAGAAGTGGTTATCACCAAGTAAGAATTGCAGAAGGTGATGTTTGGAAAACTGCTTTTAAAATGAAACAGGGATTGTTTGAATGGTTAGTGATGCCTTTTGGTTTGTGCAATGCACCGGCAACATTCATGAGAGTTATGAATGAAATTTTTAGACCATTCATTGATAATTTCGTTATTATCTACTTAGATGATATTCTTATTTTCAGTAAATCATGGGATGAACATATTAAACACATCCAGAAAGTCTTAGATGCACTAAGGAGAGAGAAATTGTATTTGAAGATGTCAAAATGTGAATTTGGAAAAACATCTTTAATTTACTTGGGGTATATTGTAGGAAATGGAGAATTGAAAATTGATCCTGCAAAAATAGAGGTTATTGTGAAATGGCCTAGACCCACAAATGTGACGGAAGTTAGAAGTTTTCTAGGTGCAGTTCAGTACTGGAGGAAATTTATTGCTAACTTCTCATATATTGCATCTCCTTTGCATGCTTTGACAAGTATTAAACAGGTCTTTCAGTGGGGAGGAAAACAACAAAAAGCATTTGACACACTAAAAGAGAAGATAAGTACCGCTCCGATCTTGGCACTTCCAGATTTACAACATTCATTTGAGATTGAGACGGATGCTAGTGACTACGCAATGGGGGCAGTTTTGATGCAGAACAAACAACCAATGTGTTACCATTCAGAAACCTTTACAAGTGCGGTAAGAAACTATCCAACTTATGATAAAGAGTTGTATGCTTTGGTTCAAAGTGTTAAAAAATGGAAGCATTATTTAATGGGAAAAGAAACAATTATCCATACTGACCATCAACCGCTTCAATATTTACAAACACAAACCAAATTGCAGCAGTCTAGACATTTCAGGTGGATGGGATTTTTGCAACAATTTCATCTTGTAATCAGGTACAAAAAAGGTATTCAAAACAAGGTTGCCGACATGTTGTCCAGACCACCAGTGGTAGTAGCATCTATCCTTTTACAGCATAGTTCTTTGGCTCATGTTAGTTACAAGGAGCAATATGCAAATGATGTTGATTTTAGAGAAGTGTATGAGGATTTAGTAAGTGGGAAACAAGTAGGAGAAAAAGATTATCATTTGCATGAAGGATTGTTATATCATTCTGGAAAACTTTGTATTCCAGAAAATGAGCGTGTGCATATGATTAGGGAAGCACATACTTCTCTTATTTCAGGGCATTTTGGTGTAAGTAAAACAGTTGCACATTTACAAAAATATTGCTATTGGCCTAGAATGCATGAACATGTAAACCGCTATATTAAGGGGTGTGTTCTTTGTGCCACAAGCAAGCCAAGTAACAGGAAATTAGGACTTTACACTCCTCTTCCGGTTCCAACACGGCCTTGGGAAAGTGTTTCCATGGACTTTGTAGGAGGCTTGCCCATGACACGGAGAAAACATGATTACTTATATGTGGTAGTGGACAGATTTAGCAAAATGTGTGTGTTGGTTCCATGTACTAAACAAATAACTGGTGAGGGAACTGCACATTTATTCTTTCAGTTTGTTTGGGTTCATTTTGGTTTACCTACTTCAATCATATCTGATCGGGATTCTAGATTTCTTGGGGAATTTTGGTCAGCATTGTGGGGGTTTATGGACACAAAACTGAAAAAAAGCACTGCTTTTCATCCACAGACTGATGGTCAAACAGAGGTTGTAAACCGCACAGTGGTACAATTACTTAGGGGCTATAGTAACAAACATCCTAAATTGTGGGATGAACATCTTTATTATGTGCAACATGCTTATAATCGTGCCTTACATTCTTCTACTTTGAAGTCTCCATTTGAGACTTGTTATGGTTATCTGCCTAATTCTCCATTAGATATATATTATGGACATGAAACTGTTGTTAATGGTGCAAGTGATTCTGACAAGGCTAAAAGATTTGTGCAGAGAATACAACAGGTTCATCAGTATGTCCATGAACAATTGGAGAAGAGCCAGGCTAAGTACAAAGCTAGGCATGATAAACATAGAACTGATCACAAGTTCAAAGTTGGTGATTCAGTTTGGCTTCACATCAGCAAAGAAAGACTGACAGGTGAAGGTAAAAAATTGAAACCTATACGGTATGGTCCATTCCAAATATTGGAAAAAATTGGTAACAACGCTTTCCGGTTAGATTTACCTCCATATATGCAAATCTACTCAGTTGTAAATGTTGAGAATTTAAGATTGTATGAACCGCCTATGATTGTTGATCATGATGATTCTAACATAATGCCTTCCATTGATGATTTTGCTCCTGAGTATCTTGATGAGTTGCAGGAAGACATCATTTTGGACAGGAAAGTAAGAACTTCGCGAAGAGGTGATATCGAGTATCTTCGTGTTGGGTTCAAAGGCATGCATCCGAACAAGGCAAAATGGATGGAAACTGGAAAGGTGAGGGAGAAATACCCTCACCTATTCACCAATTAGGTTGACTTTTGGGGTCCAAAAGTTTCTCAGTGGGGAGGAATGATCCAGAGGATCCTCACAGAGAAACACTGATCTAAGATCTTCTCAGAAATTGTTGCAGTCATTTTTAAAGCGTGGGGAAAAATTATACGACTCCAACGACAGCTTGTTTGCAGAAAACGGAGCTCGTTTGCAGAAGTTATAGCCCGCTGAAATTTTTGGGCAACTGGCGAATTTTGGGGTTTTGTGCAGGTTGGACGTGTGCACGCTCGCCAAGTGTTGCGATCGTATTGTGACATGTGGACAAATTGTGTGACGTATTAAAAAAAATGGGTTTTGGAACGCCGGTCTTGGACACTCGATCTCAGACAAGTGGACCCCGCTATTTACTGGCTGGGGGCCCTCAGCCAGGTTCGACACACTCGATTTAGGAGGGGTGCCTTGGCCTCCTTCTCATTTAACCATTCAACCAACTGTGTATATAAACCTCTATATTTTCTATTGTGCCATGCATGTGGGATATTGGGCAGGTTTGATTTAAATTATCCACGCCTTATAAACTTCTTTGCAATTTCCACGCCTATGTCTAATCATTTCCATGCATATATTAAATTTTCCACGCCTATATTAAACTGTCCAAGCATATATTAAATTATCCACGCCTTATTTTGAACTGTCCACCTTTTTAGGGATTTAGGTGCCTAAAAATACATGCCATGCACCACCAAATGCGCCCCAAAGTCAAAGCACCTATTATATAGGCTTAGGTGGCTTCCTTGCCACTTGAAATGCGCACCCTCCATCTATTTTAAACTATAAGATAAGTTTCCCAAGCGCCCAATGTGGGATTTTATTCCCAAAGGATAAGCCAAAAGACATGGAGGGGAATGGAACTCGGGTGGAGGTGGTAAAAGGATATGCGCCCAGCCATCAGACCAGGAGGCGCACAAACAGTATAAATAGGGTGATATTTTATTTGTAATGCATTCGGACTGTGTAGAAATATTGTATTGCTCATATCTTGAGCTAACGGTGGAATTTGAAGGAGATGTAAAAGGCAACCCCTGTTATTTTCGACAGAGGAAGACTGTGAGAAGGTCTAAATTTTGTAGAATTCTTTGTAAAGGATTATTTTCAAGATTTTAATAGATCGATCCCATTCAACCGGACCCGGAGACGTAGGCCTCAAGCGCCGAACTCCGTTATCAATTCTCGCGTCACGTTGCTGGTGAATTCTCTTCATTTATTTCTGTATTTGCACAGTACTTGCAGTTTTTATTCTTTTATTAAAAATACAAAAAGAAATAATGCACAAATTTAAATCGAAAATCAACACAAAGCAAGAAAAGTGTGTGTGCACAATTGCTAGTTAAATTTGGTTTTCAGATCAATGGGTTTCGATTGGAGATGATGTGTGACTGCACATGGGAGATTCATACCATTACCACAGTGAGTTAGATGATTTAAAGTAGGTTGTAGTAGTATGGATGCCATACAAACATTTTCAGTGGCCTCAGGATGTCCTAGATCTCATTACAACGAAATTTGAGCACTTCATGGTGGGTAGCCACAGCTATATGCGAGAGTTTTACAGAGTGGATCGGTGCCACTGACAGTTTGGCATCACACATGATGTAACTGGGCTAGACATGTGGTATGCTTTCTTAGGACAAAGAGTATTTTGATATGGGGCCACATATTACCAGGGAAAGAGCATTGACCAACTGCTTACAGGTGGTACAGTTATGTGGGTACCTTTGAGAAATGTTAGATATTTGAGGTGTACCCCAGAGTATGCTCCAGGTACCACACAGTGATACCTCATCAATTTATGATTCTGAGAGCTACCTATGATGTATGAATGAGGGCACCCCCAATGGAACCTCCTAACAGTGATGAGGGTGGAGGTGATGATGGTGATGATGATGATGAAAATGACGACAATGATGATCTTTTTGAAGGTGAACGTCATGACGGGGGTAGGGGACATGGTCCTCTACTATAATAGCCACACAAACAGGGGCCTAGGCTTAGATAAAGACACGCACCCCAGACTCGAGATATAGAGTTTCCTCCAGTAGGCATTCCAATAGGGGTATATGCCCCATTATGAGCAGTTGTTTCCATAGTAGGGTCCATCATCTCATACTCTAGGTGGTGGTGACGATGGTTAGCTAGCTGCGCTTTAGCAACAACTATAGGTGGTGATAGTAATTCAATTATAGGTGGCCACTAAGAGAGACCAAGACAGGGCACCGCTACAAGCCATGACAGTAGAGAGAGATCAGGAAAGAGCCTAGGCTACTTAGGGGGGTGATGGTGGAACATTACAACTGCAAATTAGGAAGTTAGCAGCGCATGGTGCTTATATATTGAGCCTCTTACATCAGGCACAAACACATGCACAAAGTGTTACTTTATAATAGGACCAAGATAAGACATAGGTGCAAGGTATTATCATACAGAGAGACTAGGCATGGGCCTAGGTCTAGAACATTACAATAGATAGAGATCGTCAAGATGCTACTACGAGAAAAGCCTATGTTGATATGGGTAGGCTGACAGGGGAGTGAGATGCTGCTGTACATGAAACCACTACTTTTGGGGACTAAGATATGATTTAGGATATTATGAGAGCTAGCGGAGAGGCCTCATATTACAAGGTTGCCTATTACAGAGCAATCCTAGAAGGACAACAAGTTGCACCCTTTGATCAATTGGATGTGAGCAGGACATGATCTAGATCATGGAGGTTAGGGCAGTCAATCAGATCCATACAAAAACTAAGTAGACAATAGGGAGGTACACATGGAGCTAACCCATCATACCAGCTTCTGTTTCCTCTTCCAGGTCATAGACCAGGTAGCTCCAGAGAGGGTGATAGTCATGGTTGACTCTCTCTTTGTATAGATATATGTATGGATACTTGCCTCTTATGAAGGTTGATTTTGATTGATGTATATATTGACGTATCATATTTTTACTGATGTATAAATTTCTGTATATATATTGATGTCTGTATATATATTAATGTATCATCTAGTATATATCTTATGAAGGGGTTGCGCATGATCGATGCATATATTGATGTATCATCTAGTATCATCTCAATTGCATCCTATTTTAAGATAGACATTTTTCCTTGTATATATGGACATTCGATGGTTTATTTTTGTTATGTTTTATATGCTCTTATGATGATGATTCATGTTTATAGATGTATGAGTGTGTTATGATGATGTATGATTTCTCATTTCCTATGTATACTCATGCTAGATAGTGATGTTGTACCACATGTTTTTATATTGATGATATATCCTTAGATGATATCATATGTTTTGGACACGAGATATTCTAGTTTTATGCTAGCAGTTGGGATGATACTAGATGATATTGGTGTGGGGGGGATAGATTTGTGATCATGCGTAACCCCTCTTGCCCCCATTGATGATATGATATGTGATAATTATCTTAGTATACATATATGATGTAAAGCTTAGCATTTTTATATATATGATGTACTAGATGATGTTATATGTGATGACTGATAGATGATAGATGTGATACCAAATAGATGTGTAGTAAGCAAACAAACACATAAGCATAAGTTAACAAAACTGAACAAATAAACACCTATAAAAACACACAACAAAATGCATCTAGACATGAATTTATGCAAATCCTATCAACAGATAAAATTGGCATTCAATCTAAGTAAGTAAAATGAATCCTAATAGATGCATACAATAGACGATGAAAACATAACAATATCTTACAAGTATGAAAGCTAAAAATGAACTCAATGTAACACACACTTAAATCAAACAAGATCCAATCTAAGGTAAGAAAATTAACCATTCTTTTCAATCATACAACATGAAAAGATACTCACAATCAAAACTATATAAACCTCCAACTAAAAGTAATTAAATCACCACCTTGTTTTTGTGGGACAACATTGATATATTTTCTAATGTTTTTGGGTTATCCCGAAAGATAAGTTTTCAAGGCTACTATTCACATTGTTTTTGAGGTTTCCCTAAGAATTTTTTTTGATGTTGGTGCAACTTCGTTCCAAGGGGAATTTTCTAAATGTTTATATTTTTGTGTATCTTTTTCTGATTTTTTTGTATTTTCTAAGGTCATGTTCCAAAAACTATGTACAAGAACAAAGAAGCGCGGATTCGCCTGATGATCTATAAAATCTTCAACTTTTGAATTATCCACAGAATCAAAAATTAAATGCTGCTGTTATACTTTCTATTAGAAAATGACAGAGATAACTAGTGAATGAATTTTTCTTGTGCTTAGAATCAACAATTGTGGGATAGGAAAGAATATAAAATCACAAACACCAACAAGTTTTATCTTGGAAACCTCCAGAGGAGGAAAAACCAGTTGGGAAGGGAAATTTCTCTTTCTTCCCACTTTTATTAGCCAATTCAAACAATAAGTACATAAATTACAGTAAGTATGAAAGAGAAGTAGATAATATCTCACACTTCCTCCCAATTACTTGCTTGCTCTGTCTCAACACTCCTTTCTTCTACAAAACACAATTCCAGCACTAACACTTCTTGGTCACTTGCTTTCATGCTTTGATGATCTTATTATCTTCTAAAAACATGTATTTATAGCCTTTCTCATGTCCTCCCATGCATTGGATGATGGGAAAGGTCATGAAGGAGAAGAGACACAACCAACCTTTCAAATTCTGAGGATGTTCATTTCATATTTTTATTTTCTGTCCAAAAGAGCTAGTACTGCCACCTAATACAAACTGGCAGTCTCAAGGCCACCACCCTATTTGGGCAGCGATTATGTAACCACCACTTTACATAGAGTGGAGGTCATGTTACTATAAAGATAGAACCTCTGTGTATTTATGTTCCTTCTTCGTGATGAGTGATTTGATGAAGTAGAGTCCTTTTTGATCCCTATGCATCACACCTCCCCTTCTTAAGAGGCTTTTGGTCCCACAAAAGCTTAGTGGGGGAGTAGTTGAGGAAATAATTCCCTCACTTACTCCTTTGAGTACCACTGATCCTACCTTGGTGTCTTTCCTTTCAGTCCAATCTGCCAAGACTCCTGCAGACCTCTCCTAGTCTCTCTGACCTTTTGCTGCAACACTACATTCTCCTCCAATTTGAATCATGAGTGCAAGACACAATCCTCAATGGAAGGTATCAACTATTGTCCTTCATATTAATCTATCATGGATGGCTCATATAGGTGCAAGTTCTCACAATTTACTACAGAGTGCATCCTCATAAATGATGGTAAATCAAGTCGAAAGGAATTTTCTCCAACTTGCTCCAATATGGTGAAGGGCCCATATCGTAGTGGCTTGAGCTTCCATGCTTGACCTTTTAGTCTCTCCTTTCCCAAGTAAAGCCAAACTCTATCTCCAACATGAAGCTTATGTTCCTTCCTATGTTGATCGTGCCTAGCTTTGTACTTGGCTTGAGATTTCTGTAGCTATTCTTTGACTTTGATATGGATTTTCTGGATCCTCTCAATGAATTTGTTTTCTCTAGTCACCTCTGTGTCTCATGTCTCATCCTCATCTTGCTGCCCAACTACTATGTCCAACAGAGTTTGTAGGTAGATATCCCAAGCATGCTTCAAACGGTGACTTCATAGTGGATGTGTGTACTGCCCGGTTATAGGAATGCTAAATGTAGGCTAAGGAATCATCCCAAGTCCTTGGGTATTTGCTGTTATACCCCCTTATCAACTATACCAAAGTCTTGTACACCACCTTTGTCTATCCATCTATCTGTGGATGGAAAATTGTGCTCCTCTGTAACTTGGTATCCATATTGTCCCACAAAGTAGTCCAAAACTTCCCCAAGAACCTAGAATCCTTGTAAGAAACAATAGACTTTGGAAAACCAAAATGCACCCATACATTAGAAAAGAAAAGATCTACTACCACATGTGCTTTTATTGTCTTTTTATATGCCATAAAAATACACATCTTACTGAATATATCAACAACATAGAGATAGTCATGGCCATGTTTCTACATAGGTAATCTTCTTGTAAAATCCATAGAAACGTCCTCCCATGGACGAGTAGTTACTGGCAAAGGCATATACAAACCCTCCTTCCTAGTCTTAGGCTTATTGGTACAAATTTTTTTACATCCACATATAAATTTTGATACTTCTTCTTGCATATTGGGCCAATACACGTACCTTTATAATTGGGCTAGGGTCTTACCAACACCGAAGTGTCCCGCTACTTTTGACGTATGTGCTTCTCTCATCAATATAAGTTTTTCTTCTTTAGCCATGCAAAGCTTCCCCCATCGGTAGAGCAACCTGTCCTTGAGATAACAATCTTCAATCCTTGTCTTTTCAGTTCCTTGGGATTGCAATTGCTGAAATGTTAGCCCAAAGTCTCTGTCCTAGGCATATGTCTCTCCGTAAGCTTCCTTTGTGAAGGGCTTGATCTGAGAGATAGTGGCCAAACATGAGAACTTATCATGTGTGGGTGGCCTAGAGAGCATGTTTTCCACCAAGTTTGTACTACCCCTTCTTGTATTTGATTACCAGATGGAAGTGCTGAAGGAACCCCATCCATTTGTAGTGCCTTGCCTGCTGCAATTTAGGACTCTGCTTACAAATACTAGAGAGGTTTGTGGTCAGTGTGCGCAATAGTTTCTTTACCCCAAAAAATAATGCTTCCATTTTTTAATTACTTGAACTAGTGCATACATTTCCTTATCATATATTGAATATCCTTTAACTGCTGAAGTGAAAGTTTCAAAATGATAGCATACAGGTTTACATCCTTGAAGCAACATTGTACCCATATCATAATCATTGACATCTGTCTCTACTTCAAAAGAATGCTACAAACTAGGAAGAAGCAAGTACTGGAGCATGACTAATCTTCTATTTCAATAACTCAAAGGATTTTTCTTATTCCTTACCCCAGTCAAAACCCTTACTCTTTGCGGCCACTGTGTGTAGAGGTGATGCAATCATAGAGAATCCGGGAATGAACTTCCACATGTATTGTACTGATCCCACAAAATTCCTAGTCTCTATGGCTCCTGTCAGTGTTGGCCAAGTAGTGATGGATTCCACCTTCTTTGGATCCACTCGTAGCTCTCCTACTCAAAACCATGTGCCCAAGATAGACAAGTGATTGTTTGGAAAATTCACATTTCTTCATATTACAAAGCAATTGTTTTTTCCCTAAGAACTTGCAAGACTTGCTGTAAATGAGTTAGATGTTCTTTCCCATGTGGCACTAAAAAATTAAGATATCATCTAGATATACAATGAAACATGAATATATGAAATCCTGCAATACATCATTCATCAATCTCATAAATTTTAGTGGGTGCATTGCATAACCCAAAAGGAAGTACTAACCATTCATACAAACCTTATTATGTCTTGAAGGCAATCTTCCATATATCCTCCTCCTTCATTCTAACTTGGTGATAACTTGACTTGAGATCCAACTTCATGAAAAATTTGACATGCTGAAGCTGGTCTAAGAGATCATCTATGTGGGGAAGTGGATATCTATTCTTTATGGTGATCTTGTTTCAAAGTGCGGTAGTCGATGCACATTCTCCAAGAACCATCCTTCTTTGGAACCATTACAATAGGTGAACTTCATGGTGAGGTGATCAGACATATCACCCCTTGGGCTAGTAGTTACCGGAGTTGTTTCTTTACTTCAATACTCTCAAGAAAGGTTTTCTTATACAACCCGATGTTCAGAGAGGGGACTCTAGCAATAGCTGAATCTCATGCCTCTACTTCCTGTTTTGGTGGTAACCCAATGGGAGCCTGAAATAATTCCTGAAAATAATAAATTGATACTATCCAAATCATGTTTTCCCCTGGTTAGAAATCTCTAAAACTTCTACCCCATCTTGTTTATCCTTTAACAAAAGTAAACAAAACTGATTATGATTTTCTTGAATAAGTCATTTTTCTAAGTTAACACTCACCATAGTAACTTGTGTTCTTACACTAGTGTGCCCCAGATGTTGTAGTTGATCCCATCCTTGACCCATCTATATTGATTTTCCCTTCTCATAAATATAGCATCCCTAATATAAAAGTAAGGACTCCTGAATATAAACATCAAAAGCATCAAGTGGAATAACGTTAGCTTCCAAAAACATCAATGTATTGGGAATTTTATCCCAAACTTGACCTTACATATTCTTTGTTACCTTGAATTTCAACACCCGTCTTCACCCAACCCAAAGGATAAGGGTGTGGGATGCTTGTAAGTCTTAAGGACAAGATTATTTATAACTACTTCAGATATCAAATTAGACTGAGATTCGGTATTAACCGAAGCATTTACCTTAGTTCTCTTGATTTGGATTTTGATATGGAATAGTCTACTCATCTTCTCTTCCTGGCTATCCATGTTGGTGGCCGTGTATCCAAGCCTTTTGTCTACATCAGAGTCATCTTTGATTTCCACCTCCCCTTCTATTTTTATAGCTGTCATGGACTTCTTTGAGTCCTTGGTTCAACTCTTTGGATGTAACTCCAGATGCAACTTCCAACACATAGCATTTGTATGACCATTGATATAACAGTTCTTGCAAAAATTCTTGGGATATTTACAAGTATTTAAAGTAGTTACAACTTGTTTACCTTTCCCTTTCCACTTACACTTGTTACTTGTTTTCCCATACTCTTTTTTCTACTGATTTTTCAACTACTTTTCCCTTGGCTCTGCTTATCCTTGCTTCTTTTCATCATTTATGTAGTATGCCTAAACACATGCCTCATTGAGATATTTTGGATTTTTGGATATGAATTTTGTTTGAAGGTGAGTGTGAAGTCCTCCCAAGTACTTAGTCAGAATATCCTCATCCTCTAAGTCCATGTTTAGCAACATGGCCTACCTCTGAAACTCCATAGTATAGTACTACACACTTTGACCACTGCCTTGCGTAAAATACTGCCATTTAATCATTTGGTCAGTCTTGTGGCCAATAGGATAGAAGATAGATCTAAGTAATTCTTTAAATTCTTGCCAAGATTTCATAATAGGATGCTTCTTCTTTTCACAAGTGGTTAGATTTGTTTCCCACCAAAATACAACGTGTCCCTCCATTTTGAGACATGCAAAGGTGATCCCTTGTGCCTCAGTGACATTATGGATGCTAAATCAAACTTCTAACTATTTTAGCCATTTATCAAGAAACTCTGCATCTACTTGTCCTTCAAATATTTTAATCTCAACTTTTGTCTCAAATTTAAAAGGAGGATAGCTAGATTTTACCTTTTCTCTTGCATTTGAACTCTTTTCTTCATGTTCTTCCCCATAATCTTCCTCATGGTGCCTCCTCCGTATGCCAAAATTTTCAGCTAAGCCTCGAACCACTAAGTCCATGGAGTCTTGCTTGATAGATGATGTCTTCTGTAAATCTACAATTTCTTCTTGCCTTCTAAACATCCTATCCATCATGGCCTCCAACATTTCGATTCTACAGACCAAGTTCTCTTCCTCCATTTATCCCCAAATTCTCTATTTCCACTTCCTTGTAGAAATTTTTGGATCGCAAGGTAAAGCCTCTTTGCCTTTAGATCTCGTCACTATCATACAAATATAAGAATGAATACCATAATTCTGGATACTTGTCAGCTATGATACGAAAATGATCTGTAAACTCTTCAACTTTGGAATTACCCACAGAATCACAAATTAAATGCTACTATTCTACTTTCTATTAGAAAATGATAGAGATAGCTAGTGAATGAATTTTTCTTGTGCTTAGAATCAACATTTATGGGATAGGAAAGAATATAAAATTACAAACACCAACAATTTTTATCCTAGAAACCTCTAGAGGAGGGAAAACCAGTTGGGAAGGGAAATTTCTATTTCTTCCCACTTTTATTGGCCAATTCAAACTATAAGTACGTAAATTACAATAAGTATGAAAGAGAAGTAGATAATATCTCACACTTCCTACCAATTACTTGCTTGCTCTATCTCAACACTCCTTTCTTCTACAAAACACAATTCCAGCACTAACACTTCTTGCTCACTTGATTTCATGCTTTGATGATCTTATTCTCTTCTACAAACATGTATTTATAGCCTTTCTCATGTCCTCTCATGCACTAGAGAATGGGAAAGGTCATGGAGGAGAAGAGATATGGACAACCTTTCAAATTTTGAGGCTATTTGTTTCATATTTTTATTTTCTATTTGAAAGAGCCAAGATCGCCACCCAATGTAGACCGGGTGGTGGTTCTCTAACTGCTGCTCTACACAGAGTGGTGGTCCTATTACTATAAAGATATAACCTCTGTGTATTTATTTTCCTTCTTCGTGTTGACTGATCTAATGAAGTAGAGTCCTTTTGGATCCTTATGGATCACCCAACGTGATGAGGGAATATACAAAAGGTAGAATGCCACGCATATGTACGAGAAAATAAAATGTGAAGGTGCCTCCAATGTTAGATGGGAATATAAAAAGGCACATCCTTGACATAAATACAAGAACAAATAAGTCATATTCTTGAGCTATGTTGTTTTGCACTGGTACCAAGCTCTAGATGTGGATGCAACATTCAGATTGTAAGGCTCAAATCGTCTATTAGCAGGAGGCCTGGATTGGTTCTAATTTGTAGTTTGAATAGGTTGCCTATTAGGTTGATAAGGAGGTATATTGGCTTGAGTTTGAGGCTGATATGACCTAAAATTTTGAGCTTGTTACCTATTAAGTATCACCAACTCATTACCCAAGTTTTATAGTTGCTTCATGATGTCTTGGAGCTCATTTGAGGTACTAGAAGATGAGGTAGAATCTTCAGTCAAATTATGATTTCTTGGGGAAGGAATGGGAGCTAATGTAGGGGCTTGACTAGTTCTTGGGGATCCTATTTCTGGATAGAGAGGCATGGGTGTCCTAGGTGCAAGTTTATCAGCTTGGATTAAGCAATTTTAAGCTCTAATAGCAAAGATATAGGCTGCCAATAAAGTTATACCTCCCATGGATTGAATCATCATTCCAATAATAGAATTTAAAGCTTTAAGGAAGTATAGGAAAGCACCTTCAGTTGTTGTTCTCATGGAAAGTAGAATTCTATCCCACGTCCACTAGAATCTGAAGTTGAAATCGGTCATCTGTTCATTAGGAGCCCTCTTAATTATTGTCAATTGTTCCAATAAAGACAGATTATCTCCCTTTTCCCCAAATTGATTATGAAGAGTTGTGCACAAATGGTCCCAATTCTAAATAGATCATGTTGTTAGACTCCTGAACCATTACAAAGCTTTACCTTTAAAGTAGGATGCCAATAACTTAACAACAATATCCATTTTAGTAATTCTATGAATTACACAGGCATTTGCAATTTCCTAGATGTCGTCAATTGAAGTTGTTTGGTTCTCTCCAGTGAAATATGGAATGTTCTTCAATGTTTCAACAAGAACTAGATTTTTTGCATTGAGATCAAGCAGACTACTGCCAGTGAAGTTGACATAAGGATTAGGCTACACCATCCTAATTGGTCAGAGAACTCTGGCTAACTGAATAAAAGGCCTACCAGGTGGAGGTGTGGATAAGGTTCTATTTGGTGGAGATGGAGACCTTTGAGCTCTTCTTCCCCTTCTTTCTCTTTCTGGGGATAAGTGTAGATAGATAAATAGTCTAGCTTCTCTAGTTCTTGACCTTGTTTGAATTCTTCTCATAAGTTTGCCAAGTTTGCATTGTTAAAACTAGTGGATTACGCCCTTTTGGATTTTCCAGATGTGCAAGTCAAAGCTTCTTATAAGCTGGAAGCTTACAACAAGTGCACATCAATGTTGTTGCAATTAAATGAATACCTCTCCCATCCCACCAGGTGTGTCGGAATGGTTTTCACTGAATCACAACACCCTGCGATTTGCACAAGTGTGTGTGCTTGAGCTCATAGTGTGATTGGATAACATGGGTACTATCTCCAAGTTTTGGGACTTACTACTTGAGATAGACCTCCAGAGAAAGTTGGTTATTGCTCCTAAACTACCTGCCACAATCTACTCTAATGCAGGAAAAATTATCTTATCCTAATCTAACTTTCCAAGGGACCAGGGAGAGAGAGTGCATGAAAACAAAGCCTACACTAAAGTGGTGATACACCAGAAAAGGAGAGTGAGAATAGTTTCCAATGTGTGAAAAGTAGAAGAAAAATGAACATACTAGAAAGGGTGATAATAGTTCTCCACAGTCTAAAAAATACATTCACAACAATATTTCATACACACACAATAATAATGAATCCCTGTAAGAGCATAAGATAGACACAATATATTTTTAATGAGATTGAAGGGCAAGAGGAATGCAAACAAACACAGTAGGGGAAGATACATCCACAAACTTGTATCTATTGCTTCATTAATATGCATAGTCCAATCTATTACAAAATAAGGGCCTAGATCACCATGCAAGGAGTCCACTACAAGGGTCCTACATCACATTAGCTTCACAAAACAATTTTTCAGAGTTTTTATACTCAAAACTATCTCCTTTACAATGAGCCCAACACTCTAATTTATAGAATTCTGAGAGGAGAGAGAGAGGGAAAATGAAAATCCTGAAATATGCCTTCAACCACTTGAAATATGTATAAATGGATTGAAATGATGTTATGTTTCTTAGAAAAGGCTCCCCATACTGTCCCATAACTTGCAGTAGTGAAAAATGTCAGCCCATGCTTCATTGAATGCATCCCAACTACCAATTAAAACAACTGTTCTGAACCTGGCCACGTTTTCTACAAAATCACCAGTAATTATTCATCAAATTCTAATTTCTCAATTTTTGTGCATTGGAATTGGATCATAGTCACGATTCCAATGGTACCAATTTTGTGTGTTTTCATTTGAGAAATGCAAAAGTTATGGCCTTCTGAGTGTAGGTAGCTATTTTGGGTTTTCCAGGCATTTCTGTCATTTAACGAGAATGAAAATTTAAATTTTATTAGAGTTGGAGATGTTTCCTTTTATTTTCATATATCTACCCTCATTAAAATTTATAATCTAGTCTGTGGTGTAGAGGATAATTCTGCTCATTCCAGAAAGTCAAATTTTGTGAAAATCAGAGCTCTGGGTCAAAAGTTATGGCCATTTGAAGTTTGGGGTCTAATTTGCACTTTTCCTTTGTATGCAGGTATTTCGGTATTTCAGGGATCCTTGGTGTCCCTGATGTCCCTTGTGACTTGGGCCTCTTTTCCTCCACTTTTTCTAATTCCTTTTACACTTGACCCATTTTGGGTTTGGAATCAGGTCCTATCGGCTTTTCAGGTCGAACTCGTGTCCCATGTGTCACCCGACTTGACTTTCCTGCCCGTGAGGGCCGTTGACTAGGCCATGAGAACAGTTCACCACATCTCCAACATTTGTAGTGTGGCTGATTTTTTACTTTTTGGGTCCCACGATGTCCTCCAGTTGTCCCAACTGTCCCATGACCAATTTTTTTGCCTTTGATTGCACTGACTTGCGGCTTTTCCAACTTTCAAATTTGAGCCCGACTGTCCCGGACCTATTTTAGTCCAATTTAACCACAATTGCACTTTTGTGGCTTTTCCAGCAATGTGGGTTCCCAGACCTCATTTTTCTATGTGCGCATTGCACTTTGAACTTGATTTTCTGATTTTTTTAGCTCGACTATCCCGGACCTATTTTTCCGCCTTAACTGCATTGCACTGACTTGCGGCTTTTTTGGCTTTGTCCTGCAGTCCGAATGGCCCAAAAACCTGATTTTTCTGCCTTAACCGCATTGCACTTGGTTTTTGGCCATTTTTTGGGCATCGCATTTTTTTCCAATTTTTTCTAACCGCGCAAGAAATTTTTTCCTTGGATGGGGAAGTCAGAGAGAAACCAGAGGGGCCCCCAAAACCAATTTTTGTCCTTCCCATTTTGCTTACTCCACAACCCTGAGGAAATATTATGCAAGTTATCCAAATTACCTTGAGGGGGTGAATTTGGGATAACAATTTTGGTGACTCAGTGGGGTTATCTGCTTGCTAGATGAAGTATGAGAAAAGCCAGCTTCCTGTAGCAATCCATTGGGCATGGAGTCCACTTGATAATCTAAAATCTGATCTGAAAGCTTGAAAATCTGCATCTTTGAGTTGTTGAAACACTACCTTCCATTATTTGTACTCTCAACTTGACAAGAGAATCTTGAAAATATCCATTTGTGAGAGTAGAAAATTGTTGAAAACCATATCTCATCTATTTTCACATTGTGATCCATGGGGCTTGAATGATGAGTATTTATGAACACTGCCTCAACATCTGATTTTAGTTACTCTACATTTGTTAAGGAATCTGAACTTTAAGGTCTATTGCAGGCAACCATGAGCTTTCTACTACAAAAGTTCCCCCCTTCCGTGGAAAGCTTGATGAACTTATACAAAGCATATACTAGAAGCAATAGAACATGTGCACTAGCACTTAGGGAAATGAAACCTATTCTAACAACAACAACAATGTGCACAAGCACTTGGAGGAAATTAGAAATCCTAGACTAATATGTACAAGGGTGAGAAATTCTCCTTCTAGTAGCAATGTTTGAGATAGATTCCATTGACTGAATCTGTAATTCTTCACCATCCAACTTAGCTAGCCGGAAGGCATTGCTACCTTTGCATTCAGTGATCATGTATGGACCACTCCATATGGCATCGAACTTGGAATGCTTGCCTGGTTTTGCACGATCAACATCCCACTTTAGTACCAAGTCTCCAACTTGGAATGTCCTGGCCTTAGCTTTCTTGTCAAAGCTCTTCTTGATTAATGCTTGATCCTTCTCCATGGTCTACACTGCATGTTCTCTTGCTTCTTCTAATTCCATCAGCTCTACATACCTAATTTCCATAGGCTCAAACTCAGCTAGTTCCAACTGTTTCATGAGTTCTAATGTTGGCAACTCAAGTGATATAGGCAATACTGCTTCCTTTCCATATACAAGCTTGAATGGAGAGCTCCTGTAGACCTCTTGGGTGTGATCCTATCAGCCCATAGAGCTGATTTGAGCTTTGTGTGCCAAGTTCTTTGATTCTCATCAAGAGTCCTTCTGATAATTCTTAATAAGTTTTTGTTTGTATACTCTGCTTGGCCATTACCCTAGGGTAATAGTTTGATGAAGTGTTGAGGTATACACCATTCTTGACAGCCCATTCAGTGATTTTGGTACCAAGGAATGCCAATGCATTATCTGATATGATAGTGGTAGGGACACCAAACCTTGTGACTATCCCTTCATAGAAATCCAAGATGTTGGATTCATTTGCCTCCTTAAGTGCCACTGCTTCAGTCCACTTGGTGAAATAGTCAGTTGCCGTAAGTATCCACTTGTGGCCTTGACTTGAATTTGGGTTGATCACTCCAATGAAGTCTAATCCCCATTATATGAATGGCTGATCTACTGAAATTGGACAAAGGGGCAAGGCTGCTAACCTTTCCTTCCCTGTGAAGAATGCACATTTCTTGCATTTCTTGATCCATGAGTAGCAATCATTAAACACCGTAGGCCAATAGTAACCAGCCTTCATGATTTGAGATATGTTACTCATGGAGCAAAGTGGCCTCTTGCTTCCCCATCATGGAACTCATGTAATATCTTCCCAACTTGACATGTTCCAATGCATCTCAATAGAACACCATTGATGTCCTTCTTGAACAAGACACCATCAATAAGCACATATGGAATGGATTGTAATCTAAAATATCTTCTCTTTGCTTTGTTCATTTATAGAGGGCACAAACCTATTTGGAGATAATGCACCAAGTCTTGAGTCCAACATGGAATGGGTGCATTGTTAGCTAGTTGTTCTTGATCATTCTGTAGTAGTAGGACAACCTCTTTTCATCCTAGTTGACTCATCTTGTTGTTTAGAAGTGAGATGCTCACACAAACCTTTGCCATGACTAGCTTGGTCACCTTGATTTCAATATCATATTCCATTACACGAGTGATCCAACCTGCTCTTTTCTCATTCAAATCCTTGTTTAGGAGAAAGTCCTTAACATGCCAGCATGAGACACTAGCAATTGAATCTTATTGTTCGAGACCAAGTGTCTGAAACTTCTTCAAACTCCTAATGATAGCAAGGACATGCTTTTCAATGAAAGAATACTTTACTTCATAATCTTCCAGGCTTTGACTGAAGAATGCTATGGGTTGTTCTGAACCTTCTCTATTCAGTTGTACCAAGATAGCTGAGATTGTGTCTGATCCTCCAAAAGCATACAACATGAAGTCCTTTGAAAATTCTGGGTTGATAAGAGTTGGAGCTTGTGATATTGCATGCTTGATAGCCTCAAAAATCTCTTTACCTTCTATTGTCCATTTGAATGTAAGACTCTTCTTCAACATCATTGTTAAAGGCTTCACAAGAGTGGAAAAATCAAACACAAATCTACGGAAAAAGTTTATCCTTCCCAAGAATATTTGGAGAGATTTCTTGTGGTGTGGAAATGGAAGTGTTCGGATGGCTTCAACTCTTTTAGGATCAATTGTTAACCCTTCTCTTGAGACAATGTGGCCAAAAATTTTCCCTTGTGCCAAGAATACACACTTCTTTGGATTCAATGACACTCTAAACCTTCTACACCTTTGAAATACTTTCCTGAGGTGAAAGAGGTGGTCTGTTGCATTCTTTGAGAAAACAATGATATCATCTAGATATACCAGCACTATCTTGTTGATTAAGCCTTTGAATGCCATATCCATAGCTCGCTGAAATGTTTATCCGGCATTTGACAATCCAAATGGCATCTTCTTATAAGCATATGTGCCCCATTTCATGGTGAAGGCTGTCTTGAACTGATCTTCTTCTTTCACCATTATTTAGTTATAGCCTGAGTAGCCATCTAGCAATGAAAACCTTTCAGAACCAACTACAACTTGCAAGATTTGTTCCATTGATGGGAGTGGATAATGATCCTTGAGTGATGCTCTATTTAGATCACAGAAAGTCTACACACAATCTGATTTCTCCATTTCTCTTCCTCACTGGCACCAATTTTGCAACCCAACTTGAATGTTTGATAGGGAAGATGATGTTAGCTTCAATCATTTTGTTCAACTCTTTCCTCATGAGAGGTTCAATGTGAGGGATTCACCGGCCTTTGCTTCTATCTAATAGGCTTGGATTCTGGATCCAGTTCAATAGTATGTTGTGCTAAACTTTGGGTTGAAACCTCTTAAATCCTTATAATTCCAAGCAAAGACATCTAGGAATTCTTGACAAAGTTGAACAAATTCATATTTCTCTTGTGGGGTACTTACTTTTCCAATTTGCAATGTCTTGCCTTCATCTATTGAAATGGGCTCTGAATCTTCACCCTTTACCTGAATGTTTTCCTTCTCCTTCTGGAACTAATCATTTGGGTTGAAGATTGACTCCAAAGTTACAAGACCTTTTGGTAATTTATTAGTTCTCAGCTACACCACTTGGTCACCATACTGTTGTTCCAACTTTTCTTGGTTTATGGCAGAGAACTCAGCTTCTTCTTATAGAAAATTGACAATTTGTTGATCGTTCTCGAAGACTTGCCAACTTATGTTGTTATCTAGAACAATTAGCTGGTCTGGAACACAACCACTTTGATATGGGGCTGAGATTTCTCACTCTTGATACTTTCTACAACATCAAATGTAGCCCCAATTGCTGCTAGTCTATCTTCTGCTTCATTCTTCTTTCTTGGGATGGAATTGATGTTAAAAGCTTCAAAATCTTCAATAAGATCCCATACCTCGATTCTTGTATTTCTTCAATAGATCATTCTTGGCAGCATTTTTTCCTCTGACTTGGTTCATGATCAGCTCACTATCACCAAATACTTGTAAATTTTTAATACTCTCTCTTTCTTGCCCAATGAAATCCATGAATTAAGGCTTCATACTCAACTGTGTTGTTTGAGCAAGCAAACTAGAAACAAAAAGCTGAGTAATATTTTGTACCTTGTGGTGAAACAAGCATAGCTCCTCCTCCTGCACCTTGTCTACTCCTTGAGCCATCAAAGAATAGTTGTCATACCTCATTATCATCCTTGTGGTCTGGCTTGGTGATGCTAGGGAGAGGATGATTCTCTTCATACAAATAATAAACTCCTAGCTCAGATTCCTCCATTTCTTTGTAAGGGTCAAAAGCATGTATTTTATTTTCCCATTCATCAAGAGTCAAGTCTGGAATGCATCCAACCTTTGGTATCTGCTTCATGAGTGCTTGGGTAATCCTCTTGATCAAAGGCCGAACAATTTGCATTGATTGGAATTGGTGTATGAGGCTCTATGTGAAAGTTTACAATGGGCTCAGATATGATTGTAGCCTTAGCTCCATACCTTGTTCTGAATAACATATGTGACCAATCAACAGACAAATAGCCTCCAATTTTAGCAGTGAAGTCTCTTGACAAACACAATGCAAAGAGTGGTGGCAAGTCTATGACTGATACATCTTACAAGACGGTCACATTGGGACATGCATACAATGTGAGGCATCAAATATTTGATTATTCCAACCTGTTGTTACTATTGTCCCATCCAATTGCACCACACCTTTGGAGATGACTTCATATTGAATACCCAGCTGATCAACTATTTGTTTCGGCATGACTGAGCTACTTGCTCCTAAATAAATCATGCAATTATGCACTAACTTATCTCCAATGATCAATGAGATATAGAATGGAGGGGGCTTTAAATTTTTACCTTGATGGCTTCCTTGATTTTCTCCTTGTGAGATGCATTGGTGAGCACTTTTTCTTGTTGATTGGGTGGCTGATTTGATGCTGACCAATTAGCCATAGCAACTTGCAATAGGTCTCTTTGTCCTGGGATAGCCAATGACTCCCACATTGAGATGTTTACATTCATTTTCTTCATCTGTCTCAATGATGTTGAATGGAGATGAACTATCTCTCTACTACCCCTTGCCTTGCACATTCTTCTCTGGCACATGGACTATTACAACCGGACACTGAGCTGGTCTAGAAGGTGGCTTGGGTTGACCCTGCACATTGGGAGCTGCACTTTGATTTCCCATACCTTGTGGAGTAATAGAGGGTTGTGGATCATTTGAATTTGGATGACTTTCCTTCTCCAATATTCCTTTTCTTGGACCATGTATTGGCTGCTACACTTTGAGAAGGTGCTTGATTCATACCACAGAAATCTTTGACCTACCAATTGACAAGTGTGGTCTCATTTGGAGGTGCCTCTTGCTGAGTTACTTCCTGCTACTGATTTCCTTCTTGGTCTGTCTCTTGTTCTACACCCGTTGTTGTCACCATAAGATCTTGATTCAAAGCACCATTGAAACACATTGACTGATTATGAGGTTGATTGCATGGGAAACACCAGTCATATTCCTGAGCCATGTTATTTTGCACTGGTACCAAGGCTCTAGATGTGGATGCAACATTAGGATTGTAAGGCTGGAATGGTCTATTAGCAGGAGGATTTACTTGGTTCTGATTTGTAGTTTGAATGGGTGGCCTATTAGGCTGATATGGAGGTCTATTGGGTTGAGTTTGAGGTTGATATGACTCTGAATTTTTGAGCTTGCTTCCTCTTAAGTGTCACCAACTCATTACCCAAGTTTTTCATTTGCTTCATGACTTCTTGGAGCTCATTTGAGGTACTAGAAGATGAGGTAGAAGCTTTGGTCAAATTCTGATTTCTTAGAGCAGGAATGAGGAGCTAATGTGGGTGTTTGACTAGTGCTTGGAGCCCTAGTTCTGGATATAGAGGCATAGGTGGCCTAGGTGCAAGTTTACCAGCTTGAATCAAGTAATTTTTAGCTCTAATAGCAATGTTATAGGTTACGGGTAAAGTTATACCTCCCATAGATTGAATCATCATGGCAATATCAGAATTTAAAGCTTTAAGGAAGTATAGAAAAGCACCTTCAGCTGTTGGTCTCATGGCTAATGGAATTCTATCCCATGTCCTCTAAATATGAAGTTGAAATATGTCAACTGTTCATTAGGATCCCTCTTGATTGTTGTCAATTGTTCCAATAAAGACAGATTATCTCCCTTTTCTCCAAATTGATTGTGAAGAGTTGTGCACAAATGGTCCCAATTCTGGATAGACCCTGTTGTTAGACTTCTGAACCATTGCAAAGCTTTACCTTTAAAAGAGGATGCCAACAACTTGATAGAAATGTTCATTTTAGTAATTTCATGAATTGCACAGACATTTGCAATGTCCTGAATATGGTCAATCAGAGTTGTTTGGTTCTCTCTAGTGAAATATGGAATATTCTTTAATGCTGCAACTGGAACTGGATTTTGTGCATTGAGAGCAAGCGGGTTGCTACTAGTGAAGTTTGACATAGGGATTGGGTTGCACCATTCTGATTGGTCAGAGAACTCTAGTTGATTGAATGAAAGGCCTTCCAGGTGGAGGTGTTGATAAGGTTCTATTCAGTGGAGATGGAGACCTTTGAGCTCTTCTTCCTCTTCTTGCTCTTTCTGGGGACAAGTGTAGATAGATAAATAGTCCCTCTTCTCTAGTTCTTGACCTTGTTTGGATTCTTCTCATGAATTTTTCAAGCTTGGACTACTAAAACCAGTGGATTCTACCTCTTAGGAGTCACTAGATGTGCAATTTAAAAGCTTATCACAAGCTAGAGAACTTACAACAAGTGCACATCAATCTTGTTGTAATTAAAATGAAGACCTCTTGGTCCCACCGGGCATGCTAGAACTGTTATTACTAAATCACAACACCCTATGGTTTTACACAAGTGTGTGTGCTTGAGCTCACAATGTGATTGGATAACATGGGTACTATCTCCAAGTTGTGGGACTTGCTACTTGAGATAGACCTCCATAGAAAGTTGGTTCTTGCTCCTAAACTACCTGCCACAATCTACTCTAATGCAGGCAAAACTATCTAATCCTAATCTAACTTTCCAAGGGACCAGGGAGAGAGAGTGCATGAAAACAAATCCTACACTAAAGTGGTGATACACTAGAAAAGGAGAGTGAATGAGGATAGTCTTCCAATGTGTGAAAAGTAGAATCAAATGCATGCTAGAGGAGGTGATAACAATTTTCCACAATCTAGCAAATGCATTCACAACAACATTTCATGCACACACAATGATAATGAATCCCTGCAACAAAATAAAATAGACACAATATATATGCAATGAGATTGAAGGGGAAAGAGGAATGCAAACAAACACAATCAGGGGAAAGATACATCCAAAAAATTTACATCTATTGCTTCATAAGTATGCACAATCCAATGTATTACAAGAATAAGGGCCTGGATCACCATGCAAGGAGTCCACTTACAAGGGATTGCAACACATTGGATTCACAGAGAAATTTTGACAGAGTTTTGCTACTTAAAACTACCTCCCTTTACAATGAGCCCAACACTCCAATTTATAGAAATTTGAGAAGAGAGAGAGAGAGGAAAAATGAAAATTCCTGAAAATATTTCCTTCAACCACTTACAAAGGTGTAATAAATTAAGTGAAATGATGTTTTATTTATTGCAAAAGGCTTCCCATACTATCCCATAACTTGCAGCAGTGAGAAATGTCAACCCATGCTTCATTAATGTATCCCAACTACCAAATAAAACATTGTTCTGAACTAGACCACATTTTCTACAAAATCACCATCAATGATTACTTAAAATCAAATTTCTTGATTTTTGTGCATTTCTATTGCATTGGTCTCAGAATCATGATTCCAACGGTACCGATTTTGTGTGTTTTCGTTGAGAAATGCAAAAGTTATGGCCTTCTGAGTTGTGGGAAGCTATTTTGGGTTTGCCAGACATTTCTGTCATTTAATGGGAATGAGCGTCTAACTGACTAGAGCTGAAGATGTTTCCTTTATTTTCATAAATTTTACCCTCATAAAAATTAATAAATCTAGTTTATATGGTGTAGAGGTATGTTGTGATCATTCCAGAAAGTCAAATTTTGTGAAAATCGGAGACTCGGAGTCAAAAGTTATGGGTCCATTTGAAGTTCGGGGTTGATTTGCACTGTTTTCCCTTGCATGCATGGCTATATCTGGTATTTCAGGTCCTTGGTGTCCTAGATGTCCCTTGTGTGACTTGGGCTGAAAACCTTTCGTGCTTCACTTGACTCGCATTGCACACCTGAGCCCACCTTTTCGTAAATTAGGTCAAATCATCCCTTTGACTGGGCTGTCTCCGCTTTCACCCACATCCTTTGTAGTCAGCTATTTCAGAATTTAGAGTCCGCATCCTAGTGTCCCATTTTTCCCCGTGGATCTGTGGGACATATTTCTCTAATTTCCCAGGTGCAGCCATTTCAGGTTTTTAGGGTCCCAAATGTCCTGCACGTGTACGTATGCGGCTCGGGTCCAAAAAACTTGACTTAGCCGAATTTTTCTACGGATATTTCTAGCCATGCGGGTTCCATGCGAACGTCCCATGTATCGGCTTGGGACACTTTTCACCGATTTTTTGGTGCGGGTCCCAGTGGCGATGTCCCACTAACGTCCCATGGACCATGTAGGAAAAAAAATGTTTTTGTTTCATCAATTTCAATTGGAATGAAGCCATTTTAGGTTTTTGGGTCCTAAATTTCCCATGTGTACCTATGTGGCTTGGGACATCAAAACCCTGATTTAACCGCAATACACTAGCTTGAGCCATTTTTTAAGATTTTTTCAATTTTTCCCAACTCCTTGAATTTTTTCCTTGGATGGGGAAGTCAGAGAGAAACCAGAGGGGCCCCCAAAATCCAATTTTTTGTCCTTCCATCATTTCTTCTTGCTCCAACATGAGGAGATTATGCAAGTTATCCAAATCACCTCGAGGGGTGAATTTGGGATAAGAGGAACAACAATATCCACAGAAGGGCATTCATAAGCTACATGAGAAAAATTGCGCAATTCCCTACAATGCGTGAACGGTTCTAGATCACCCTGAATGGTGACTATCTATCCTTTATGGCACATCTCAATACACTAATGGAAGGTTGAAGGAATGGTTTGTATGGCATGGATCCATGGGCATCCTAAGATCACATTGTATGGAATATCCAAGTCAAGGACATGGAATGTTGTATCATGACAAGTTGACCCTACTTTCATTAGAACTACTATAGTACCTACTAACTCATGCTCCTCATTATCATAAGCTGTGATTGTAATAGGTTTGGCCCCTAGATCCATTTCTGAATTTCCTAGCTACTTAACCAGCTTTAAAGTATAAATATTTAAACTAGGTCCACCATCCACAAGTACTCTCTTGATCTTACGATGGGTAACAACCACTTCTAAGTATAGGGGTAAGTTGTGCTCTGGGTCATTACGATGGGATTGCAACATGATAAAAAGTGATATGAACATTGGAATCAAGGTGTGCAATCATCACTTGAAGGTGTGTGGGATTTGCATCCGTGGATACTCCTAATCTCTGAATTGTTTTATACAATATGTTTTTATGTGTAGTAGATATTTTGAGGAGATCTAAGATTGGTATCCTAGTGGGTGCCTGTTCTCCAACTGTTATATTAAATTATACCGACCTTCTTGAGGGACATGTAGGGGATCTTGTATGATCAAATGAGCATGTCGCATCCCTACTTAAAAACTTTTTTCTAAGATCCTAATAGTATTGACCTGTTCATCATATGAATAGATACATCTTATAAGGGAGTCAAAGGGACTATCATTAGTTGGATAAACATAGGTAAGCAGTCCTATAGTCATTGGAAGTTTGTACAGTGATCCTGGGTTCATGTTCTTATTAACCGCATGGTTAGGAAATGGATCTTTGAAGATACCCATTTTCTCATTTGGATCTTGATCCCGAGGTCAGGGGGAGAATCTGCAACGATTTTTCCCTCTTCAATGAGGTCTTGTTTATAATGTTGTAGTCTCAAGAACCTATCTATTTTTTCTCCCTTAACATGATGGAAATCATAGTACTCATACTCATTTGAGCCAACCTAGGTTTTAGAGATCATCCTCTGGATATGGTACTATCGTAGTTGGTTATTGCACCATGTTCACAGCGTTTAATTGTTTAAGTATAACTGATAGTGATTCAGTTAGCGGTGTGAACATACGTTTGGTGTGTGCCTTTGGGTGAGGTCCTTGTGAGAGCTTTAAAAGTGGACCATTTTGTACATCTTGGACTCTTTTGGAGTCTGTAATACCGTCACCAATGACATGTTTGTTTTTGTTGAAGAATTTTTGTTTATTTGAGGTTTTTGTCTTCATGTTTTTCCTTGATGGCCGGTTTGACCATACTCTTTGCGATGAGATCCTTTTCGATTTGACTACCCTTCTCTACAACTTCTTTAGAAGTTAGAGCCACAGTGAATTTCTAAATGGAAGGCTATTTCTGGGTTTAGGTTAGGAATGAATATGCTTACTAGATGTTTTTCTGGTAAGGCACATGGGAAATAGCTTGCCAACCCACACCATCATTGTAAGAAGCTTGCAAAGGTCTTGTTGGGATTCTTATTTACGTTGTAAAAGTTTGTTCATCATGATATCATTCTCCATGTTGAAGGAATAATGCCACAAGAATTTTTCCACTAAGGCGGGCCATGTTGTGATTGATCCCTTGGGAATACTAAAGAACCATTATAATGCTAGTGTGCCTAGGCTATGATGGAAGAGTCGTATTAAGAAATTATCATTATACGCATGACCTCTTGACAAGCCATATAAAATTCCTTTATTTGATCATGAGGATCACCTTTGCTTTTATATTTATTAAACTTAGGAATGACGAAATGCTTTGGGAAGGGTTTTCGAAACATTTCCTTATCGAAGGGATAAGGGAATAGTTTCTTCATATAGGTACTTCTTACTGTGTCCTACATTTCCTTCATGTAGTGTCGTAAGTGTGTCTTTCATTGATTGTAATTCCCATGTTGAACGAGTTATTCTCTTTGGTAGGTGATACTGGTCTATTTACCTTAGAAACTTTAAAAGTTGTGTCATCATATGGATAAAAGTGGAACTCACTAGATTTGGTTTTGATTTTGTCTTTACGCACGTTTCTACTCGAAGAGCCTAAATTTTCTAATTTTTGACTTATTTTCAATATTTTATTTTGAAGGATATCTTCTTCAATTAAAGGATCATCCTCCTCGTCAAACTTAGGAGGCAGTGAGGCTTTGCACTTATGCTTCAATCTTAACTTTGCGTGAAAGCCTTGTAATAAGGTCATCGTGGATCATGCCAATTGGCTTGGATGGGTCTCCTTTAATGGTGTTTTGATGATTGTCCAGAAGTAGAAGCATAGCCTACATCAAAGGGGTTATCCATATCTAAGAGGGATGTTTGTTCTTTCATTTTATGATTAATGATCTTAGTTTCCACTTTTCATTCTTGTGGAAGATTATCCCCTAATTCTAAGACTCTCACAAGCACTTGATCTATGTTATGATCAAGGAGCTCATCAAATCGACCTAGGTATAACTTATGTTGTTCTTTAGAAGAATCAGATTTTTCTCCGTTATGATCAATCAACAGACTCTGTATCTTTGACCTGTGAAAAGAGAGGTGTTAAGTTATTTCCGCTAAATGGGAAGGATTCAAAAGGATTTTCTTGTAAGTCACACTCATTTGGTTTAGATTCCATTTTCATGATTTTAGGCATTACTAGTTGAAGTTATACTATGTTTTGTCTAAATGCCGTCTAAGTTGTATGAAACCTAGGCATATGTTGTGTAAGACATTTGATGAAATGTCAAAATATCCTAGTGTGTTCTAGACGTAATGCTATGCAATCATTTTATCATTCAAAGAACACTCATATTCAAATCAAACAATCATTCAAACTGTCATTTAGCAAGACTATACCCTAAACTATGATTCTAATGAAGGGTTCAAAGAGGATAGTGAAAAGGCCCTATTGATATATAGGTCAAGTTAGAATACCAAAAAGGCGTAAATACCAAAGTGATATTGTCATGGTGATCCCTCCACAAGATAAAATAAGACCAACGTAAATGCCGATGACACCTAAGTTTTTTGAACTAATGGAAGTTACAAATATGGATAGCGTAAAAACACTATCTTAACACGTTTAACCTAGCAAGCAAGGTGTTACTATAAAGATGATGTCATCATAATATACACAAGGCAACATCGACACTCTCCAAAATACTTAGATAACATTGGAACTGAAACCATGTATCAAGTATAACAAGAAGTTCTTAGTTGTGTGTGTAATGTAACCGTACAATAAAGGGACTTATATCATGGTTCTCACAAAATTGAAAACACGATGTAAGTACCGAAATTCTAGGGCTAGAATGTGAAGAAAAAATAAGAACTTAAGGAAAAATAATGATGAACTGAAATTGTAGGAAGGGAGACGATCTTGAAATCACAGATAAAATGACTATAAAATACATGAAAGCATACTTACACACTTTATATGTTTAACAACCCAGCCGAAAACATGGATGGGTGTAAACAGACAAAAAAGTGGCTAATATTTTTTTTGATAAGAATTACAGTGGTATGCTTCCTTCTTACCCTAAATGGGTAGAGAGAACGCAAGGGTATAGATCAAAAGATGAAAAGAAACTAAGTGTGACTTGGGTAGAGTTTTTCCTCATCTGAAGGTAATGAACGAAACTAAGCTAAGTGAGACCTCGTTTAATTCTATGATGAAAGACACTTAGATATAACTCAAGTGGAATCTTTTCCTTGTTCTAAAAAATAAGGTTCAGACTCGAAGTAAGTCCATAACTTCATGATGACTTGATGCAAAATGGACTAGAAAAGTGTGATCTAAGAAAAAATGGCTTTCCTAATAATATCACTCAACTAGGTGTCACAAGTTGTCTAAATACAAGCTCTATTTACCCAAAGAGTCACACTCACTAATTTGGGAGTATCTCAGACTTTACTTTACCCCCTTAAAATATGATGATCAATAAATGCATTCACACGTGCATTTTCATTAGGGTGCACAATACAGACAACTGTTGAATCTAACTTGTAATGTAAAATCTAGTCAAGTGGGTAAGCGGAGCGCTTCCTATTTCATCCACGAGGTTACTCAGCGGTAGATTACTTAAGGGTTCCTAGAACCACCCCCATTTTTGTAGCTTAAGGTGTTATGACTAAAGGGGTTATGTTCTAGTTGAGTGAGATAGGGACGTACCCTTTTCCCAAACCTGCAATACATTGTGATGTGGAGTGGTGTGTTTTTTTATCTTGCTTAACTTAATGTGTTTTAAGTAGCACACCGTTTGGCAACCTGCATGAAAAACATGTATTAGAAGGTTTCATTTTTTTGAACTCCTGTTCTTTTACAAGAATTATGCCCTACACATATGGAGTTAGTAATTTTACACCAAAAACGATGATATCAAGAAAGAGATTTTGCTTGTTGCTTTTTATTCCTAAGATCACCAAAAAGGTGCGAAGGAAGAGCATACACAATCTGAAAAACTCCACTAAAATAAGCCTTATCGGAAAATAATTTAAGCATGTTTTTCAAAATATAGAGTTCGTTTTAAGCTAATTTTGAAAGGTTAATCTAATTACGAAGCGTAAAATAAGTGTTTTTGAAAGTGATAAGAAGGTTTTTAGAAGTTTTGCTAATCCCCAAGATCACCTAGAAGGTATGAGGAGAGAGCATACACACTTCAAAAAATATCTTTCTGACTAAGAAAATGAAACATTTAAACCATGTTTAGTTAAAAAACCCAAAAGAAACCTGCAATCATTTGTTAGAGCCTACAAACAACCAGAAAAATGTGAACAAATTGATCTTACAGCTCAAAGAGAAAAAAATAATTTTTAACTCAGACACCTACACATCTAAAATGATGCATGTGTGCATCCCAACCAATGGATATGCACTTCCAAACCAATGGGGACATGTGGCATAAAATTATGAAAGTAGAGGTTCCAACACCTATGCTGGCCAAAACATAGGTACACTAGGGTTTCAACGAGAGACGTCTTGCAATTTGACGGATACACCTGATAAGACAAAAATGAAAATCAACACAGTATGTTAAAAAACACTAGCACATCCTGAGGCATGGGTACGTACCTGATAGTCAATGAGAGATTCTTGTAGTTTGAATGGATATATTGCCCTTTGTAAATGACCTATCAGTGGAAAATATGACTAGATAGATTAGGTGTGTGGCCAGTTTGACGGGTGCGCTAGGGTTTCGACATGGAGAGGCTCCCCTCCAGGACACCTACGCGTACCACCTGAAAAAACCTATGCACAATTCGTAGAAATGAAAATTTTCAACAGTCAAACTTGTTAGTTGTTACTTAAAGAAACCTATTTCTAGTTTAAACCCACAAAATATGCATGAAGAATGAATGATTTAGCTTACCTAAAAAATGAAATCATGTAAATAACAAGTTGTTTCTCCTAGAACGCATGAAAGTGAACTTAAAAAGATTGGAAAAGGCTCCTAGAGGACAATGGAGTATGTCCCACTGGGTGTGCCAAATGTGTGTAATGAAAATTTATGTTAAAGCTATGAAGATGGGGTAAGAATATGGATAATAAACGCCAAAATATTTGGAAAAACAAATCAAATCACCATCAGGTTAGAGATAAACAAGAGATACCTATTTGCATGCATATATAAAGCTTGAAACAAACAATCACTCTCTAAACATGACTATATTAGTTCTCTATTCCATGAAAGCTATCTACAAATGAACCTATTAAAACTCTAGTAATCAGTTATGTGTTTTTTGGATGTTTGAAAAGCTTAAGAATGGAGGCTCACCATTAATGGCTTCTCCCATTTACCTAAATCTTTGAAAAGAATTATCAAATAACAAGTAAATAGCTCAAATAACTCTTAAATGACTCTAAAAATACTCAAGTGTGACCTAAATCAGAAATGATATGAGAGAGAGAGTTCTTAGGAAAAGGTGGGAGGGGTATCCCTCTATTTATAGTTTTTGGTTTGGAGAAAAAGGTGTTTCAAATGCATGTGGGACTAGAAAGGAGTCAAAAAGGTGATTTTTTAGAAAATCACAGTGGAAGGTGTTAACTAGATTTAGAAAGCCAAGTGATTATCTGGAGGGTGAGATATTTGTTTAGAAATTCAAACTCTCCTTAGAAAGTCAATAAGAGGGTTAATTAACCTAAACAATGTTAATTAAAAGGGGAAAACAAGCTTATACAAGCTGGTTAGTGAGGGATTAGCAGATTTAGAGTGGTTTATAAGAGGTTAGAAAGGGTGATTTACTGGACGTAGTGTAGTAAATTTATATGAGACTAGGATAGTTATTATGATATTAGTAATAAGATCATGTAGACCAAATTATAGGTGTCTACATTTGGCCCTCTTTGAGGTGATGTGTACGACATTACTTCAAAGAAAGTAGACACGCATGAACAAGTAGAAAAAATTGAAGGGTAGAAGAAAAATTAGTAGGATGAAGGATTCCCCCTCGAGTGTCGATGGGGTGATGGAGGAACAAGATCGATGATCGAAAGAGAGAATGAAAGAAAGAACAATGTGAAGAGAAGGGAGATAAAATAGAAAAATAACAAGAAGAATGGAATTTGAGCTATCCACAAGGTATTGCTATAGAAACAATTCTTATTCATCATATTGCTAGTAATCTTCATCGGTCCTTATTAAAATATAAGCATATGACATTGGTTTGGAGAAAAAAGTGTTTTGGATGCATGTGGGACTAAAAAGGAGTCTAAAAGGTGATTTTTAGAAAAGCACAATTGGGAGGTGTGAACTGGATTTGGAGAGCCAAGTGGCTATTTGGAGGGTGAGATATTTGTTTAGAAAGTGAAACTCTCCTTAGAAAGTCAATAAGATGGTTAATTAACATAAACAAGGTTAATTAAAGGGGAAAACAAGCGTATATAGAAGTTGGTTAGTGAGGGATTAGCAGATTTAGAGGGTTTAGAAGAGGTTAGAAAGGATGATTTAATGACGTAGTGTAGTAAATTAATACAAGACTAGGATAGTTAGTATGATCTTAGTAATAAGATCATGTAGACCAAATTATAGGTGTCTACATTTGGCCCTCTTTGAGGTGACGTGTACGACATTACTTCAAAGAAAGTAGACACGCATGAACAAGTAGAAAAAATTGAAGGGTAGAAGAAAAATTAGTAGGATGAAGGATTCCCCCTCGAGTGTCGATGGGGTGATGGAGGAACAAGATCGATGATCGAAAGAGAGAATGAAAGAAAGAACAATGTGAAGAGAAGGGAGATAAAATAGAAAAATAACAAGAAGAATGGAATTTGAGCTATCCACAAGGTATTGCTATAGAAACAATTCTTATTCATCATATTGCTAGTAATCTTCATCATCGGTCCTTATTAAAATATAAGCATACGACATTGGTTTTGGAGAAAAAAGTGTTTTGGATGCATGTGGGACTAAAAAGGAGTCTAAAAGGTGATTTTTAGAAAAGCACATTGGGAGGTGTGAACTGGATTTGGAGAGCCAAGTGGCTATTTGAAGGGTGAGATATTTGTTTAGAAAGTGAAAACTCTCCTTAGAAAGTCTATAAGATGGTTAATTAACATAAACAAGGTTAATTAAAGGGGGAAAACAAGCTTATAGAAGTTGGTTAGTGAGGGATTTAGCAGATTTAGAGGGTTTAAAAGAGGTTAGAAAGGATGATTTAATGACGTAGTGTAGTAAATTAATACAAGACTAGGATAGTTAGTATGATATTAGTAATAAGATCATGTAAGACCAAATTATAGGTGTTTACATTTGGCCCTCTTTGAGGGTGACGTGTATGACATTACTTCAAAGAAAGTAGACACGCTATGAACAAGTAGAAAAAATTGAAGGGTAGAAGAAAAATTAGTAGGATGAAGGATGCCCCCTCGAGTGTCGATGGGGGTGATGGAGGAACGAGATCGATGATCGAAAGAGAGAATGAAAGAAAGAACAATGTGAAGAGAAGGGAAATAAAATAGAAAAATAACAAGAAGAATGGAATTTGAGCTATCCACAAGGTATTGCTATAGAAACAATTCTTATTCATCATATTGCTAGTAATCTTCATCATCGGTCCTTATTAAAATATAAGCATATGACATTGGTTTGGAGAAAAAAGTGTTTTGGATGCATGTGGGACTAAAAGGAGTCCAAAAGGTGATTTTTAGAAAAGCACATTGGGAGGTGTGAATTGGATTTGGAGAGCCAAGTGGCTATTTGGAGGGTGAGATATTTGTTTAGAAAGTGAAACTCTCCTTAGAAAGTC
Source organism: Taxus chinensis (assembly GCA_019776745.2). Taxonomy (NCBI): domain Eukaryota; kingdom Viridiplantae; phylum Streptophyta; class Pinopsida; order Cupressales; family Taxaceae; genus Taxus; species Taxus chinensis. The sequence continues at coordinate 977,054,068 of CM034146.1, read as the reverse complement.
AATAAGATGGTTAATTAACATAAACAGGTTAATTAAAGGGGAAAACAAGCTTATAGAAGTTGGTTAGTGAGGGATTAGTAGATTTAGAGGGTTTAGAAGAGGTTAGAAAGGATGATTTAATGACGTAGTGTAGTAAATTAATACAAGACTAGGATAGTTAGTATGATCTTAGTAATAAGATCATGTAGACCAAATTATAGGTGTTTACATTTGGCCCTCTTTGAGGTGACGTGTATGACATTACTTCAAAGAAAGTAGACACGCATGAACAAGTAGAAAAAATTGAAGGGTAGAAGAAAAATTAGTAGGATGAAGGATGCCCCCTCGAGTGTCGATGGGGTGATGGAGGAACGAGATCGATGATCGAAAGAGAGAAGGAAAGAAAAGAACAATGTGAAGAGAAGGGAGATAAAATAGAAAAATAACAAGAAGAATGGAATTTGAGCTATCCACAAGGTATTGCTATAGAAACAATTCTTATTCATCATATTGCTAGTAATCTTCATCATCGGTCCTTATTAAAATATAAGCATACGACTGGGGTGTAAAATGACATGAAAATCCAAGATACAAACAACATCCCATTGCTATAAACAATCACTTCAAACCACCGCTCTTTTGATCTTCTAATTGCACATATGAATGGGAAACTGGGATAATATAAGAACTCGAATTCTATGCTTCCTGGAGCACTTACTATATTTGGAACAAGGGGGTTACTATTTTTAGTAAGTGGAAATTTCCATCCTTTTCAGATCCACTAATGAGATTAGCTTTTAAGGTTACCCCAGTGTACACTGCTTCTTCCTAGAATTCTCTTCTATATGGCTTACTAATTATAGAAAGTGACCACATAGGAAACTTACTATTTTTAGTAAGTGGCCATTTTTACCATTTTCGGCACTGATCGATAAATTTTACCTTCCGATTATCCTTGGTGCACATTATTTTTTCCGCAATTGCTTCTGGTGATGACTTACCAAAAATAACAAGTGCCCATGTAAGAAGGCTTACTATTTTTGGAAAGTGCATTTTCAGGCCTTGGTTTATGACAAATCCTGATATGGGTTTTTTCTCTACAATTCTCTTCCATAATTTCAAGCCAGACTGGTTGTTAGATTAAGAGATTTTAAAATTATAAATTTTGCCATGGGAAACTTGGGGTTTCTTTGTTGCAAAAAATATAGCCCATCCATGTGATCTATTTCTTTGGGAGATTCAAGGTTCCTAGGAAACTAAATGTTTGCAAAAGTGACACTTTGATTCATTTAGTTGTTTGTGAGATATGATCGAACCTCCTTCACAGACTTCAGGGTTTTCTGGTATGATTTTCCCATTTTTGTTCTTTGTGAATCTAGTTTTTTTCTCTTATTTTTTTTTCTTCAGATCATGGGGCATGAAAAATATTGTTTTAGTATGAAAAAATGTTGGAGAAAGATTTGGAGAAATTCCAGCAGCATTCTGACAACATGTGGAGGGCGTGGGGGATGAGAATGTAAAAAATGGCTAAGTCTCTTAGTTTATATAGCATGAAATGTGAAGCGAAAGGGTGGGGCACATTTTTTTGCAACTCACGTCCCTTTTCAAAGGGGACAATAGGTGCAAGAAAATAGGCCTTTCCCCTGGCTTGACAACTTTCATGCATGCATGGGTAGGTAGGTGAGCAAGTCAAACTGGTCAACAGGGGCTACAAGGTGAACACCGAGTCATATGGATGACCAAAAGGCTAATTGGGGGGAGGGAATTTTTTTTTTCACCTCATGTTCCTTTGTTAAGGTGTAATAGGGACAGTCAATTATGCCTTAACTTTAGCTTGACATGTGTCTAGGTTTGAAAATGACTAAGTACCGAAGAGTGCACCTTGAGAGCTGACTTGAGAAGGTCATTACTTGAGCTCCCAGATGAGTTTTAAGGAACTTACTTATATGATTTGGCATGAAAATGAATTTTTGATAAGAATGGAGAGGTTCCCAAGACTTTATTCTGACTAAAAGACCTCTCAAAACTCTTTTTTTCTCGTGATTTCCCACAGTGCATGAGAAGAATGATTTGTCCTAAGAAATGCATAGTGCTTGAAGATGATTTATTTTTCCACCATGTAGGGGACTGAAATTTATTTCCAATGATATATTTTTGGCTCTTAAATCATTCTGGAGCTCTTAGAGTCATTCCTTGAAGATCAAATGCTTTTTTCTGTGTAAGCTCCTTTAGGCCCAAAAACTCGCTTTCCGTGAAGTGGCTCCTAAACGCTTGAAACTTCCTAGATTTTTCCTAAATTAGTTCCTTAATGTTCTTAGCTCCTAGATTCACCTTCATGATTTAAATGATCCTCCTGTAATGCTTTGGTGATGGTGTGCCTAGCTTAGAAATTCTGATGGAATCCCTTTCTAAGTTTTTTGCAAACCTGCCTTGAAAACCACTGCTCCAAAGGTACTTTAATGATTTTGGATTTCCTAAATCACCTAGGGGGGCTGATGAAACCAAAAATGGAATATCAAAGGATAATATTAGACTAGGCACTAAGGGGTAGGTTGATCTGGGGGTTACCAGAGAGGTATAACATGCAAATTTTAACACTAGGGTATAGTTGTCCTATTTTCGTGTGAATTTTGCCCATGCAAAAACACAAGACAACAACTGGCTCTAGCTTGGGGACACATTATGGATCAATATCCACGAAGACATGATGTGAGAAGTCCCAAAATCTCAATTTTAGACTTGACTAGTTCCTTATCCATTGGGCTACATAGAGTTACTCAAAAATATGGCTAGAAGAAGAACACACACACACACACACAAAAGGAAAAAAACATACGACACATGGAAAGGAAAGAACACACAAAAAGGAAAGAGAAACACACCTAAAAATCACCTATTGTATAGATATTGGGGACAACATACTTTCATTTCTTGTATAATTTGTGATATTGCCCACTACGGGGAAATTCCAATGGTATTCTATCTAGATATGATAAATAGAAAGATATTTCTCCACATGATTCCCGTATCTAGAATGGCCCAAGCCATAATGATTTGAACTTTTCATGGCTACCCTTTGGATCTCTCCACTTGTCCCAGAGTAGGACAATATCTCTGAATTTAAACTCACAGGCCTTCACCTTTTTATCGAATAATTTCTTCACCTTCATGTGATGGTCATTGATCATATCCACTACTTTGCATTTGTCTTCTTCAAGTTTCTCAAGGAAAATAATCCCTTTATCAATGATGTCATGCTACTTTTCATCATCCACTATTTGAATCAACTTAAACACTGACATCTCTATCATTACTGTAATCTCTATCTTTATCATGTACAAAAATTGGAATGGAGACATGCCTATGGCCTTCTTTGGTGTTATCCTGTCTGCCCATAATGCATCATATAACTTCTTGTGCCAGTCCCTTTGATTATATTCTACCAACTTGTGGACAACGGTCACAATATTTTTATTACTAGACTTCACTTAACCATTCCCTTGCAGGTAATAGTCAGATACGTGTGACAGTGAGATTTCATACCCGTAGAAAAACTTGGTTAGCTCCTTTGAAGAGAAGTATGTGGTGTTTTACAACATGATCATTTGAGGTACACTGAAACATACAATGATATTAAATGAATTTACAAATTGTTTTGGTGTTAACTTGTTTCACTGAAATGGCCTTCACCCATTTCGTGAAATATTACATCATTGTGAGCACATAAGAGTGACCCACACTTAAATGAATATTTAGAATTCCAATGAAGTCAAGACCCCACTGTTGAAATGGTTCTTTAATCGTCACCAGTCTGAGAGGAAGTGTGGAAAGCTATGGTCTCCTTACAAACTATTGACATGCTTCATATTTAGATACCCACTCTTGAGCATCTACGAATAGATTCGGATAATAATATCTACCATGAAGGATTTTATGGGCTGTCACAATTAATGAGAAGTATCCTCCACAGGATTGATTATGGTATGCTTTCAGAAGTTGTTCTTGTTGTGCTTTGTCCATGAATTTGAGAAAATAACCATCTAATCCCCTCTTATAAAGGGCATGATTCCAAATGATGTACTTACTTACCTTCAAATTGATAGTACTCCATTGTTTTAATCCAGGTGAGGAGGGCATTCACCGTAGGTCAAGAATTAAGTGATCTTCATATACCATTCATCTGTTGTGCTAAAAAAAAGGACATGAGGAAAGTCTTTGAAGAATTTGGAACAAGAGAATTCTTTTTCACCATGACGAGCCTTGAGAGCCTCATCTTTAGCCATCAATATGCACAGGTCGTTTCCCCTCACCAAATTAGAAGGATTGATCTCAAAATCGTACTCCTAGATTCTTGCTACTCAGTTTTATCTCTTGGATCTAGGATCTTGCTAAGTGAGGATGGATTTGATGGCTGACCTAGGTACCATGACTATGGTGTGAGAATTGAGAGTTTAAAATCTAAATTTCTTTACCACCTTTTACCACTACATAAGTATGCTTCTCCAATTGATTGTACTTAAATTCATGTTTTTTCAGTGGCACACTCATGAAGGCTATGGGAGCTTCTATACCTTCTTCATTATTTTACACAATATGGCTGATATTGTATGTTCTAAAGCGTCGAAATATGAGATGAAGTCTTTATAAAAATACGGTCATGCCAAAGTGGCAGATTTTTATATTGCTTCCTTTATTAAATCGAATGTCATCTTTCCTTCTTTTCCCCACTTGAAACTTACCCGTGGCTTCATCATAACTGTTATGTGTGGTGAATTCAAAAAGTTTAGAAATAAAGCACCTCAAGAAATTGACCTTTTCAAAGAAGGTATGCACACCATTTTTGCTTGTAGGCAATGAAAGATCTTGGATAGCCTTTATTCTTTCAGGATCAATTTTTTCCCCATCCTTGTTCACTATGTGTCTAAGGATCTTACCTTCGGTGACCCCAAAGATGCATTTATTTAGATTTAGGGATATACCATGCTTTCTACACCTTATGAGTACATGCTCCAAATGATGAATATGATCTCCTCTCTTTTTTGAGAAGACAGTCATGTCATCCAAGTATATCACAATGTAGCACTTTAAATATTTGAATGCAAAATCCATTACTCACTGGAAAGTCACTCCTATGTTGATTAGGCCAAAAGGCATCCGACTGTAGGAAAAAGTGCCCCAAGGAATGGTGAAGGTTGTTTTGGTTCTATCTTCCTTTGCAACTTTAATTTTACTATACCTCGAAAATCCGTCAAGCAGTGAGAGAATTTCGGACCCCGTGATAGCTTGTAAGATGTGGTCCATGGCCAAGAGAGGATAGTTATCTTTCAAGGATGATTTGTTTAGGTTACGAAAAATCAACAGAGATCCTTATCTGCTTGTTCTTATTCCACACCAGAAAAATGTTTTTTACCCATGTAGAATGGTGGATAGGGAAGATGATCCTTGCATTTAATATTTTCCGCACCTCCTCCTTGATTGTATCAATAGTTTTTGGATTATAGAGCCTATGATTATGGCTGAAATGATTTGATTCTGACTTCAAGTGGATGGAGTAATGTATTTATTTAGGTTGAAGGTTTTGAGTTCATCATACAAATAAGCCAAGGGATATGAATACTTCTTCAAGAGTGAGATTTATCTCCTATTCTCCTCAGGTGATCAACATTTACCGATGCTTACCATTCTAGGCTTCTCTAGAGTTCCAATATTTTATTTTTTGAACTCGGAGGTACACCTTGAAGATTGTTTTACTCTACCTTTGATGAAACAATCATGCTCATCAAAGAGATCTTCTAGTGACACTAGGCCTCTAGGGATTTTGTTTCTTGTAAGCTTGAGTACTCCTTCATCCATCCCTTCGATTCCTTCTTTATCTTCTTCAGTCACCGAATCCCTGTGTGGATTCTTTCTCACCTCAAAAAAGAGGCTATTGAAATTATATATCTGTTACAAGAAGGCTAGAGGATGATTATCATCATTGAAGACTTTCCATTGATTTGCATTATTAGGCACGCTTGGTATGAAAACCATCTCAATGGTCACCTTATCTTTTCCAAAGGATGGATGTGGCATCACTAAGGAAGCTAACACAACTAGAGAGTTAGATATTTAATTATGTTCTCAAGGGATGGATTGGATAGAAAAAGCATCAAATGATTCAATGTAGTCTCATATCCTGTTTCTATAATGCTTGAGCCTTGGAGTTTTTAATTGGTATTGCTTATTTACCTATTTTACTATCACTTCAACATCACCAAAACAACTCAACTACTTGATTTTCATTTCTTCAACAACACTTATTCCCAGAAGGATGGCTTCGTACTCTGTCATGTTATTTTTATTATCAAATTATAGTTTACGGATGAGTACTCCTTCATCCATCCCTTTGATTCCTTCTTTATCTTCTTCGGCCACAAAATCCTTGTGTGGATTCTTTCTCACCTCAAAGAAGAGGCTATTGAAATTATATCTCTGTTATAAGAAGGCTAGAAGATGATTATCATCATTGAATAATTTTCAGTGATTTTCATTATTAGGCACGCTTGGTATGAAAACCATCTCAATGGTCACCTTATCTTTTCCAAAGGATGGATGTGGCATCACTAAGGAAGCTAACACAACTAGAGAGTCCAGATCTTTAATTATGTTCTCAAGGGATGGATTGGATAGAAAAAGCATCAAATGATTCAATGTAGTCTCATATCCTATTTCTATAATGCTTGAGCCTTGGATTTTTTACTTGGTATTGCTTTTTTACCTATTTGACTATCACTTCAACATCACCCAAAAAAACTAAACTACTTTAATTTTCATTTCTTCAACAACACCTATTCCCCAGGAGGATGGCTTTGTTTAGAAAGGCTACTGTCAAACTCCATTGTCCACAATTGGTTTTTCTTCGTCCTTTGTGAGGAGAGGAAAATTATCATCCCTTTCTAAAGTGAAGAAGTAATTACCTAACCCACTATCTTAAAACAAGATGTTCACTCTAGGATATTTTGACTTATGTATTGTGTATTTCATCTTTCATACTGATAAAAAACTTCTTCATTTCTCCCTTCACTGGGATGGTCGCAGAGGACCAATCCATCTTGATTTCACCACCCAAGTCCCTACAAAATATTTTTCTTAGTAAAATCCTGAAAGATGTTGGAATGTCCACCACTAGGATAATGAGCAACACTTTCTTTTCTGGAAAATCTTCCAGAGACACTTGAGCATACTTTATTCTACCCACCAATGGCAACTTCTTTGGATTCCATGGAATAACAAGATTTGTTATTCCAAGTCAAGGTGAGTCCTAAGGAGTTTTATACTTTGATGGGCATCACGTTTTCAGAGGCTCTAGAATCTAGGATATAGTTGTTTAGTTGGTAGCCTTTGACCAAAAGGGATAGGTAGAAAGGTTCTACCTTATTAGTCTTGGAGGCGCTAAGTGCTAGCATATTTTAAGAGGGAGGTGTGGACGGGGAAAGGAGAAAATATTTAGTATTGGGGTTTGTAACATGAGATTTTGGGGTACCTTTTTAGATAGTTTCAAAAAAAAATTTCAAACTGAGCGGGATGTGTTTGTAAATATTCCATCTTTCTGATTTGAAGTTTAGTTCTATTTGCATTTTCAACATAATTGAATGGAGATTTGGAGAGTGAAGATGACATTCTTAGAACAGTATTGGTTTTACATTACGAGGATGATGCTTCTGTAGGAGCTTGGGTCTCTTTAATGGATGTGGTAGTAGGTTTATGAGGGAGATTAGCTGGTTTAACTTGAGCCTTATTAGATTTAGCCGAGGTAACATTGGTTGAATGAATATTCCTAGGAATATATTTTCAAACTAGGGGATGTACTAGAGGACTTACTTAGCGTAGTAAATGGATTCCTAGTTACCAATGGATTTGGTTTCTCCTTAGCCGAGTTCATTAATGGTGGTAACCGGTGATCCTATGCTAATGATTTTATTCTGTGGGACTTTAGTGGGAGGGTCCTTATTTCTTTTTCTTTGCAGTGGATACCAAAGATGAAACGTCTTTCTTTGAATGTGCCCAAGTGAACACTATGCATGATAAAATTGGTGCTTCTTCATCATCATCATCTTTGCTTGCTGAAACATAATAAAAAAGGCCATTTTGCATATCACCATCAACTTCTTTGACCTCATGGTAGTTTCCATCATTACCATCTTATTCTTATTTAGGTTATTCTATCTCTACTTACTCTTCTAGTTCTTCAACATCACATTCGACATTGAACGATGGTTCATTAATAGAGAGCCGTTGAGGAGGTGGGGTGATTCTTAGCCAATTAAGAGGATTTAGCTTTCTCGGTGCGTTTCTCATGGTGATATGAGAAACCTATTTCTTCAAGGAAATCATGTCATTAGGCATCTTTTGGATCATTAGATCAGTGAGAGTTGAGCCCAAACTTTGACCTTTATGTTTTCCAATATGGCCCTTTACTTTTCTAGACAAGATTAAGTCATCTTTTGTCTCGATCACATAATCTTGTGCTTCTTTCAAATCCCTAGGTTGGGATATCCTAAGGAAGAAAACACCTTATGGTGGTAGAGAAATGATATATAATATTTTCAGATTGTTATCCGGAGGCACGACATCTTCAAGGATCCTTCTGATTATCTGGTTATACTTGGCTATGAAATCTCGCATAGAGTAAGTAGGCTCCTTATTCATTTACACCAATTGGACCAAGAGATCATAAAAATATTATGTAGTTTTCAATATGTGCTGAAATTTTGTTTTTATATCTTCCCAGCAAATGATAGATCTTGTGGGTAACATATCAAACCATTCGACAACATTTTCCTGTAATGATTCCATGACCAATCAGATGGACATGTCCTCATGCTCAACATGCAATAATCCACAAGAGGTTATGAAGGCTTCTATGTGCTTTTCGGGGAGTTCAGAAACGTCTCCTCTGAATTTTGGAAAGCTCTTCCTTGATCCTCATGGTATCTCATTAAGTGGTTGTGGAAGTGAAAATGGACCAGTATTTCTACCCCATGGTATATTTGGTCTGTGTTCTTCTCTATCTGTCATTTCATTCTTGAATCTAGCTTCAAACATTTCTAGGGTTGTGGCTTCAACTATTTATGTTGCATCTACTTCTACTTGAGCTATTTCATTCTCTTCAATTTCAAATATTATCTCAGCTTCTGTAGACAAAAAATATGCACTTTGGGTATTATTTAGTCCTGGTCTCATAATATTATTCATATGGTTTTTGAGTGAAGAAAGTACTAATTAATCCATGACATTTGGCCATTTTACTTTGCTTTTTGGAGTCATTGCCAACCTTCATCACATACTTTCCCAATCTATTTTTGTCATTTTGCATCATTCTACCTCTGATTGGGGCACCCGACCCCGTACTGGGGTGCCATAGGTCCCCTAGTACCATTCAGGGAAATTTGAGCCTCTTCCTACTTTACCTCCATATTTTGGGCACTTTCTAGCCATTTGGGATTTCCATATTTTTAGTGGTTGGCATTTTTAGGATTAATTACAAAATTAGAACAAGAGAACCATATAAATATAAATTTATGAGACCATAATGAGGGACCAAATAGTAAGGACTACTATCACCACCTAAGGTTGCATCCATCAAAGGCTCCATTTGCATTGATCTAGCTCCATCACAAGGCATAAGGTTGGTTCATCTACATCACACTACATAGGAGGGAAGTTTATTATATTCCATCCACCATTTTATTACATTTCTACAAATAGTTATTGCTGGCTACTTTCACAAAGTGCGACTGGAACAAGAGCACCTAGGCCATAATTACACACACACACACAAAACTACATCAGGTCTAAGATGTAGTGAAATACTCAATTATTAAGTCCACCATTGTGGCTGCTAAGGATAGTCTGACCCCTTCATATGCATCTTTCCTTTTTAGGGATTTGATGCTCATTTTGGGGTTTTGTAGGTGATTCCTTATTGTAGGTATTACTATGACATCTAACATAGTTCTACGAAGCTAGTGTGATAAGAAGAGAACACAGAAAAACATCCAATGACACCTCATAGGAGGGTTTCAAATTATTTCCGCGGACTCAGGTGCCCAAATCTTAGACTAGGGCACCCACGGGCGCCCCTGTCCCTCTCTAGGTGCCCTAGTCTAGTCAAAGATCTTAGATCTTTGTTTTCTCAGGATTATATGTGATCGTTTCCTCCTCCTATTTTCTTGGTTCACACTGTGACACTGTCCATCACCTTTGTCGATCCAGCTAAGGTCTTCCTAACCCTCTTTTCTCATTAGGGTTTTACATTTCTATTTATTTAGTTGCTTGGGTCACTTTATTTACATACTTAGTTGTGATTTACTGATGTTCTTAATATTAGATTAACTTAGAATTATTCCACCATTTCAGTTAATCATTTTGGTGAACCCATACTCCATCTTCAGGCTTATAGAATCCTCACTCTTTTTCATCTTAGAGTCTAGTCATCATGAGTATCTCAATAAATGATGATTTGCTTACAAACCTTGATTTAAGGCTTAGAGTCCAACACATTTTTTCTAGTACTCGCATTTGTGCTGATATGCATATGGACTCATTATATTAAACTCTTGTAGATGCATTTTCTCAACACATAACATTCCAATCTAATCCTCTTGATGATGTTCACGCTTTTGACAATGACCCACCTTTGTATATCATGTGTCATATTCAAAATGTAGGTTTCAAATGCACTTTAATTGATAATGGATCTAAATTCAACCTATGTCCTATGTCATTCCTTGAGAAGATAGGACTTTATTCTCATGATGTTATTCCATATTGTCTTTCCCTGTGTGCATATGATGGTTTCGTTCATCCATGTGTTGGTCACATTACATTACCTATTACTGTAGGACCCAAAATTGTTAACACAATGTTCTTTGTCATTGATTTCCTAATATACTACAACTATTTTTTTGGTAAGCCATGGATTCATTCCATGTAAGATGTTACTTCTACCATATACCATTGCGTTAAGTTTCTCCATGAAGGCATTGAATATACTATTCTTTGTGAGTGTGACCCATTCCATTATTGCGACTGTGACCCTAATACTAGTCTTCCTATTCCATGTACTAATACTACAAATGATCCTCAACCTATGGATGAACCACCTTAATTACCACCACCTGAAGGTGTCATTTGTGTGATAGATGCATTCTCTTTTACGCCACCTTCTACTACTACTGCTACGATTCTTTATCAGGGGCATGTCCAGTCTATGGACGTCACTCTATCACCTACACCTTTACTAATATCACCTTCACTAGCATGCCCGCCATTTACTTGCACAATTTTCATGAATGATTCATATTGGGAACATATTCCATTTAATCCTACTTGTGATGACAACATTTTCTCACGTGATTGTCTAGCTCGAATTGGTTTCAACTTTGAGGACCTCTATCCTCTTGTACATGCTCCTCATCTATATTATGGCTTCATCACTATTACTGCTGCTTATGGATTGTGTGTCTTCCATCTTACAATCTATCTATCATGAATTCCTTGCCCTTCTCCACTCACATTAGGGAAACCATTGTTTGATTACATTGGGACATTGTAGATCCTGATCATACACACATATCTTTTCCCATGCTCTTTGGTCGTGTCTTTATTTGTAATAGTTCCTTTCTTGGCTATACACATAATATCACTCATTGGTATGTGCATGGTTGTCCACTTCCTCCATTCATTGATGAAGAATATTCCATGGGTATGTAAAATTTGTGCCTTAATGGCTCGTTAAGAGATTAACCTGACACTATTGCATATCAAGTAACCAATGCTTATACATTCGACTACGACCTTGAAAGTGATGATCTTCTAGTTGGCATTACATGGTTACACCTTTCCTTTTCCACACTTGAGGGGCATATCATTCACACACCCCCAACCTAAAATCATCATACATCACAACACAACATACTTATATCATGTGCATATCACATCCTCATCACATTGCATGCTCAACACACTCACACTAACATAGTCATTACCTAATGACACAACTTTGTGCTTCAGTTCACACTTGATTGTTGAGGGCTACATACTATACATGAACCCCACACACTATACATACTACACACTGCATATCTTTACATATCTTACAATATATGTCACATTTTTCATCTTACTTACCATATATCATTACTGTTTCATCTATACATCATACATACTCTGCACATTATACTATTATTCATCACATATATATCACACGCATATCGTTTATGAGTCTAGAATCATATACTACTCATCCTACATTGCATGCAATCTAACATTATTATACTATCTACACATCTTGCACACTATACATTGCATTTTATCCATCTTGAACGGTCATTTCTTATCATCATACATACTACATATTCTTCTATGCTCTGCACACACTACCCTATGATGTAATCTAGTTCCTCCATCCATACTCGAATGCCGAGGGTTTACAAATCAAATGGACCTTATCATACTCACATGTTCATCATTCAACCTTCTACCATGTAACATTACTAGGTTAGTGACATACATTAGAGGCTAAATGGTCACCTATTCCTACATCTTGTAGTGGTACACGCTTTAGGATACATCATCACTCCCTCTATTCATCTAATAATGATATACAATTTAGGATACATCATAACACATTCATCTCTAGGTTTCATATCATCAACACACATATACAATCATCACAACGTGTTAGACACAATACATACTACGACCATTTACTGATGACACACTCTCATTTTTGGTTCATTCTTGATTGTTGAATGAGCATACTAAATGAACCTCATTGCATACAGTTCCATTCACTTGAGGGGAACTCATCTCATATCATCCATATTGCATTCCATTCCATCCATCCACAACATGTTACATATCTTGGTTACTTTTACTCTTTCTTACATTTTCTCGTATATGTTTACTTTATTACACATGCTAGCTAGATCTCTTGTATGTCAATATCTCTAGCATACACACATGAATGTTCACACCTTTCTCTATTTGTGATCACAAATAAAAGTATCTTACATGCATCATGGATGTTCACCTTCTACAAATCATACAATAGTTATTGGGGGCATCCACATTCGTAGACTACATGTGTTGTTGTTTCATTTTGTACTTAGCACTTTTCATTACATGGCTATACATGCTTTTGACATATAGGTTATCCTTTTATCATGCTAACGGGTGCTTCATGTGTAACATTTGTTTGTAGGATAATTTAATTCTATTGCTATATGTTTTGTTTTCCTACTATTGTTTGTCTCGTGTTTGTTATTGTATGCAGGAATCACCCTATAATTGGTGTGCACACTTATTTTTTGTAAGAAAAAATTACAACCTTGAGTGTCTTGCGACCTCATGCATGATGTCCCATGTTTGAAACCTGATTTGGAGGTCTATGGTTGTATTCTTACATGTTTACTTGCATTTTAGCTTATAAATTGTTTTCATATTGTACACTTGCCTTTTACATGCATGTTTGTTCGTACTGACACTTGTTTATAGCCACTTGTTTATGTGTGCCTTGGTTTCTACCAAGCGCATTTCCTCTCCCCCTATAGGGCATGGTTTATGTGGTCAATCATCTTTTAGGGCCGCATCCTCCTATCTATGACGTTACATGTGCCCCTTAAGAGGGGGCATCATTTGGGGTTTTTCACATTACACAATGCTCTCTACTAGTATAGTTTAGTTCAATTATCTATCCTTGACATTGTGGGTTATACAGCGAGTGGGTTTAGACTAGTCTATGAACCTTGTACACAATAGATTTTACAGAACATGTTGTCCTGAGAATTCTAGGGAGTAGTTATAGGCTAGAGGATACATCGAATTTCCTCCCTACACTACTTCAGCCAACAATGTTAGATTGCCCAAAAAACTAGGTAGTACATATATCTCTTCACACTATTCCTAGCAAAGAAGTTATAGGTTTGAGAATAATGTAGCTTTCTCCCTACACTTCTTCGGCCACATTGGTGTGAGATCACCCAAAAACTCGTAGTTACAGGATATCCTTTTTTATACCCTTTTTATCATAATGGATTAGGTGCACATGTTCCTTTTACTTTTTCATACTTCCATTTACATGATTTTTACATATACATACGTATTTACATGCATTTTTACACACATATACATGCATATTTGACTACTTGATCATCTTATCCTTGTAGGTCCATCTATATGAGAAGCAAACAATCAACAAAAAAATGACATCAACAACAACAACATTTTGCGGTAGCACACACTTCATACTATTATGTAGGTACATTACACACATCGACAACTACACACACGTTTCTGCCCTAGGTTCACTCTTATCACTTTTTTATCCTTTGCATCTTTAGTTTCCATGCTCCATATTTTTTTCACTCTATGCTTTGTCTAGTCCTTCGAAACGCTTTCTAAATTACTCTACATGGACATTAGGTATGCATCTCTATCTACTTTATCTTACCGAGTGTTTCGCTCACCAACATTAAGTTGGGGAAAATGTAGACACAAAATCATGCACGTTGGGTATTATTTAGTCCCGGTCTCATACTATTCATATGGTTTTTGAGTGAAGAAAGTACTAATTAATCCACATCCTTTGGCAATTTTACTTTACTTTCTGTTGTCACTTCCGACCTTCAGCACATACTTTCCCAATCTGTTTTTGTGGTTTTGCATCATTCTACCTCTGACTAGGGTGACCGACCTCATACTGGGATGGGTTCCCTGGTCCCATTCAGGGTGCCCTCAGCCTTTTCCTACTTTACCTCCATCTTTTGGGAATTTTCTAGCCGTTTAGTCTTTCCATATTTTTAGTGGTTTGACTTTTTGGGGTTAGTTACAAAATTAGAACAAGAGAACCATATAAATATAAAGTTATGATACCATAACAAGGGACCAAGCACTAAACACTACTATCATCACCTAAGGTTACATCCATAAAATGATCCATTTACATCCATCTAGACCCATCACAAGGCACAAGGCTAGTTCATCTGCATCACACTTCATAAGAGGGAAGTTTATTCTATTCCATCCAATATTTTATTACATTTCTACATATAGTTATTGCTCACTACTTTCAAAAATTGTGACTAGCACAATAGCACCTAGGGCATGATTGCACACATACACATAGAACTACATCAGGTCTGAGACACAGTGTAATGCTCTGTTCATAAGTCCACGATTGTGGCCGCCAAGGACAGTCTGACTCCTTCATATACATATTTATTTTTTAGGGATTTGATGCTTGTCTTGGGGTTTTATAGGTGATTCCTTATTACATGTCTTGTAGTGACATCTGATGCAGTTCAACAAATTAAATGCGACAAGAAGAGAAAAAAGGAAAACATCCAATGACACCTCAGAGGAGGGTTTTTGGTTGTTTCCATAGACTCGGGAACCCATATCTCAGAGTATGGCACCCATAGGCACACCTATCCCTCTCTAGACACTCCAGTCCATCCAGAGAGCTCAGATCTATGCTTTCTCAGAATTATGTGTGATTGTTTCCTCTTTCTGTTTTCTTAGTTCACACTACGACACAGTCCAACACCTTCATTGATTCAACTAAATATCTTCCTAACCCTCTTTTCTCATTTGGGTTTTACATTTCTATTTACTTAGTTTTTTAGGTCACTTTCTTTACTTACTTACCCGTCATTTACTATTGTTATTAATATTAGATTGACTTAGAATTATTCCACCATTTCAGTTAATTAAATTTAGCTTCTTCTTTTCTTTCTCAAGATTTTTCTTTAGTTTCCACATCCATGAAATCTTCAAGATTCTCATTTAACTATGGAAACTCAACATCCAATGGATTCACTATGCTTGGGTTTCTAGAAAGGGAATTTTTTGGACGAAGGGGAGACCTTGAATTTCTAATCAACTCTTGTCTTCACTGAAGCTCTTCAATAATTGGATTAGTATGCTCTCCTTATCTTTGTAACCATGTGTACCTTCTATCAGCGAGTTTGAAAATATGAAATGATTTTAGGTCCTCCTTTGTGGTGCTTGAATTTGTCTTTTTCTTTCTAATTCTGCAGCACACTCTTCTTCAAGATCCAAAAATATCATGGCTATGAAGTAACGTGTGAAAATTTCTCTCCTATGCCAACTAGATTCTCTCAAATTAGAAGTAATATCCTCTTGAATATAGAACAATAAATCAGGTATTTCAACAGGAGGATTTCCTAGAATAGATATGGATATGATACATAGGATCTTGTGACTCTTTAAATTCTAGAATTTTAATTTTTGAACATTTTGATTTTTTTAAAAATTTTTTGAGGTCGTATTTCAGGTGTAGATGATGCCAAGTCTGCCCCTCGGTGGGTGCCAAAAACTATTGGCAAGAAATTTTTTAGGGTGGAAAAATATATGAATATCTTGCCAACGCTTCGGGAATTTAAGTCCCTCTACTTGTATGGTGGAGCTCTGTGTTTACATGCGTGTGAATTTTTTTTTGTGGTGGTCTTTTGACCGGGGATTCAACAGGGGCACTTCAATGGCCCTATGGAAAAACTAACAATTGCTTGTTAGAGAGGAATTTGCTTGGATAACGGAAAGGGGAGTGAGAAAAGGGAGAGTGATTAATGTCATAGGTAGAAAATCAGAATCTTACACCCATTAATTAGAGAGTTCCAACACACATAAATAAAAAGAAAATAACACTGCAAATGGCAACAAGACTGGTTAGGATTTATGAACACAAAGTATCAGTAAATCCTCCAATCAAAAAAGGATATAAAACCCTTCTTCTTGTATTGATTCTTGAGAAAAAATTATACATGGCAAGAATGGAAGAATGAAAAAGTGGGGAAATAGAAGAATTTGTTATCTCTTTGTTTCTTCACAAGTATCACTCTCTCATGAACTCACAAAAGGAACAATATTTTGGAAAGGGGAGGCCTTTACAATTTATATAATCTAGAACCCACCTTCATTACTACACCCTTCCTTAGGCTGGGCATCCTGCACTTGAGAGGTGTTTGTCATCATGGTTTTCTGTAATCCAATCTCGTGAGCCTCATGTGTAACATTCCAATTTTAAGACTTTAGAAACAAGGTTTTTTTTAATAATGTTCTCTATTTTAAATAATCATAATTTAGAACACATATTCCATGCCAATCAATCTCATAACATATAACCATATACAACTGTAATGACTCAGTGTAACACCAATCTCTCATTTCATGACTCGGTGAAACACCGATCTCTCATGTTAACTCATTGAATTGTATACTAGGTATACTCAGATCTCATAACCTTATCAGGGTGTTAAATGTTTTTTTTAAGAGGCCTATCTGGATACTTGTCACCAATATTCATCTAAAATCTTGCTTCTTAAAACTAGGTGACATAGGAAAATGTAACCAACAACTTGTGATACTTTGGCCAAAGATTTACAACATACTGTTCATGTTAATATTCCTAGATGGCATACCCATCAAATGTAATACATCCTTCACCCCACTTCATCTATTATCTAGAATGGTCTTCACTAATTCTTGTTAATCCAGTTGTTCAAGGTTTAACCCTAACCAAGGTTAGTAACATAGTCTAGTGTATAAGGCTACTCACAGTGACTAAGGGTACATAGACATAATCAATCGACCTAAGTCAATTACATGTGTCTAGTTATCCTAATTCGTCGTGAGTTTCCCCCGACACTAGATCATACTTCCAACCTAACCTAGGGTATAAATAAGAATAAGTCCAAGTTTATGTAGATATAGATGATTCAACTCTGAAGGGTGTCACAACATGTCAATTGCAACATAGTATCCTCATGAAGACCCAAGTCTTCACGAAGGTACGGTGTTTCAGTTGGCATGTGCCAACATCTGATAGAGTCAACCCATATGGATGAACATACCCAAGAAAGAAGTTAAATATTTAATTATTTTCTTTAATTAAAGTCTAATTACAACAGCCATGCTGAATCCCTAGTTTCATTGACCATTAAGGTTTCCAGAAATAAATGAATTGTAATTGCTTTGAAGAAACATCAAGATTGATTTTTATTCATTAACTTCCTAATTTAGGATTCAGTTTTACAAACAGAATCAACATACTAGCAATATGGTTCACTTATTTAACTTAACCATGACTTGCTGGTTTAAGTTCCGAATAAGATTCTTTTATAATAGACTTCATTGAAATGAAGTCTACTATTATTTTATATATATATATATATATATATATATATATATATATATATATATATATATATATATATATATATATATATATCTTTCATTTGTTTTATTACAATTAAGGTATTAGTCAAGAGGAAGTACATCTTCCTCTTTCCAAGATGACATTAGGTTTAATTCCAAAGGATTCTAAAACAATCAGATTATCATTGTGGAATAGTTGTCTTCCTTTATTTATTTATTTAAGAATTAGGATTCATTGTAACCTCTTAACATTATAAAATTTATCATAATGGATTTGTTTATCCATTAACATCATTTTAATAAACCAAAGTGATTTAATCAAATGATCAACCATGAATGCCAACTTGATAAGTTGCATTAAATAAAAGGGGTAGTGTATCTAGTACCCTTACCACCTAATTTGTTTTAATTTAACTCGAAAGGTTTCAATATATATATATAATAGATAAGATTATCACTAATATTCAAAGAACATGAAAAAAGATGAAACATCAAGTATAGGTGAACCCACAAACTTTTCCATTTATCAAGGTGGAATTCATATATTGAAAGTACAAACACTCCAGTCATTTTTAGTGTCAATAGTAATAATAAGCTCTATAAAAATTACAAATTTCCTTTCCACAATACATTTTAATAATGAATCATATTTCCTCATAAATGATCTAGTATTTTGGTAAACAAAAGTAACATCATAAAAGATCTTGTCTCCCTTTTACCACTTACGAAGTCCATCTGCAAAAATTGCTAGCACGGGTCAGTTCAGTGAACTGAGCATGATAAGCACTAATAATTAAAATGATGTGGTTTTAACTAACTGTTTCATAAAAATAAATATGTTTTTATGAAACAATTAAAGCATTACAAAAAGACACATCATAAGAAATAAAAAACATAAGGGGGAGAAACAAAGTGATAATCCGTATCAATATCAAGAAAATATCATGGTGTAATCAAAATAAATATTCAACCAATGATTTCATAAAAGAATTATTTCAGATAAATAATATTTCAACAAGATTACTAACTACATTTCATCTACATATATTTATGATTCATCGCTTGATTTATTCCATCTATCCCAAAAAAAATACTAATTCTAATAATTCATAGGAAAAGGATTATTTTAGAAGGAACAATAATTTATATTACTCAGCATTAACTTACTTCATCCTAAATATTTAATGCCAAGCTCAATTGAATTTATGATGAAGATTAGGATGAACCAATAACACCTTAAAGTAAGAGTTTTTTTAAGAAACTATATCCAAGTTACGAGTCAAACTCTAGCCTAAATTTTTAAGATCAACGTCAACTGATTTGACAAAGGATGAATTTAATTTACATGCACTTAGAACTAGTCACACATCATAACAATTACATCTCTACTAATGTAATAGTCAAGGAGATGAAATAATATATTTATCCATCAACTACCCACCCTTCAAATCCTTCAATGTAATACAAAACGACCAGGTCAGCTCCTTTCACAAGAGTAATACAAGTGAGAGATGAACAAAAATAGAGAAATAGAACAACTTATATCTATCTTCAGAGTTTGAAGAGGATGTTATTGTGAATACCTTAACTCAGAATAGAAAGAACGGATAAAAATGAATAAATATAAGATAACATCTCATTATTCCTTCCTTAAAAGAGGTACACTTACCAAGATCGAAAATAATTGAGATAGATTTGATTGTCCAAATCCAAGAAAACATTCAACTCCAACAACCATTGAAACACAGAACCATTCATTATTAAAATCGATATAAAAAACTATAACATGAAATTTAGAAACCGAAAATGATGTTTTCCCTATTTACAAATGATAACAGTAACTATAGTGTAAAATATATAAACTAAAAATTGTTGTTCTTAAGCTTAAAATAAATAACAATATCTGAAGCAAAAGAAAAACCAAACACTGAACATTACATTGTTTCCAAACATTCATAGCATCGGCCCTAAAAGTTACTCTATTTTTCCCAAACAAAGAAGGTGAGAGAAAGATTTAATAGTCAAAGTTTCCATTCAAGCCAACCCAGAACCACATACATCACAAGAATACATGGAACAAACTACTGGTTCAGGAAGAATGAACCCGGCCTAGATTTGACCACAAGGAGAAATAATGAAACAATGACACGACCCCAAGTCAGGTGCTTGAAGTCAAACTCAAAAGAAGAAGTGCTTAAACTGAAAACATTACAATCCATTTCCTTAAGATAGATAGGGTTGAGTTATTCAACAGTTCAACCTAAGATACCACATTCCTACAATATTAACTATAAATCAAATTTAAATAAAAATAACCAGTAAATCCCAACAAGATGAACCGATAAGGAAACTCTTGAAACACTCAAACTCACTTAAGGAAAGATGTAAATAAATTCAATAAATCTTTCCACAGATCATGCCAGTAGGATAAACTATCAACCATGCTAAAAAGATAGATTATTTCAAAGGGATTCGTTCACACCCAATATCAGATAAGTCACTAACAAGTCTTCTCACAACTTTACAAGTGTAAGTAAAGAATCGACTTCATTTACGTTTAAGAAGTTAAACATGATTCTATGTAATGAAATTACTTGATTAATTATGATTATCACCAACAATAGAACACCAAATAACACAATATTGCAGATAAATTCTCTCAATATGAAAGTATAATAGCTTGGCCACTTTGAGGGGGAAATCTCTAGAACATATAATAAGACTCAAATACTCAACATAATGATCATCCACTACCTATAACCCCTATTTATATTACTCCGATGCTATGGCCATCAGTAAGGCTGACCAACCAATGATAATAGATCATATATAAAAGAGATACATCATAATATTAAGTTATGCTAGCAACAAATCGGCTATATCCATCCCATGTAAGATATATAATTAAGGGCATAACATGCCCCTCCCCTTCAAAGTAACATTGTCCCTAATGTTGGGAAGCCTTAGATGCTACTGCATGAATGCTTCATCTTCCCATGATGCATCTTCAATATTCATATTCTTCCACTTGATCAGGTACTTGGTAATGACTTTGGTACTCAGTCTTTTAGTGTGTGTCTGAAGAATGACTTCAAGTTCTAATATGATCCTTCCTTCCTCATTTAGTTTTGGAAGCATTGATTGGGTGGAAATGTGTTGCCCAATAACTTTCTTTAAGCAAGAAACATGGAAGACTGGATGTATTCTACTTCCTGGAGGGAGCTCTAGCTTATATGCCACACTACTAATTTTCTACAAAACTTGGTAAGGACCATAGTATTTAGGAGCAAGCTTATTATCATTTTTCTGTTGTTTCAAGGATAATTTCTTATATGGCTGTAACCTTACAAAAACAAATTCTCCCTCTTTAAAGTTTCGCTCACTCCTATGTTGATCAGCTTGTTGCTTCATATGGTTTTGTGCCTGTGCCAATTTTTCTCTAAGACTAGAGAGTACCTCATATTGATGCTGAATGTGATCTTCGATTGCTCTCACCTTTGGTTTGACCTTCAAGCTAGATATGAGTGATGGAGGATGGTACCCATAAAGTGCCAAAAATGGAGACATTTTGGAGGAGGTATGAAATGAAGTATTGTACCACCATTCTGCCAGTGGAAACCATTACACCAAACATTCTTGTTTATCTGAAGTAAAACATCGAAGATATCCCTCTAAACATTTATTTACCACCTTAGTTTTCCCATCTAATTGGGGATGATAAGAAGAACTCTCGGCTAGTTGGGTACCTAGACAAGAGAACAGATCAATCCAAAATTTACTTGTAAATATTGGATCATGATCACTTACTATAATTTTTGGCATGCCATTCAGATTTTGAACTGTATCCATAAAAGAGATGGCCATAGTACTAGCTATGAAAGGATGAGCCATGTCACAAAAATGAGCATATTTGGTAAGTCTGTCTACCACGACCATGATGAAAAATTTCCCTTCTGATTTAGGTAATCTTGTGATGAAATCCATTGATACCTCTTCCCATCTCACACTAGGAATAGACAAAGGTTGGAGAAGACCAGGTATCTTAATGGTCTCACCCTTATTTTTTTGGCAAACCAAACATTCTGCCACAAATTTTTGAAATATCCTTTCAACCCCTCCCAAAATAAATCCTTCTTAACTCTATGATATGTTTTCAGGACCCCAACATGGCCACCTATTGGAGAAGAATGTAGCTCTGAAATAACATGGTGTTTAAGTGTAGAGTTATTACATAGATATAACTGATCTTTGTACCACAATGTATCCCCCTTCCATATAAATTGATCTGATATGGATGGATCTACCTGGAGATTTTGAATGAGAGTATATGTGGTTGTATCTTTCTTCCATTCTTCTCGTGCTTGATCTACCCAATTTACATGTAGTATAGAGATGGCACATAACAATGCTTCGGCGAACTCATCCCTCCTAGACAGAGCATCATCGACCAAATTTTCCTTTCCTTTCTTATAAACAATCTCAAAGTCATATCCCAACATCTTAGTGACCCATTTTTTTTGTTCTTCCTAAGATAGACGTTATTCTAAGAAATATTTCAAACTATCATGATTAGTTTTTACTTTAAAATGTCTATCCATCAAGTATGGTCTCCATTGTTTGACTACATGTAGTATTGCCATCATTTCCTTTTCATATATGGGTTTTAACAAATTATTTCCTTTTAGTTTTCGGCTCTCAAAAGCAATGTCCTTCTTGCATTAGTATTGCTCCGATTCCATTTCCTGAAGCATCACACTTAACTATGAAATTTTTGGAGAAATCTGGGGTTGCCAATACTGGAGTGGTGCACATAGCTACCTTTAATTTTTCAAATGCCCTAGATGCTTCCTCATTCCACTGAAAGGAGTCCTTCAATAATTTTTTGAGTGGTGCTGCTATACTAGGTACATAGTCTTTGAAAAATCTATGATAATACCCTGTGAGACCTAAGAAACCTCGTAATTGTTTGAGGCTTCTTGGGGTTCCCCATTCCACCATGGCTTGGATCTTGTGAGGGTCCACCTTAACACCTTCATGAGAAACAATATGGCCCAAGTATTCCACTTCATATACCCCAAAAGAACACTTTGAAGGATTGGCATAAAGTTGATGTTTATCTAAGACTTCTAAGACAATATTGATTTGATGTAAGTGTTTCTCCCATGATTTCCTGTAGATGAGTATATCATCGAAAAATACTAAGACAAAATTTCTTAGGAATGGTCTAAATAATGAATTCATCAAGATTTGGAATGTGGAGGGAGCATTGGTAAGGCCAAATGGCATCACTAGGAATTCATAATGGCCTTGATGAGTTCTGAAAGCTGTCTTATGAATATCTTCTTGCTTGACTCTAATTTGGTGATACCCAGAACGTAGATCTAGTTTTGTAAAATAAATGGGATCATGAAACTCATCTAATAAATCATCAATGACGGGAATAGGAAACTTATCTTTGATAGTGAACTTGTTAAGCTCTCTGTAATCTAAACACATGCGCCATCTTCCATCCTTGCGATACACCATCACCACAGGAGTAGAATAGGCACTTTGACTATGACGAATAATACCCCATTTCCAACATTTCCTCCACCATCTTCTTGATCTCACTCTTTTGCACATATGGATATATATAAGGCCTAATGTTGGGGGGTTGGCTTCCTGGAATCAACTGAATAACATGATCATGCTCTTTTTCAGGTGGAAATCCTCTTGGTTCCTTGAAGACAACTACATGTTGATTAATAACCTTTTGAAGATTAGGATGCAATACCTTCATTTGCGGTTGGACTTCTATAGAGAATAATCATGCTACAAAACCTTCAAACCTACAAAACCTTCTAAAAATCTTCTGCATTTGGTGAGAACTCGCCACTAGAGGATCTTTAGCTTGTAGACCTCAAAGTTTAATTTTTTTACCCTCAGAATGAAAGCACATGAACAATTCCTGGAAATTTATATCTATGGTGCCCAAGGTAGTGAGCCACTGAACACCTAAGAAAATATTAGCTCCACCCATAGGAGTAGCAAACATCGTAGATTCCAATGTGTAATCACCCATCATGATTTTGACTTTATGGCATTTACCTTAACATTGTACTATGCCACCATCTGCAATCATTACTTGAAATTCAGGTGCTGGGTAGATGAAACAATTTAGTCTTGTTGCCAACATATGATTGATGAAATTATGTGTGGCTCCCTGAATCAATCAAGATTGTTACCTTCTACTTCTTAAGATAACCCATAAATTGAAGGGTTTGTGGAGTACTAATACCTGATAGAGCATGACATGAAATAGTGGGCTGAGGATCTCCAGATTCTTCCTCTAATTTTTCCACTTCCTCTGTTGATGTTACCTCATATTCTTCCTCATCACCAGATCCTTCAATGTAGAACAATTTTTTTCTCAGAACATTTATGATTTGGTCCATATTTTCTATCACAGTTAAAGCATAACCCTTTGGCTCTTTTTTCTTCAATTTCTTGAGGTGTCAACCAAATTGACTGAGGGTAAGAAGGAGACAAGGTGTTACGATATTTTATGCTAGAAAAGGTTTACCTTCTACTGGAAATAAATTTTTCCTCTACTCGACTTGCCATGATAATAGAATCAAGAACCCTGAGTAGGTTAAACATGCATACCTCATGCTCAATGTGGTCCTTAAGACCCCCAAGAAATAGGTCATTCAAATACTCTTCTATAATATCCTCCACACGCAAGGACAAAGGTTTGGAATTGATGGACATACTCCTTAACTGAACTAGTTTGGCGTAACTTTGCTAATCGGCTGAAGTAATTCTCAGAAACACTAGAACTATAGTGTAATTGAAGCTTTTCAGTGAACACTGTCCAGGTGACATTTAGGCCATTCTTCTACTTTTGAGCACATAATCAACGATACCAAAAAAATTGATTAGGTTCTAGGTATAAGGATGCCACAGTTAGCTTTTGTCCTCTTAGGATCTGATGGAGCTCAAATAAATTTTCCATTTGGGTAATCCAATTGAGTGGATCCTTTCCATCAAATTTACACATTTCAACTTTTGGTATCATGCCCCTCAATTGGTGAGAAGATCCACTTGAATGATTAAAGGATCCTCCTTGATTTAAGTGATTTGGATTTGTGTGACCATTTCTAGTAGAACCCATAAGAATAACATTGGAAGTTGTATTAGAAATAGAATTAAAAAAATCCTGCTGCATTGCATGAAAATCCTTCTGAATATCACTCCTAAGGCTACCTTTCAGTTGATGAGGCTCAACATTAAGGTCATCCTTACTCACCATATTGTTTACCCTTTCCTGAAGTTGGATGACCACCTCAAATACTCCCAAACCAGTAGAATCTGAAGCCATATCTTCCTTATTTGAGGTCATTCCTGGAGTTTCTTGTCCTTTTCCTTGGCCTCAGGTGGATCTACCAGCCATGACAAAGGATGTGGGCCTAGGGGTAGACTTAATAGGGCAAAATTTTAGGGTTTAGGGTTTTGTAATTTTTTTGGCTAAATATAGGAATTTATAAAATAGAAACCATAGCTATTTTTTTGGAGGGGTTTCCGAAAATATAAGAAATTTGAAAATTTTCAAAAAATTACGCCCTAGGGAGCCAAATTATGAATAAATATAGAACCGTAATAACTTTTGCAAAACAAGTCAAAACTTATTGAAATTTGGAGAGAAGCTTACTTGAATTATTTCACCTCACCATAAAAACAATTGAAGAAAATTTCGCTACTAATATTTAGATATATCCGAACCTTCAGAATTAGGGTTTGATGCCGTCCTAGCTGAGATCAAGCTTTGATACCACTTGTAATGAAATTACTTGATTAATTATGATTATCACTAGCAATAGAACACCAAATAACACAATATTGCAGATAAATTCTCTCAATATGAAAGTATAATAGCTTGGCCACTTTGAGGGGCAACCTCCAGAACATATAATAAGACTCAAATACTCAACATAATGATCATCCACTACCTATAACCCCTATTTATACTATTCCTATGCTATGGCCATCAGTAAGGCCAACCAACCAATGATAATAGATCATATATAAAAGAGATACATCATGATATTAAGTTATGATAGCAACAAGTCGGCTATATCCATCCCATAAAAGATATATAATTAAGGGTGTAACATTCTATCATTTTTCCAGTAAGGGAGAACAAAACCTAAAACATATTTCTTTCATACCAGAAACTCCTACTAACCAGTTTCAATACAGTCCAACAGTAGTTCTGCAGATTCAACAACATCTCAAGTTCAACAGAAGTAAAACTTGTTTACTACCTTTTTCCAACAAAGAAAAAAATCCCAAATTTTTTTTCTAGCATAGCTGTGAATCATACTACCTAGTTTCAGTACAGTCCAATAGGATTTTTCAATATTTGACAACATCTCAAGTCCAAACAAAGGATTAAGCATGATTCATTTTTTTAACAAAGGAAACAAACCCAAAACATATTTCTACCATAGTAGTGAATCCATACAGATAAAATACAGAGAAAATAAGTTACGAAAGCAAGATCAGGACAACACATAAAAACTCATTTGTTCACCAAGAGCAGAGTTCTTTTAATGAAGAAATTTAGGAAAACATAGAACAACTTAATGGGTAGAGCCTATCATGCCTGATAGAGATTCTTCTTGATTTGTAGATGATTTCCCCTGCCGAGCCTCAATAATATCTTCTTTTTCCAAGTGAAGTCAACCACTCCAATATTTCCACTTCTTCTTATACTTCCACAGGATCCAAAAATAGCTCAAGAATACTAAAAATATGGATAGATCAAAAATATAACTACTGGTTCGAAGAACCAAAAACCCCATGCATAGTAACAATCAAAATGAACTAAAGATGAAACAACCTTTTCAAATTCCACCATGCATTTCTCCTAGGTGGTTTCTTCACTATAAAAAAGATCAATTAATGTGAAGGACAATCAATTTCCCTCCTAATTCTCCACACCACTGCCATCCAAGTTTGACAAGCCTTTAATTCAAAATTTGCATGTAATTTCCATCTAGTGGTGATGCAAACTAGGCATCCCCTAAACTCCCAATGCCTCTGCCAAAATTGGCATTTCATAGCATTTAAACCAAAAATAAATTCCAATCAATGCCTTAAAAAATAACACCACCAACCTTACCATTTTCCAAGTAGTCCATAGGTATCCCTTAGGTTAGCAATAGTTCAGGTTAGATTTTTATTAGGTTAGAAATCAACCTTAGTTCCTAGGTAGGTTTTAATTACCTTAGGTTATAATCCAACTTAGTATAGAACATCCAAAATTAGGTTATGGTATCCACCCTAGCAACTTAATATTAGGTCTATGATTCCTATATGTTATACAACATTAAAACAATTAATAAGAAGTCCCAGGCCTATCATGCTTAAGCCTGATGTTGGTCAATGAACCCTAAGAAGAATTATTCACCATGGTAAACAAAACAGGTCACAGTCAAGCTCACCTTCCATTTCTGAATGTCAAGACAACAAGATGAGCAGGTAAGAAGAATTGAAGCATACCTTGGATCAATGGAATTGATCCAAGGTCTTATTGTTTACACTAGATAAATTATGTCTACAAAATACAAGTTCATCACCTTCTTAAAAGTGAATTTAAGCTGTAAAAAGAGATGAATGGCATTATTTTCAAGTAAGTAGAATTCAAAACCAGAAATGATTCTTTTTAACAAATAATGGATTATCCATTGTAAACATGATTTCCTAAAATCATAAGAGTACTTCTTCCTAAGATAAAGCACATGTCAACATTTGCAATGTCAAGAATGTAAGTCATCACCGTAACATCCATGTCAAAGATGCTACATACTTCCCTCCTAAAAAGAATCGTCATCCTGATGATTAACTTATTTAAACAATTTAAGTCTAGGACAAAATCCAATTATAATCCTTCCATTTATATGTTCATAACAATCTAGATTTGAGAAATTTAGATTCCATAATCAGCATTAAAGAAATTGTCCATTTTAAATAGTGTAGTATCTACCCAAGACTGGCAGATTCATTGACATAATTTAAATAAAATATTTAAATTTTATCAGTCAATAGAATCAATTTCTTTTAAACAAATATGGAAAAGCAGTTATCATATCTTCAAGATTTTCCTAGGTTGTACTTTCTTCATTAAACGGATCCCACTCAACCTTACATTAACTTATTTCACGATTTCTTAAGTGAAACTAATGAGTTTCTAGCACTCGAATGGGTTTTAACCATGATTAATCCTGGGTCTTGGACCTACAAGGAATTCCAATTTAACACGTGATAAATCTAAAATGTATTTCTTAAGTAGAGAAATATGGAAAAAATCATGAATTTGTGATAAAGCAGGAGGTAAATCTAAATGATAAGCTACAGGGTTGATTACTTCAACAATTTCAAAGGGTCCCACATAACAAGGTGATAACTTGGAAGCCTTGCTATTATAACCTAGAATTTACCAGATAACACCCTAGTCGCACTGACACATCACTCAGCCTTGACCGAGCACTCACCCAAAGTGCGGAAAGGTACCAGGTCCCTCTTTAGGGTTGTTGTAGTAGGATGTTAACGTGATGAAGGAAGAAACATATAGATTCATAACTAATCTATCATTCTACAATGTATGCTACATTCAAATCTATGACAGAACAAGCTTTAAACAGTAATCATGATTGAATCAATAACATGTACTACTCAATTCTACACAGGAATGACACTTAGGTTTAGCCAACATCTTCCATCTATTAATAAACAGAGAATATCCTTACAATAATGTTAATCTATACCAATGCACATATGGATCTGATACAGTAATTCAGTCATATGCGTATATCTCTATACCTCCATACATCCCTCACACTAATATTTTACTGCTATGTACCTCACATCATATATATAGGGTGGGGACTTGCCCTTCACTGCTTATCTATTCCATAAATAGAATGCATGCTATTAATAGCCATGCGTCATTCACAGGCATAGCCACATATGCAAGTGTGCTATCTATACACCTCTTATAGTTAACTGAAGTGTCAATCCTATTCTTAGCTCATCTCCATGCAAAACACTTTGATCTGATCCTCCAAAGATAGACAATGCATGGCATGCACGTATCTACATCATTGGTGTGTTCCACACACCATATTCTAAAAATAGGTCATCATGCTAAAAATCAGCTAAGTATTGAATGCTGAACTTGCCTTCCATGTGCGGGTCCTTCCTATCCCTTCATGCCCTTGATCCTGGCCTTCTCTCCCACGTGGACTCCTTGTGTGTTCTCTAATAAGTATTCTCTGATCAACATTACCCCCACACTAATCTCATTGTCATCCTGACAATGGGTACTCCTCCAAAAATTGAAGTAAAGAATAGAATAAAGGAAAGAATAAGAGTGAAAGAATGTAGAAAAATAAAGATTTTTTATGAGGTTATGAGACAGCCTCCACATTATCAGTTTGAAGTATCAATTCTGGATACTCCTCCTTTATTTCGACCTCCAAAACCTGCCATTCAGTGTGTGCTTGTCCTACTTTTTTTGGGATGTCCACAACAATGGATTCTAACTCATCCTTTAGAATCTCTCCCTTTTCATTCTGTAGAACCAACACAACACTGGACATTGATTTCATTCTTCCTTCTAAAAGATCCATCTTCTATGCAATTAGCTTCCCAAGCTCTTCCAACCAAGTCTTGTGCTGCTGCAAAGGCCTCGCACTTCTTCTTAACTATCGACAATCTTTCTGCATGGCCCAATGTCTCATCCTTCATTGCTTTTTGAACCTCATTTTTTTCTTCTAGGGTCTTAGCACCCCTAGATGTTGATCAGATTTCTAGTTTGATATTTTAGACATCCAGTGTGATTGCACAACATTGAATCCTCTCCCCAAGTGTGGGACTTGTAAAATGGGAAAGGAATCTCCAGATTAGAGGTTGGTTCCTCAACTCCTCTGATCAGATTTATCACTTACAAGTTGCAGAGGTTTAAATTCCTAATCCTACCCTAAATTCCAAAGGAGACAGAGATAGAGAATGCAGATAAACTAAAACTAATGCTAATAGGTGATGCACCAAAGGAGTGGTGAGCATTTTTTACTTCTGTAGATTGACACAATCCATAAAAATGTAACAAATAACCTCATGCACAAACTGATAATTGTAATGAAGGATCATAAATTAACCAAACAACACAGGCAGAGGATGAAAACTAATCACAGAGGCTGTATTGTTATTTTAATCATCAAAATCACTTGCATTACAACACCTGAGAGGAAAAATAAAGTTGCAGCTCTTAGAAAAGGTCTGATATTCCACCAAAATCACTTCCAAGGTGAGAAAGGGGACCTGCAATACACAAAAAATGTTCAACCCTTTGAAAATGAGCCAAATCTGGCTTTTACAGTGCAAGGGATGAGCCCAGGAGAGAGAAACATGGGAAAACATGGAAGGGATTCAACCATTGACCAAAATGCATTCAAAATAGCATGGGCATCCTTACAGACCCATCCCCTGACATTTTTAGCCATGCTGGGAGAGAATGCGAGCCATTCTTCATTAAAAACGGTGGTTGAAACGTCATTTCTGTCCATGACCACGTGCCAGAGGTGTTTTTTTAATTTTATCTCTCCAAACTCCATCAAAATGCAAAAATGACCCTGGAATCTTGTAGATAATTTCACCAGCTTTCCATTGATATAAAGAATGTGAAAAACTAAGCTCTGGATCGAAAGATATGGCCATTTGAAGTTTTAGGGCAAAACAGGGCCAAATCGGGTTGGCGGGCAAAAATTTGAATTTTTGCACCTTTTTGGTCATTTGGAAAATTTTCCAAAATTTCCCCACACTCCACCACTCTAGGTGCCACGTGGTGGCATCTCATTGGCCGTGGGCCTTTCAGGGGAAAATTTTTCCAAAAAAACTCCGCCGAGCCATAACTTCAAAAATACATGGAGTTAGGAGGAAAACTTTACCTTTCTGGAAAGCTGAGAAAGAGCTCTATCCAATGGTGTCATTTCTAGAAGGTTTTGAGTGCCTAAAAAGCAAAATATTATGACTGAGGCACAAGAGAGGAAAAAATGAGAGGAGTTAGCCACAAAAAATGAGCAGGGGCACATTTTGGATAACAATTTTGGTGACTCAGAGGGGTCATCTGCCTGCTGGATGAAGTTACCAGTTGCCTGAAGCAATCCATTGGGTATGGAGTCATTGAATTCTCTGTTTGATACCCCAACTAACTAGAACACTGCAAGGAGGAAGATGGAATATCACCTGATGGAGCAAGGCCTGCAAACACATCTCCAGGAACAGCAAGCTTGTGCCAAAGCACTTAGGGAAAGAAAAACTAATCTACAGCAAAACAATGTGCACAAGCACTTGGAGGAATGAAAAACCTAAACTAATATGTACAGGGTGAAGCATTTCCTTCAGTAGCAATGCTTCAGATGGATTCCATTGACTGGAATCTATAGTTCTTCACCATCCAATGAAGACAACTGGAAAGCATTGTTGTCCTTACACTTTGTGACCATGTATGGGCCACTCCAAATGGCATCAAATTTTGAATGCCTTCCCAGTTTTTCTCTATCCGCATCCCATTTTAACACTATATCTCCAACTTGGAAGGATCTGTTCTTGGCCTTTCTATCAAAGGTCTTCTTTATCAAAGCTTGATCCTTCTCCATTGCTTGGGATGCCTGATTTCTGATTTCTTAGAGCTCCATCAATTCTACATATCTGACTTCCATGGGCTCAAACTCCAACAACTCCAACTGTTTCATGAGTTCCAATGTTGGCAACTCAAGTGATATGGGAAAAATTTCCTCTCTTCCATAAACAAGCTTGAATGGAGAGTTACCTGTAGATCTTTTAGGAGTTATCCTATCAGCCCATAAGGCTGATTTCAATTTGGTATGCCAAGACCTCTGATTCTCATCAAGAGTCCTCCTAATGATCCTCAACAAGTTCTTGTTTGTAGATTCAGCCTGGCCATTACTCTGGGGGTAATAGTTTGATGAAGTACTTAGGTAGATCCCGTTCTTGACAGCCCATTCAGTCACCTTGGATCCAATGAATGCCAATGCATTATCTGATATTATTGTAGCTGGTATGCCAAATCTGGTTACTATTCCCTCATAGAAGTCTAGGATGCTAGATTCATTTGCTTCCTTGAGTGCTACTGCTTCAGTCCATTTGGTGAAGTAATCTGTGGCTGTTAAAATCCACTTGTGCCCTTGGCTCGAATTGGGATTAATAACTCCAATGAAGTCTAAACCCCATTGCATGAATGGCTGGTCAACTGAAATTGGATGCAATGGGAGGGCAGCTAGCCTCTCTTTACCTGTGAAAAATGCACAATTCTTGCACCTCTTGATCCATGCATAACAATCATTGAAAATCTTGGGCCAATAATAACCAGCCCTCATGATCTTTAGAGCTATCACTCTTGGTGCAAAATGACCACCAGCTGGTCCACCATGGAACTCTTCCAGCACCTTATGAATCTGATTTGTACCAATGCATCTCAGCAGTACTCCATTCACATCTCTTTTGAATAAAACACCATCAACAAGGGCATATGGGACAGCTTGCAACCTGAAGTGTCTTCTTTGGGTCTTGTTCATCTCTGGAGGACATAGACCTGTGCTTAGGAAGTGCATTATACCTTGGGTCCAGCAAGGAGTGGGGACACCATCATTCTCCTCTTGAGTGCTTCCTTGCTCATGGCTTTCTTGCAACGCCAAAACAACCTCCTTCTCGTTGCATGATTCCTCTTGTTTGCTCAAGATCAGCTGCTCACACAATCCTTTTCCTCTTACCAACTTGGTGACTTTGATCTCAATGTCATACTCCATGACACGAGTAATCCAACCTACCCTTTTTTCATTCAAGTCTTTGTTGAGGAGGAAGTCTTTAACCCCCGCATGAGAAACCAGCAATTGGACCTTATTGTTTGAAACTAGATGCTTGAATTTCTTCAAGCTCCTGATTACTGCAAGAACATGCTTCTCAATGAAAGAATATCTCACCTCATAGTCCTCCAGGATTTGGCTGAAGAAAGCAATTGGCTGCTCATCATTGTCTTTATTCTGCTGTACCAAAATTGTAGAAATAGTATCATCACCTCCAAACGCATAGAGGATGAAATCCTTGGAGAAATCCGGGTTGATGAGAGTTGGGGCTTGAGAGATGGCTTCTTTGATTGCTTCAAAACTTTCCTTTCCTTCTGCTGTCCATTTGAAAGCCATGCTTTTCTTTAGCATCTTGGTGATAGGTCTGACAAGGGCTGCAAAATTTGGGACAAACCTCCGAACAAAATTTATTCTTCCCAAGAAACTTTGAAGGGCCTTCTTGTGGCTTGGCAATGGCAGTGCTCTTATGGCTTCGACTCTTTCCGGATCAATTGCTAATCCTTCTTTGGAGACAATGTGGCCAAGGAGCTTTCCTTCATGGGCTAGAAAAACACACTTTTTAGGATTCAAGGAGACTCCAAATCTTCTACACCTTTGGAACACTTGTCTCAAATGAAAGAGGTGGTCTACTGTATTTTTTGAAAAAACAGTGATATCATCAAGATATATCAGTACAATGTTGTTAATCAAACCTTTGAACACCATGTCCATTGCTCTTTGGAAGGTAGCTCCAGCGTTGGACAACCCAAATGGCATTTTCCTGTATGCATAAGTTCCCCATTTAGTTGTAAAGGCTGTCTTGAACTGATCTTCTTCCTTCACCATAATCTGATTATACCCTGAATAGCCATCAAGTAGTGAAAACCTCTCGGAGCTAGCAACAACTTGTAAAATCTGCTCCATGGAAGGAAGTGGATAATGATCCTTGAGAGATGCTCTATTCAAATCTCTGAAGTCAACACACAATCTGATTTCCCCACTCTTCTTTCTGACTGGAACCAAGTTGGCAACCCAACTAGAATGCTTGATAGGGAATATGATTCTTGATTCTATCAACTTATTCAATTCTTTTCTCATGAGAGGCTCCATGTGGGGGTTGACTGGCCTTTGTTTCTGCCTGATGGGCTTAGTATTTGGATCCAATTCAATGGTGTGTTGAGCTAACTCGGGATTGAAACCTTTCAAATCTTCATAGCTCCAAGCAAACACATCAGGGAATTCTTGACAAAGTTGTATGAACTCATACCTTTCTTGCTCAGTTGTCATCTTACCAATTTGGAGTGATTTGCCTCTTTCTACTGAGATGGACACTGAATCTTCTCCCTTCACTTGGATGTTTGCTTTCTCCTTCCTAAACTGATCATTAGGATTGAAAATGGACTCCAAAGTAATAAGTCCCTTTGGTAGTTTGTTGGTTCTCAGCTGCACCACTTGGTCACCATACTGCTGCTCTAACTTTTCCTGATTTTTGGCTGAGAATTCAGCCTCTTCTTGCAAGAAATGGATGATTTGCTGATCATTTTCAAACACTTGCCAACTTACATTGTTATCTGGCACTGAAGGCCTCACAATCACATGGATGTTTGGTTGTACCTTGTCTTTTTGAATGCTCTCCACAATGTCAAAGGCTGCCCCAACTGCTGCAAGCCTGTCAGCGGCTTGGTTCTCTTTCCTAGGAATGGATTTGATGCCAAAACCCTCAAAATATTCAATGAGGTCCCACACCCTGTTCTTGTAGCACTTGAGTAGATCATTCTTGACAGCATGCTGCCCCTTGACTTGGTTGACAATCAACTCACTGTCACCAAAGACTTGCAAGTTCTTTATTCCTCTCTTGATTGCCCAATGCAGTCCTTGCACCAAGGCTTCATATTCAGCAGTGTTATTAGAGCATGCAAACTGAAATCTAAAAGCTGAATAATACTTAACTCCTTGAGGTGAAACCAGCATGGATCCCCCTCCTGCACCTTGTCTACTCCTTGATCCATCAAAAAACAACTGCCATACCTCATTGTCATCTTTGTGGTTTGGCTTGGTGATGCTAGGAATAGGCTGATTTTCTTCATGTATGCAATAGACTCCCAGCTCAGATTCTTCTATTTCTTGATAAGGATCAAAAGCATGCACCTTGCTTGCCCATTCATCAAGAGTTAGATCTGGGATGCTTCCTACCTTGGTGTCAGCTTCATCAGTGCTTGGATAATCCTCTTGATCAAACGCTGAACAATTGGCATTAATCTGACTTGGAGTGTAAGGCTCAATGTGAAAGTTTGCAATAGGTTCAGACCTGATTGTGGCTTTGGTTCCATATCTTGTTCTGAACAGCATGTGTGACCAATCAGTAGACAAGTAACCTCCAATCTTAGCTGTGAAATCCCTTGACAAACATAGGGCAAAGAGTGGTGGAAGGTCTATTACTGAGACATCTTGCAAAACAACCACGTTGGGACAGGCATGCAAAGTAAGACTCAAGTTTTTAATCACCCCGACTGTTGTTACTGCTGTCCCATCCAACTGTACCACCCCTTTGGATATGGTTTCATACTGAATTCCCAACTGATCAGCTATTTGCTTGGGCATTACTGAACTACTTGCCCCGGAATCAATCATGCAATTGTGTACTAATTGGTTCCCAATGATCAATGAAACATAGAATGGAGGGGGCTTCAATATTTTACCTTGCTGTCCTCCATGATTCCCCTCAGGCTGGGCAGCATTTGTGAGCACCTTCTCTTGCATTTGGACTTGCTGATTTGAAGTTGACCAGTCCTTCATGGCAGCTTGTAGCAAATCTCTTTGGCCTGGGATAGATAGTGATTCCCACATTGATATGTTTACATTTGTCTTCTTCATCTGATCAATGATACTGAATGGAGATGAAGTATCCCTCTGCTGTCCCTTGGCCTGCACATTCATTCCTTGCACATGGGTAGCAACAACTGGCATTTGGGTTGGCCTAGGGGCTGTTTTAGGCAATCCTTGCGTGCTTGGGATTGCATTTTGTTTGCCAATAGTTTGTGGAGTGACAGAAGGTCATGAATTACTTGGGGCCAATGGCTGTTCTTCACCCAAATTTCTTCTCTTTGACCTTGTGTTGGCTGCAACACTTTGGGAAATCATTTGATTCATGCCACAAAAATCTTCTGCCTGCCAGTTTACAAGTGTGGTATCATTTGGAGCTGATTGCTGCTGGAATGTTTCTTGTTGCTGGTTATTTCCTTGACTACCTTCACCCTCCACACCAGTTGCTGTCACCATTAATGCTTGATTCAAGGCACCGTTGAAGCACATGGACTGGTTATGAGGTTCATTGCATGGGAAACACCAATCATACTCTTGAGCTATATTGTTTTGTACTGGCACTAATGCTTTAGATGCAGATGTAGCATTGGGATTATAGGGCTGAAATGGTCTGTTGGCAGGAGGCCTTGCTTGATTTAGATTTGCAGCTGGATTGGGTGGTCTATGAGGTTGATATGGCTGCCTGTTAGGCTGAGCTTGAGGCTGGAAGGAAGGTCTAAAACCTTGAGCTTGCTGCCTTTTGAGTGTAACCAGCTCATTACCTAGATTTTGCAATTGCTTCATGACTTCTTGAAGTTCATTTGAGGCACTAGAAGATGAAGTGGAAGCTTCACTTGAATTCTGATTTCTAGGAGTGGGAATAGAAGCTAAATTAGGCACTTGGCTAGTACTTGGGCTCTCTAAACTTGGAAATAATGGCATTGGAGGCCTAGGAGCTAGCTTGCCAGCTTGAATCAAACAATTTTCAGCTCTAATGGCAATGCTATAAGCAATGGGGATAGTTGTGCCTCCCATGGACTGAATTAACATAGAAATATCAGAATTTAAAGCTTTAAGGTAATAAAGAAAAGCACCTTCTACTGTTGGCCTGACTGCCACTGGAATTCTCTCCCAAGTCCTTTGAAATCTGAAATTAAAATCAGTCAGCTGCTCATTGGGAGCTCTTTTGATAGTTGTCAGCTGCTCCAAAAGGGACAAGTTGTCTCCCTTTTCCCCAAACTGCTCATGGAGGGCTATACATAGCTGATTCCAATTTTGAATAGAACCTGAGGCAAGACTCCTGAACCATTGCAAAGCTTTCCCTTTGAATGAAGATGCCAGCAGTTTGACAGCAACTTGCATCTCATTGATCTCATGGATTGCACAAATGTTAGCAATATCCTTAACATGATCACCAGGTGAGGTATGATTTTCTCCAGTGAAGTATGGAATGTTCTTCAATGCTGCAACTGGGATTGGATTTTGTGCATTGAGAGCAAGTGGGCTGCTGCCAGTGAAATTGACATAGGGGTTGTTTTGTGCCATTCTGATTGGCCTTAGAACCCTTGTTGATTGAATGAAAGGCCTACCAGGTGGAGGAGTTGAGAGAGTTCTGTTTGGTGGAGATGGAGACCTTTGGATTCTCCTCCCACTTTGCCTTATTCTTGGAGATAACTGCAGATATTCAAACAGCACCTCTTCCTCTCCAGCTCTTGACCTTGTGTTGATTCTTCTCATGAGTTTTCAGGTCTGCACTGCTAAAACCAGCTGATTCTTCTTCCTTGGAGTCACCAGATGTGCAATTTATAGCTCTTTTAAAGCAAGAAACTTGCAACAAATGCACATCAATTTTGTTGCAATGAAGATGAAGACCTCTAAGGTCCCACCGGGCATGCCAAAACTGTTGTTGCAAATCAGCAGCACCCCTGGATGTTGATCAGATTTCTAGTTTGATATTTTAGACATCCAGTGTGATTGCACAACATTGAATCCTCTCCCCAAGTGTGGGACTTGTAAAATGGGAAAGGAATCTCCAGATTAGAGGCTGGTTCCTCAACTCCTCTGATCAGATTTATCACTTACAAGTTGTAGAGGTTTAAATTCCTAATCCTACCCTAAATTCCAAAGGAGACAGAGATAGAGAATGCAGATAAACTAAAACTAATGCTAATAGGTGATGCACCAAAGGAGTGGTGAGCATTTTTTACTTCTGCAGATTGACACAGTCCATAAAAATGCAACAAAGAACCTCATGCACAAACTGATAATTGTAATGAAGGATCATAAATTAACCAAACAACACAGGCAGAGGATGAAAACTAATCACAGAGGTTGTATTGTTATTTTAATCATCAAAATCACTTGCATTACAACACCTGAGAGGAAAAATAAAGTTGTAGCTCTTAGAAAAGGTCTGATATTCCACCAAAATCACTTCCAAGGTGAGAAAGGGGACCTGCAATACACAAAAAATGTTCAACCCTTTGAAAATGAGCCAAATCTGGCTTTTACAGTGCAAGGGACGAGCCCAGGAGAGAGAAACGTGGGAAAACATGGAAGGGATTCAACCATTGACCAAAACACATTCAAAACAGCATGGGCATCCTTACAGACCCATCCCCTGACATTTTTAGCCATGCTGGGAGAGAATGCGAGCCATTCTTCATTAAAAACGGTGGTTGAAACGTCATTTCTGTCCATGACCACGTGCCAGAGGCATTTTTCAATTTTATCTCTCCAAACTCCATCAAAAATGCAAAAATGACCCTAGAATCTTGTAGAGAATTTCACCAGCTTTCCATTGATATAAAAAACGTGAAAAACCGAGCTCTAGATCGAAAGATATGGCCATTTGAAGTTTTAGGGCAAAACAGGGCCAAATCGGGTTGGCGGGCAAAAATTCAAATTTTTGCACCTTTTTGGTCATTTGGAAAATTTTCCAAAATTTCCCCATGCTCCACCACTCTAGGTGCCACGTGGTGGCATCTCATTGGCTGCGGCCTTTCAAGGGAAAATTTTTCCAAAAAAAAACTCCGCCGAGCCATAACTTCAAAAATACATGGAGTTAGGAGGAAAACTTTACCTTTCTGGAAAGATGAGAAAGAGATCTATCCAATGGTGTCATTTCTAGAAGGTTTTGAGTGCCTGAAAAGAAAAATATTATGACTGAGGCACAAGAGAGGAAAAAAATGAGAGGAGTAAAGTGAGCAGGGGCACATTTTGGATAACAGTTTCTTCTATCCACTTCAGCAGAAACCTTCACCAATGTGTTGATAACTTGTTGATCTAACATGATAGTAGGCTTTACTGTCATGTGTCTAGTTTGGGGTGCCGTCTTCAGCTGTCTCGAAAGACATGACTCCTCATATACATCAAATTCAGGCTCATCCATGTGGGTGTGTATTGACCATGACAGTTGCTTTCAAGTGCACACAGTCACCATATCCTCATCCATTAGCTCCCAGCTAAATAAATCCTTCTATGCTATCATGCTCTAGAAGTGGGAAAAGAAAATTTTACCTATGTCCTCTGCATACCCCATGGCTGGTGGATTGTGCTCTCCACTTATTATTTTAGACTGTTGCTACTTAGGGACTTTAGCTTCCAAATTTGGGACTTATGTCTCCATTTCCTAAATATTCTCAGAAGCTATCTCCTCTGGTCCCTTCTCATCCTCTTCTCTTTCCTTTGATTCCTCACCCTATTTTTCTATGTTCTCTAGAAGTGTGGGAGAATTAGGTGTGCTTTCCTCTTACTCTTATGCCTCCTCATTTAACTTCAGTTTTCTCCTTTGAATGGTTGCCTCCTTCTGTGGAGAGATTCTGGGTGATTCATGCACTATGGTTGGAGTAGCACCTTGGGTCCTTGTTCTCCTAAACACCCTTTTAAATTTTTACTCCCCTTGGACTACATTCAAGTCATCATCATCCCCCTCTTGTGGTTGAGGTGGTGTAATGGCACACTCAACTTCACCCTTATTTGTAGGATGTCTCCTACCTTTATGCTCTAAACCACCACTATCTTCACGCTCATCCTCCTCATCCTCCTCATCCTCCACTTTAACTGGCTCTGTGGGCTTAGGCGCTAAGATGTTCTCCATTGTATACTTTCTCTTTGGTGGTGCTGGAAGTGTGAAATCACCTTCCACATACTTGTTATTCTCCATCTTTGGCTTCAGCTGAAGATACACCAATGCTGCTCCTACATCTGCTAATAGCCAGACTTATTGGCTTAATATTCAACACCTCTAAAATAATCCTCTCGGTGAAGGCACTTCTTCCAGGATACACATACTTCTTTCTCAACATGTGGTAGTCACATTCTACCTTATCTACATTGAATACCAGTCGGTGCATATTTGTAAATCTATGAATAGATGATTGGAAATACCTTGTAGTGAATGCGTAAGGAAATTTACACCAAGAGCTCCAGACTCCATCTTTCATTGGGAAGCACGTGTGATGGAGAAATGATGATATACAATAAACTAGACTTGTGTCCCTATTACTGATGGTAGGTTCTTTGGGATATGCGTCACTCTTCTCCAAATGTTGTATGCGGAGCCTGTCATACCATTTCTCTACCCTTTTCTTTACATCATCTGTCATGGCCCCTTTACATAGATACTTGTTTGTACCTTTTAGCTATTGACTTATTCTCCATGGGGTATTCCCATACTTTTTCCTTCAGGCCCATCTGGTACTCCAATTTCCATGAATACTAGTGATAATAGAACAACCCCAAAGTTGAGCTTACCTCCTGTGCATGATTCCTCGACTATTTGTTCTGTAATATAGCCAACAATACTATAGATTGACTCCTTCTGACATCTTACATGCGTAACTTTGTAACCACATAGTATTTACCTATGACCACTACTTCTGATCATTCAGTTTTGTAACAAGGTGTGTTGCTACTTGGACAACTAAACAGTTCTTTAATTTTTCTATATCCATACCATGCGGACCCTTCAAGTACCCCAACTCCTGTCTGGTCTTTAAGATTGTGGCTTTAGCTATGAGATCATTCTTTATGTCCTCTCATGTGGCCTTCAAACCTGTAACTAATGA
Source organism: Taxus chinensis (assembly GCA_019776745.2). Taxonomy (NCBI): domain Eukaryota; kingdom Viridiplantae; phylum Streptophyta; class Pinopsida; order Cupressales; family Taxaceae; genus Taxus; species Taxus chinensis. The sequence goes on along the minus strand of CM034146.1, from coordinate 977,013,093 downwards.
GGTAAGCGCATATGAGATTCTAACTCTGCGTCCTGTAAAGTAGAAGAAGTCCTTGTGTACTCTGCTCATGAACCACTGATACAAGGGCTCATATTTCTCTAAAATATGGAAGATCATATAAGTGGTAGACCCCAATTCTCTTAAGAATCTTCTCCACCTGCATCATCATAAAATAGCATATCATCTGCTGCATATTCTTGTTCATCCTAGTAGTGAGCAAGGAATCGAGCTCCTTATTCTTCTCCATGGTCCTATGATTGTATTCACTCACTTTGCTCTTTCTGATGAGTGAATCCCCCTCCTAGCCAACGATGAATCCTTTTAGATATTGCATTTCTAAAAAGTCACTTTTGGGTGCCATCGCTTCTTCCTTGACGACCACCTTCTTCTTTACTTTGGCTGCTGCAGAAAATACCTTCTTGGGTGCCATTTTTTCCTTTGCAAATGTCTCCTCTTTAACTCTGCAAATTTTCAAATCAAACCCTAGCTCGATTCAATTGTTTCCTAGGTGTAAACTTCATGCCCTAACTCCTCTCTACCTCCTTGCTTCACTCAAACCCTTCACTACCGGGGACACAAGCTTCTTTTCGCATAGATCTGTTTATCACGCTTGGTTTCACACCCTTTGCACCTTAACACCATCACTCAGCTCTTCGCAATTGGATATTTCCTCAAATTCTCTTAGTCATAATGGTAAAAATAAATCTACATCCCATCCTTATATATATTTTTTTTCAAATTTTGATGCATTTATTGCTCATTCGCCTACCAAATATCCTCTCATTTACTGACCAAATTCGTTCGTTCCGCACAGTCCATCTTTGCGCCTCAGCTATAACCTTCGAGCGCACCTTCCTACCCTCTGGTCACAGACTTCTCTTCAGCACGTGCCTTTGTGCTCGAGTACCTCGTCATTGTACCTTCTCCTGGTAGTTATCATGGCCTCTGCTTACCTCACGTTATACTATCCTTTCATTCATATCTATCATTGGTCACTTTTGAGAAGCAATCTTCTTTTGAATTAAAGTACACCCATAGCAGCTTATTCCATTCACCTTTCAATTCCCATAGTCTTTTACTTGGATAACTACAACCACCCCACACTAAAGGTATGTGCAATCCTCTAACACATAAACATTCTTCACATAGTAATTAGCTTCATGCATACAAGCACGTTTTATATGAGAAAAACAACTAAATTGACAAAGCATAACGACAATGAAGGAAATACATTAAAGGAAATACAGAAGGGAAACCTAATCTAAATTGCAATACTGCCTTATTACAAACACCAAGAAGTCTTATTTATAGTAGGGCTTCAGCCTACTCCCGTTAAAGTAACCAGGTAGCCATGTTCCATCAAGTGCTTCTAACTAGTAAGCACTTGATTCAAGTATGTAAGTGATGACATACCACCCCAACCAATGTACTTTGAGCTTTCCCGAATGAAACAAGAACTTAGAGTCATAAAGAAGTACCATTTGTCCAATCTCAAACTTTTTATCCCTTATGTTTCTATCATGCCATGCCTTCTGTGTGGCCTTTTCCTACTTCTGAATCCATCATTCTATGGCTCGTCGCTCATCTAGTTGAATCATCTTCTTTATACACTCTTCTAAATCTTTTTCATTAGCTAGACCTCCAATGCACGTGAATGCACAAAGAAGGTAACATAAATTCTATAGGGAGAACGGCTTCCACAGCAAACACCAACTAAAATGGTGTAGATTTTTTCAATCGCTTGTAAGTTATTCTATATGCCCAAAGAAAAACTTACACTTTGTCATCCCAATCCCTTCTTCCAACATCACAAATTTGTGTCAAAGTCTGGCTCAAAATCTTGTTAAAAGCCTCAGCAGTTCCATTTTCCTAAGGATTATAGGGTGTAGTTTTACGGTGTGCAACCATAAACTCATCTAATAGGATCCTGATTGTCTCATTCAAAAAGGATATACCCCTATCACTTGTCAAGCTTAAAGGACATCCATATCTTGTAAGAACATTATCCCATAGAAACCTAGCCACTATAGCTACTGTACAGTCCTTTGTAGGTGCTGCTTTTGCCCACCTTGTGAGATAATCTATGCAAGTAATGATATAACATGATCTAGTCCCTTGCGCGGCTGGCGAAATAGGTCCTATAAAGTCAATGGCCCATTGCTCAAATGGTTCAGAACTAGTAATTGGTCTCAAAGGCATCTCATCTCTTTGCCCTAGTTTTCCCAGGTGCTGACAATGATCACATGCATTACAATATTCTTTATAGTATTTATACAATGTCTCCCACTATAATCTAGTAAGTAGAATCTTCTGGGAAGTCGCATCACCCACATAATGGCCTCCTGTAATACCACCATGAGATTCTTCCATAATATCCTTGCACTCATGCTCTAATACACAATGGCGTAGTACTTCATCTCTGCCTAACTTGTAGAGGTCACCACTGATTAACATAAACAGTGCCAGGCGTATAACAAGCATTTTATTTTCTAATGCCTCCATTCCTTCTGGTGATATACCACTCCACATAAAGAAAACAATGTATTCTAATTCTGATCGTGTGCATTATAATATATATAACTGTGCATCGGGCATGGTTTCTTCAATTGTCTATGCTTCCTCTCCTAAGTTGATTTTAGATAAATGGTCTGGTCCAGAATTTCTTTTCCCTGGCTTCACAAAAACCGTGAAATAAAACTCTTGAAATAGGATTACCCATCTACATATGCACCCCTGTAAGACGGGATTGATTACCAAGTACTTCAATGCCATGTGATCTGTATAAAACACAAATGGTGTTGCAAACAAGTACTGTAAAAACTTGTGTAATGCATAGATCATGGAAAAATTTTCACGCTCTGTACTTGTATAATTATGTTCAGTAGGAGTCAACTTCCTACTAGCAAAATAAATTGGATGATCGATAATACCTTCTCCAGGTTGAGCTAACACAGTGCCAATGGCCATGCCAGATGCATCCACATGCACATGAAATGGTTTATCCCATGAGGGAAATCATAGAATGGGTGCAGTAGTAAGTTTCTCTTTTAATATCTTGAACGTGTGCTACTGTGGTTCTCCCCAATGTAATGTACCTTTCCCCTTCAGTAACTCTTCTAAGGGTGTAACAATTTTGGCATACCCTTTGATGAATTTTCTATAATATCCTGTATGACTTAAAAATCCATGCACCTCACTTTGACGGGTAGGCGCTTCCAGGCCTAAAATGATTACAACCTTAGCTAGATCAATGAGTAAACCTTCCTTACAGATTATATGTCCTAACAGTATTCTAAATGGTGTAGCAAATATGCACTTCTTTATGTTCAAAGAGATACTCAACTATCTACACTGTTCAAACATGAAGTACAAATTGTCACAATGATATTTCATAAGCCCATATACTGTCCTATCATCTAGGTAGACCTGTAAGAAGTTGTGAATAAAATATTTGAATGCTTGAAAAACTATGCACGAGAATACAACAGGCACATTTTTCAATCCAAAAGGCATCACAGTATAGGAAAAACTGCCCCATTCAGTAGTAAATGTTTTCTTTTCTTGATCCTCCTGAGCATTCCTAACCTGATTATAGCTAGAAAACCCATCTGTAAAGGAATATATTTTACGCCCTGCAACGCCTTCTAGTATTTCCTCAATAAATGGCGTAGGGAATAGATTAGTGATGCATGCAACATTCAACTCCCTATAGTCTACATATATTCTAATTCATCCATCCTTCTTGATACCGATCACCATTGGGCTAACCCATTCTGACTCATCAAGGGGTTTGATAATTCCAGATTTCAACATTTTAACAATTTCTTCTTTTACCTTTTGACACAAATTAGGATTCATTCTGTACGGCCTCTTTCTAATTGGGTGTACACCATCCTTAAGATTTATCTTCATTTCCCCAAGTGATTTATGCATGCCTTTAAGTTCATGATACCCTCGAGGGAATATTTGTTGATAATCCCTTAGTAACTCAATGATATTTGCTACCTCCGAGTCTAACCAATAGTCTCCGATTATGGCCTCCTTAGGCTCAACCTCCAAGCCTATATTCACCTTCTTTGTCTTCATGGGTTGGTGATAGGTGTGTGTATCCTTGTCTACACTATCCAAGACCTCACACACTCCTTGTGAATGTTCAATATCTAGGTTCTAAACTTCCTCATCATCCATGATTTAAACCATCTTTCCCTTCTATTTTTCAATGCAAGAAAATTTAAGTAGTATGAATTCCATTTCTTCTTCCTTTTCAAAATGCACTCCGGACTTTTTCTCACCAAATAATTCCTGAATATGCTCTTTTTATTTTGCACTATCTCCCATGGTTAAGTGCTTCATAAATTTGATGCCTCTTCTATTGGAGGTTGAGAAGAAAAGTAGTCAAAGGTTTGGATCATCCCTGTAGTCAAATTTTTCTAGTTTCTAGTCTCTCAATGTAGTTCTACATATACATACTAGGTGTGTGCGCATCCTTGTAATGTAGAGTACAATCTATGCACCCAGAGTGAAGGTGGTAATGCTTCCTGTCCTACTATCCAAAGTCTTTCACACTGCTGAATGTGATGTTGAACAGGTTGATCACCATGATAAGTGCAAATCTACATAGGTGCATTGTTCCTTACAAACCTAATAGATAGGTTGATTCTAAGCTCTTCCCATTCTATAAGATTATCTTTGTGGACTACCCACCAGCACGATGTTGTATGGCGCAATGTATATACTGACATAGCTTTTCTCTTAATTTGATCTATCCACTGTGTTTCAATGGCTTTCAAAAATGTAGGAAGATCTTCTGCCCCTGTATACCAAGGTACTATGCTACCTATCTGTCAGACCGAATGAAGTCCATTCTTACATGTAACCACACTTTTTACTTCATGCCCTACTAATTCATATGTACCATGAGCCCAATTGTCACAAGAAATATTCATAGTATCACTAATAGAATGAGAATCCTCCCACTGTAGGATGCCTTCTTTTGATGGCTCATTGACCTTAGGGTCCTAAATAACGTGTACATAAATTCAGTTTAAGTCCTCCTCACTTAGAGGCTCAACATATGGTGTAGACTTCCCATCTGTTAATGGTATCACAACCCTTTCCTCCTTATTCTCAAAGCTGATATACCCCTTATTAAATATCAAGTCAACATTATTCATATAACACCAAGGGCATCCAAGCAAGGCTGGAAAATTATCTACTTCTCTAAGTGCTAATACCTGAAAATCCCCAGTGAAATTGGCCCCTTGTATGGTTATAGATGCATCCTTCAAAAATCCTATGGGAGTGGAATTAGTCTAGTTTTCCATAAACAACACATTAGATGATGGCTGCAATGGAGGCCTCCCCATTTATACCCATGCATCTAATGTAAGCACATTTACTTCCGCACCTGTATCAATCAATATGTTTCTCAACATCCACCCATCCACAACAACATTCAAATTAATTTACTTGTTATAGTCAATACTATCAGGGGGAAGATTTTCATGCAGGATATACCATCCAGTATCAAGACTTGTGCGTGGAGTATTACCCTTTAACCAACTTCCTAATAGTGGGATAATGTTCTCCTAGCACAACATTCTACACACTTCTCGCAGATCATCGATATCAGTTTGGACTGTCTTTGATGCTTTCTTCTACTCCTTTAAGTACTGTATCTCACCCTAAATATTCCTTAGCACTTCCATGGTATCCTGGTAAACCTCCTTCTAATGAGTAGGATTTGGGTACCTTTCATGCAAAACCTCATCCTTAGTGATCATGGGCTTCTAATGCAATTCTTCTCTTGCACATGCCACTTCAACGCATGTAATAATCTTCATTGTTAATGCTTTAGGTCCTTCTGCTATCTTGGGCATCCACTGATCTTCTACCACGTGTTGGATTCTAACCATCTTGGCACCTTTGTTTTCTTGCTTATGCTACTTACTCAGATGCTCATATAAGTCAAGGAACTCTTCATATCTATGGTTCTTCCCGTAGAAAGAACATGCAATATTCTAAGGAAATTTGTGCCTACAGTGGTAAGGATATCTACATGTATAACATGTTATACGAGGGAACTCACCTCTTCCTCTACCATGAACTTGTCCTCCATATCCACCATGATACCACGTCCCCTTCCATGACCTCCTTCAAAACGCCCCTCATTCCTGTGATAGCACGTTTGATTATGATCCCAATCCTGGTGCTCATTCATACCCTTAGAATTATCTGTTACACTTGTCTGTCATACCCTAATGTCTATAGCATCTCGAATCTAACCAATCAACTGAAAATCCTCAATATCATGGGTTGTGGACCTGTAAATCTTGCAAAAGCAAGATACATTCTTCCTTCTCACGTGCCGTAACAAAGGAAAATGACTAGCATCATGAATCAAATGATAGATCTCATAATCCAATAGTAATGAGCATACAGATCTGTGAGGACAACTATCCTTGGTGTGACGTTCCACTTCACAATCTGTACACCAAATTCCTGATCATGTTTCATGGGCTGAATTTTCTGATAGCTTCTCTAACTGCTTTGCCATAGCTGTAATCTATGCCTCTAAGAATGGAATAACACCATTGTCAATGCTCCCAATTACCTCATCATGCAAAGCTACTTCCAGTGCTTCATGCGGATCAGTGTGTGTCTTATGTGACAACGCCCTTCTAAATGGTGCAATCAATCCTCCAACGAACCATTGTGCATGGTGGCTAGGGTGAATATCATAAGATAGCTTAGATAGAAGTGTCTTAAAATGAGCATCATACTCTCGTACACTATCAACAGTGCCTTGCTTGATATCCTTGAGTGCACTTATACTCTTCTACTCAAACTCAGGGATATGGAACTCTTTCAAGAAAACATCTTTCAATGCTACATAATCCACACAAGTTTGATTAGGGTCTAAATTCCTATACCAGCTGTGTGCACGTCCCTAGAATGTAGTAGCAAATTGACTTTCCTTACGCTCAGTAGCCATGATCCCTTTAGCACACCATAATATTTCACACATATGCACATGTTCGGCAACATCCTCTATACCTCTATACTCTAGAAGACGAAGAGACATATCCATATAAATATTTTGTGGTTGTTACAGACCTTGACCACCTGATCCAGAACCTCCTGTGCTCCTCTTGCCTCCAGAACCACCAGATCCACTAGAACTAGAACCACCTATACCTCCTGATCCTCCACCTGTAGCGGGAATAGGACATGCAGATGTACTCCCCTATGTTTTGACTATAGTACTATAGTGGACCCCTATAATCTATGAGGTAGTTCCACTTCCATTAGTGAATCCAACATTCTATGTGGATGATGCACCTAAGGATGTTCCTCTAAATATCATTGAAGCCGTATGTCCTACCATTGATGTACTTGCTCTCTGACTTACTCCTACTCTCCTACTTCCCAAGTTAGCTTGTTGGTTACTTGTTGTACCAGATACTAGAAAACCAAGTGCATGGTCTAGGTCACTAGGTGGATTAATATGTGTGCCCATGGTCTAGGTAGTCTCTATTGGCGCACTTCTGTTTGAGGCCAAGGGGTGATCTCTTTCATGTTTTCTGATATGGGTGAGCTTTAGATGCTCTGGCTCCATGTCTTCTACGTGATTTGTAAATCCTTCATGAGCCATCTCTCTCCTCAATGCCATACTTTTTGTAATGGAACGTTGCATCTCTATCTCCCTCTCGCGCACCTGATTATACTTAAGCTACCTTTCCTCTCTCTACCTCTTTGCTGCTAGGTTTGCCATCTTTCACCAAACTTGTTCCTGCCCTCACGCATGGTGAAGTTTAGTTAGCCATTGGTTTATTCTCTAGGTTCAAAGTTACCATCAAGATCTTGATCACCAATGGAATACCTTGCAAATATGCTCCTTTTGGATATCACAAAAATTGGAATTCAGCTACCTCTAGGAAAGAGTACGTCAGAATTGAATATTCTAGAATATAACTATTTAGAACACCACAAAACCATGTATCCATAGCACAAGTCCAGATCAGATCAGCATCATAAAGGGCCTTAAATTCTTCCTGTGTCCAGACAAGTGCACGATACCTCCAATTCCACTGAGATGCATAAGCAATAAGCCACTCGTATAGTTCTACTGGAAAGATGGTGAAAAATATCTCATATAAGCTGTCATATAGATTATGTTCTACCCAAGTGCATACATTAAACTCAGATCCACAACTGAACCACCATGCATATCCTTCCTCTAGATCATGTATCCATTCCTCAATACTTGTTAGAGTTAACTGGTACGTCTTCATCACGAACCATCCTAAAAACAACTGAAAAAGAGCTCCCGACTATGGAACCAATGTTACAACCTAGAATTTACCAGATAACACCCTAGTCGCACCGACACATCACTCAGCCTTGACTGAGTGCTCACCCGAAGCGCGCAAAGGTACCAGGTCCCTCTTTAGGGTTACTGTAGCAAGATGTTAGCATGATGAAGGAAGAAACATATAGATTCATAACTAATCTATCATTCTATAATATATGCTACATTCAAATCTATGACAGAACAAGCTTTAAAAAGTAATCATGATTGAATCAATAACATGTACTACTCAATTCCACATAGGAATGACACTTAGGTTCAACCAATATCTTCCATCTTTTAATAAACACAGAAGCTCCTTACAATAATATTAATCCACACTAATGCACATATGGATCTAATACAATAATTTAGTCATATGTGTATATCTCTATACCTCCATACATACTTCACACTAATATTTTACCACTATGTACCTCACATCATATATATAGGGTGGGGACTTTCCCTTCACTGCTTATCTATTCTAGAAATAGGCCAAATGCTATTAATAGCTACGTGTCGTTCATAGGCATAGCCACACATACAAGTGTGCTTTCTATAGACCTCTTATAGTTAATTGAAGTGTCGAACCTATTCTTAGCTTGTCTCCACGTAAAAAACTTTGATCCGATCCTCCAAGGATAGAAAATGCATGGTGCGTACATCTCTTCATCATTGGTGTGTTCCACACGCCATCTTCTAAAAATAGGTCTTCATGCTCAAAATCAGATATGTCCTGAATTCTGATCTTTCCTTCTGTGCACGGGTCCTTCTTATCCCTCCATGCCCTTGATCCTAGCCTTCTCTCCCATGCGTACTCCTTGTGTGTTCTCTAACAATTATTCTCTGATCAACACTTGCCAAAGGCTATAGAACTCTTTTTCAGTTTAACCTAAAGAAATACCTTCTTACCAAGTTCAAACTTCTTATCAACCCACTTTAAGTCTGCATAACTCTTTTGATTATCTACTACTTCTTTCTGTTGGTGTGTGTGACATGCCTAGTCATCGTCCACATCACCTAGTGAGTCATCTCGCCTTGCGAGAGCCATAGCTCTTAGGAAGTCAAATGACAAGTGTCTGATTCTGTCATATAATCTGTCATTGTCATTTGCATCAGTGCGTCATAGGAGTTACATTCCTTATTTAGAATTGTAACTCCTCCTTTAGCGGCGTCATATGTGTCAGTCACGTCATATGCGTCAGTGGCATCATTGATATTATTTCCTTGTTTAGGCATGGGGTTACATAGCACCCCTATTTGTACTTCATTTTTTCAATCTATGAGTATGAGCAGACTTGTTTTCTTATTTGCATATTCTTTCCATTGTTTGAATCTTGCTTATTGCATTGGATCTTGACGTTACCTTCGGAGTGCAACTTTGTTATGGTGCATTGTTTTTGACATCGGTTCTCGTGAATCCCTCTTTCATGGTATCAGAGCTGGTTTCGGTAAAACATGCACTCCTCATTTATCAAGTTGTTTATTACTTCTGGTTTCTTATTATTTCCTCGTGCAAGTTTTTTTTATTATTATTTTGGAATTGTATTTCTCATCTCGTATTGAGGTTTTAGAATTTACAAGTTTGAGGGGTTGTTCATTGGTTCATGATTCAAGTTTTCTAGGATCTGCATGCACTTTTTTGTGTCTTGGGGTGTATTTTAGGTTCACAGGTTGCAGATTTTAGAGTTTAGAGTTGTCTTGTTTTTCACTTCAAGCTATACTCTACCTACTCACCTTGCTTTTCTGCATGCATCCTCCTCCTGGTGAATCAATCCTCTCTACATTCACTTGGGTTATTCTCATTCCTGGTTCATGGATCTTCTTTCCTTTATCTGTGTGTAGCTCTTGACTTGTGAGTACTTTGACTTAGTGGTTGTTCATTACTTAGGGTTCTACGAAGGCTTCTTGCTCATGCTGCATTTGTTGGTGTTTGATTTTCATGGTTTTAGCCTTGTGACGATTGTTATTCTGGGATTCTCTATATTCCACAAGCCTAAGACCTTTCTAAATTTGTGTTCCATTTGTGTCAACTTGTCTTAGAAACTTTCATCTGCCTCTACTTTGTGCACACTGCACCTAGATGATTGGCTCGGTCCTAGCTTGTCAGCACCTCATTCCCACGTTAATTCTCCAGCTATTCGCATTTGGGTTGATTAGACTTTGACCGTTCATGGTCGGTCCTTTGTGCCTAGCTATTTGAGAACTCTTAGCTATTTGGTTCTCTATCTCAACTGGATCATGTGCTACCCTGTGTCTTTGGCCCGTGCTCCCTAGTTCACTGCACTATCTTCGTGCTCTTCTTAGGGTTCTCACATCTCTGCCCTCTGGTATCCAGCTTGCCACTACACATTTCACACCTGACCTACTCAACGTTCCTCACGGAAATAACCTTGTTCCCTCCTACATGAACGGTCACACCCTATCAACTCAGTAGTGTCTATGTTAAAGCAGATCAATTTTGATTTTCCTGCATCGGTTACACCTTGACATGTGGTTTCACCTCTGTGCACCACTCAACGTTCACCTGCCAATTTGACTCAACAGAATTTCCAAAAACAACTCAGCTCAGTCAACATTTCCTTTTAGAATTATTTGAAGGTAAAATCAATCTCACCTTTAATATTTTAAGGTGTAGAACTTTTAATTGGCATTGTAAACCTTTTTTTGTGGTATTTTTGCTTGTTTTAATATCCTTCCTTCGAGTGAGAAAGACAGAGGGTGAGGTCCAGGGTTAGAAGGAGGCTAATCCCCCCTCACAATTAAAAAAAAACCTATCTAAAATTTGATGCCATTTCCAACGAGCATACATACGACACCCTTTGCATGTATTTAGGAAACTTTTAAAATTCATTTGCAAGCTTATTAGCATTTTTCCATCAGTTGCGGGAATTGTTTTTTTGCTATAAATTTTGACTCGTTGCTTGGTTTTGAGAACTTATTTAGTCAAAGTTGCATGTTTTTTCACACTCTAGATGATGAGATTGTCAATTTTGTAAATGCACTATTTTATAAAGTTCCACATTCCGGGGGGTGTCTTTGTATTGCTTAATTCAGCTCATTTTAAATCATCTTGAGCTTTGTTCTATCCCTTTTATTCCTTGTGGAATTTTGAGTGCGTCTGCCATAGTCTTACGGAAAAGGGATTATTTTGTGTGATGTGAGATGCTATTTCTCACAAATTCCTCTCTTCCCCTTCTTATTTTCTCTCATTCTTGTGTTTGCTTGTAGTGTTGATCTATTGCGCCTAATGAACCTTGATTGTTGTCTCCACTCTTGCGTGTTATTACACTAATTGAAAGGTGAGTGACAGACTAGTTCTCAACATATAGTTGCATCTGATTATAATCAATGCACTGAACTATAAAGTGTAAAACTTGGGGGGGTGTGATATCGTTCTGGGGTGGTTGTTTATTTTCTCTCTCCTTCCTTCTGAATCCTTTGGTTATATCTCTTCATTATGGATATCTCTAAAGTACCCGTGCTCACACCTTTTAATTTCTTTGACTGGAAATCTAAAATTATATTAGTTTTGTGAAGTAAAGGGTTATACCATGCCGCCATGGGATTAGAGACTGAACCTTTTGATGAACCTGAAAAATCTAAGTGGTTCAATTGTTGTGGTGAAGCCTTAGGTCTTCTCTATATGTCCGTCTCTCCCGACTTTCTCTTCCACATCGAAACTTCCTCGACACCTGAAAAAAAATCGACAATATGTTTGGGAAGCAAGATGACATGAGAGTGCATGAGTTGGAGAACGAATTACTAGGGTTAAATCCTAGTGACTTTGAAAACGTGCAGGCCTTCTTCTCAAAGTTTGTCCACACTAGACTGCTTCTAAAGGAATGTAAAGTGGAAAAGAAAGAATCTTAATTGATCTTGTCAATTCTTTCTAAGTTAGGTCTTGAATACTCTATCTTTGTTTCAAATTTCCACACCATGAAAGCCGCCTTGGGTAGTGCTTGGAAAATTACCTCCTTTGACAGTTTTTCATCCCAACTCATTTGAGAACAGGACAAACTCATTCCAATGGGAACTCTAAAATCCAAGTCACATGCCCTTATGGTGAATAAGGGAAAGAAAAATGAAAAGAAGAAAGAAAAAAAGGACCAACCTAAAGAAAGAAATCAAGACCAACCAACCCCTAACTACGCCCAAAACTAACACTTTGACTTCTGAGCCTAAAGCGAAGAAGGAAAATTTTAAATGCTCCTATTGCAAGAATTCTTGCCATGATGAGCATCATTATTTTCATAAACAAATTGATCACTTAACTCATTTGCTTGAGAAAAATAAAATAAGTGTTCCTGAATTTGTTAAAGGAAATGCTCATAAGGGCGAGTCTTCTAAAGCAAAGGAGTCTAAAAATGAAAAGAAGAAAGGTATGGTCCTCATAGCTAGATCAGCTCCATCATCAATTTGGATTATTGATTCCGGTGCTTCACACTACATGGATTCTTCAGAGATTGAATTCTCTAACATTGAACCATGTGGCATGTCCCAAATCACATTGGGTGATGACACTTATGTGTCAGTTTCTGGTTGTGGATCGTTAGAGATAGCAGGTGGAACATTGAACTAAGTGTTGAGTTTTCCCAATCTCTCTACCAATCTCCTATCGGTTTACCAAATCACCTACCTTGGTGAAGGAATGCAAGTGGAATTTGGTCCTCACTCGATGATCATTCATGAGCTTAACTCTAACTGCACTATGGTTGAGGGAAAGGCAAATCACCATTCAGGGTTGTATACCTTTTCCCGCTTCTCTTCTGATTTAACACCCAATGCCTTACTCACTCATGTAAATGAGGTTAGCAAGCTATGACATGAGCATTTTGGGAATCTAAATTATCGTTACCTTGAACAATTGAGCCAAAATGAAATGGTCAATGGGTTACCCCGAGTTAAGTTTTCTAAAGGTCTTTGTGAGGGTTGCACCCTCGGAAAGCACCCTAAAAAAAACTTTGATAAGGGAAAATCCTGGAGAGCTACTTGTCCCTTGGATCTTCTTCATAGTGATGTTTCTAGCCCCTTTCCATCTCCTTCTTTCACTAGAGCTCTATATATACTAACCTTCATTGATGGCTTTTTGTGTTATACTTGGTTATATTTTATTAAGCTTAAGTCTGAAGTCTTTGAGAATTTTCAAAACTTTAAGGCTCTTGCTGAGAAACAAGTGGAACGGTCCATCAAGATTCTTCAAACTTAAAATGGAGGTATGTAAGCAATAGGTTTGAGCATTTCTAAACTTCTGAGGGGATTTCTTTGTAGCGTACAGTTGCTTACAGCCCTTCCCAAAATGGAGTTGTAGAAAGAAAGAATTGAAATCTAAAGGAGATGGCTACTTGTAAGGTTCACTCGAAGTCCCTTCCTCCACAGTATTGGGCTGAAGTAGTGAATTATGCTTGCTACATTCATAATCATGTTCCACACAAGGCAGTAAGAGGGATGACACCCTTTGAAGTCTGGTTTAGACACAAGCCTAATGTTGAGCACTTTCAAGTCTTCGAATCTAAGGCTATGGCTCGGATTCCCAAGAATAAATGTAAGGCATTGGATCCACAATCCAAACCTTGTATCTTTGTCAGGTATCCTGATGGTGTGAAGGGATATTGACTATTTAACCCTACTACCCATGAGCTCTATATTGAGAGGAGTGTGAAGTTTGATGAGTCATCCTTGATTTTGAATTCCAATGAGGTTCTTTTGTCTAATGATTTAGATTCTAACTCATTAGATGATGATGTTGTTGAGCAAGTTCCTCCTCTCCCCCGCTCCTCCCAATCCTCAAACTTCTGATTCTTCTGATTCCGATAGTAGTGATGATGAGGAATATGTCCCTTATCACTCAATTGAAGAATCTTTCAACTTTGAGCTTGAACCTTAGGGACCTATTTGGGCCAGGAAAACTTTTACAGAGTGCTGGAGATTTAGTTGGAGATCCTTCAGATGAGAAATGTATGCACTCAAGTTTCATTGGAATCCACTCCTTCTGTCGCCTCTGCTTCTGATCCACCATCTTTCAATGAAGCTTTTGGGATTCCGGAGTGGGATTCTACTATGGATGAGGAGTATTCCTCACTCATAAAGAATGACACTTGGGATCGTACCTCTCTTCCAAAAGGAAGAAAATTCATTCGATGTAGGTGGATATATCGAAAAAAGTATGGATCCAATGGAGAAGTCGAGAAGTATAAAGCGTGACTTGTAGCTAAGGGTTTCTCCCAAGTAGCTGGGGTTGATTACTTAGAAACCTTTTCTCTGGTTACAAAGATGACTTCCATTCAACTGACCTTTTCCATCGTTGCCTCACTAACAGATGGGAAGTCCACCAGATGGACATTAAGAGTGCCTTCCTTCATGGGGACCTAGAGGAAGAGATCTATATGGAACATGCCTCATTTACAAGTTAAAGAAGTCTCTCTACGGCCTTAAACAAGCCCCTCGGGCTTGGTATGCCAAGATGGAATCCTTTTTACTTGCATCAGGGTTCACTCGGTGTCACTCTGACCCAAATGTGTATATTCTGTGGCAAGATGACTTGTTGATCATGGTTATCTCTTCCTCTATCATTGATTATGTGAAGATTTCCTTGGCCAACAAGTTCTCCATATCTGACTTAGGATTGGTTCATTACTTTCTTAGGATCTAGATTTCACAATCTGACTCAAGAATTATGATCTCATAGCCTAAGTACTCTCTTGATTTGCTTGCTCGGTTTCACATGTATGATTACAAGTCCTCACCTACTCCTTTTCTTTTCTAGGGTCAAGTTGGTTTCTGATTTCTCTTCCCCCTTGGTTGACGGTACCCTTTATCGGCAGTTGGTGGGAAGATTGATCTACCTTACTCAAACTCGGCCAAATATTTCATATGTTGTTGGGATCATGTCTAGATTTATGCAGGAGCCTCACGAGCTAAATTTAAAATTAGCAAAGTGGATCCTTCACTATGTTCATGGCACTTGGTTGGATTTACAAAATCAGATTGAGCTGGTGATCTAGATCATTGGAAGTCTACCTTAGGCTACAGTTTCACTCTTGGTTTAGGTCCTGTCAGTTAGTCCAGCAAGAAGCAGAATACCATTGCCATATCATCAATAGATTTAGAATACAAAGGAGTAGTGAATGCTACCACAAAATTTTTTTGGTTACAGGGTATCTTGACAGAGTTTGGCATCCACTTTCGGAGGCCTACCATTATCTACTGTGACAACATGAGCACTATCTCGATTTGCAGAAATCTAGTTCAACATCAGCAGACGAAGCACATTGAGATTCACATATGCACTTCATACGAAAGCTTATTCATGATGGTAGCATCGACATTGAGTACATTCAGACAACTGATCAGATTGTAGATATATTCACCAAGCCCTTCACTGAGGTGAAGTTTATTCACTTACGTGATCTCTTGTTAGGGTGAGGTCTTATGCAGCTACTCATCTTCTTTAGGCCTATATAGTCCTTCTCTTCTTCTCCTCTTCTTTCTAGGAAGATGTTGTTTGTATAGGGGCACCTTATCAGGCCTTTAGTTTCCGAGCCCCATTGACACATCTTTCTTAGTTGTTTAGGAGTGTCTTCTTATTCTATTCTAGACTCATCATGAGCCACTACCTCTAGCTTTAATGAAGGGGGGGTGTTGGTGTGTGTGACATGCCTATATGTCCTCCATCACACATAACCTGGTGAGGGTCATCTCACATTACGAGAGTTATAGGTCTTCGGAAGTTTACTAAAAAGTGTCATATTATGTCACTGGGGTCTACTCATTGTCATTTGTATCAGTGTGTCTATAGGAGTTACATACATTAGTTAGAGACTCCATGTCGCTCCTCTAGTGGCAACATATGCATCAGTCACGTCTTATGATACTTTGCAATAGCGTCATTGACATACTTTCCTTGTTGAGGCATTTTTGAGAGTTACATAGCACTCCTAGTTCTCAGGTCCTATATTGTCAATCTATGAGTATGAGCAGACTTGTATTTCTTAACACCACTATTCTAAATCCCATAGCTTCGAATCTAGCCATAAATATAGCCTTGAAGCTCTAACGTTACCTTCGGAGTACACTATAATTATACCCATTGTAAAAGCATAAGTTTTTGACATCGAAAAGATCTCACGAATAACTCTTTCATTTTAAGATGCATTTTTGAATCATTTTAAAAACGAAGTTGTTAGGCAGGTTTGTAAGAAGTTTAGGCACAGATTACCACAAAATACAGAGAATAAGTTATCTGCAGACTAAAAACAAAATTTCTAGAAACTTCCTAACTTGATAAAAAACACTTACCAGGACAAGGTGCCATTTTTCAAGAAGTGAAGACCACACAAAACACTTAATGAACAATTGTGAGGGATTGTAAGGCACTAGAAAAAAAATTCTTTTCGTTTTGATCCATACAATTACAAGGTGCGGTAACATATCTAATAATAACTTGATTAACTGTGGGTTTTAGTGTTTTGTGGAAAACTAAGCCAGAAATTCGTTGAACAAGAAAGTATGTGAGATATGTAGAAGTCCACTGGAAGTACATGGAACAATAAAAATCCATAGGGCTGCACTTAGAATTTGCATGAAACAAAGAAGATGTCAAGCTCGGGTCAAAATAAAGAAATCCGCGCACCATAAGCTAACAGGTACTCGCATGTAATCTAAAGAAATTCGTGGAACAAGAAAAATCCGCGAGATACATTTGAAATACATCGGAACTTAAGATTACCATTAATAAAAGGGAGCTAGTTTGACACAGATTGTAAGCCACGAAGCTACAATAACATCATGCTTTTTTCGAAGACAGTAGGAAGATGCCACATAAGTACAGAAATCCATGCTTGATAACCTGCCATTTAAATTGCCGTATGTAGAATGAAGTTATCAATAAACTAGTCTAGTTTCATAGGCTTTTCAAATTTTAGTTATTCGTGGATAGGCTAAGCAGATATGTCACAAGTCTTAGATCAGGATACCATGAAGCAACCCTTTCCACAAAATACTGTTGTTTTATCCATCAGCAAGCATCTTTGAAAAACCAGCAAAACCAGACAAAAGACTGTGTAAGGATCAAAAATATTGTGCAACACTAAAGTATTTCTTAATTCATTTGGCAAAAAGGCAATGTATACACTAAAATATGTCATGAAGGGCACAAAAAGATTCCTTTGTTGTCAAAGTGAAAACCTTGCATACCCCATATCATTTGGATCTGCAGCAAGTGTTGTTTTCACTTACTGATAAATAAGAATCAGATTCCATGACACTTTTTACTTCATCTTTAAACTTATTTCTCAACATTATAAGAAGGCATAGAATGTGCTTTCTACGACTTAGAGAATCCACAACTCTATTTTCTTTTCCTTTAATATAACTTGTATCAAAATCATACTGAGATAGAAATTCTAACCATCTTCATTGTCTTGCATTGAGATTTGGCTGAGTAAAAATATACTTCAACCCAAGATTGATCAATTTTTAGTTCAAAAGGCCTACCAAGAACATAATGCCTCCATACCTGAAGTGCATAAACAATGGCAGCAAGATCTAGGTCATGTGGAGCATAATTTAGTTCATGTAACTGAGATTTCTACTTTCATAAGCTATAACATGATCCTTTTGTAGTAAAATACCTCCGAGACCCTCACCAGAAGCATATGTCACTACAGTCAAGTTTCCATTAGGATCAAGTACAGCTAGGATAGGTGCTGATGTTAACTGATCCTTCAGAGTCTTAAATGTAGATTCACATTTCTCATTCCACACAAATTTCTTATCTTTATTCTGTAACAAAGTTATTGGCGTAGCAACCTTAGAAAAGTCTTTAACAAATTTCCTATAGTAACCAGCAATACCCATGAAGCTTCTAACTTCATGTACATTCTTAGGTGCAGGCCACTCAATTATTGCAACAATTTTTGAAGGATCTACCGCTATTCCATCCTTACTTATGACATGACCCAAATAGTGCACTTCTGTATCATAGAAAGAACATTTGGACAACTTACCATACAACCTTCTCTTTTTTACGATCTCCAGAACTATCTTCAAATATGCTCATGATGTTCATCAATGCTCTTAGAGTATATGAGAATATCGTCTAAGAATACAAGCACAAATTTTTCCAAGTACTCTTGAAAAATATTATTCATTAAATTCATAAAATCTACAGGTTCATTCGTTAATCCAAATGGTAAAACCATGAATTCATAATGTCCATACCTTGTTCTAAAATTTGTTTTATGAACATCCTCATCCTTTATTCTTAACTGATGATATCCAGATCAAAGATCTATTTAGAATACACTGATGCACCACGCATCTGATCAAACAGATCATCAATTCTAGGAAGTGGATATATGTTCTTAATTGTTTACTTATTTTACATCCTATAATCAATGCACAATCTAAGTGTTCTATCTTTCTTTTTCACAAAAATTATCGATGCTCCCAAAGGTGAGACACTCGATCTTATCAAACCCTTCAGATAAAATTTCTTACAACTGTGCCTTAAGCTCTACTAATTCAATGGTATTCATTTTATATGGTGCCTTGGAAATAGGTTTGGTTCTTGGTTTGATCTCAATTATGAAGTCAAACTCCCGTTTGGGTGGAAGACCAGGTAACTCTTCTAGAAACACATCACTAAAATTTCTTAACAGCGGGTATTTTTTCATGAAGTCACCACTTTCAACAGTTGTTTCAGAAATTTTTATTACATATAGGGTGTAGCCTTTATTTTTTTCCTTTTTAAGTTACATAGCTGACAATTTGCTAACTAAAATCTCACATTTTATACCCTAAATGTATGTTGTTTTCTGCAGGTCGTCCAAACAACTAATATGTTTTTCAAAATAGTTAACATTTTATTTATGCTCAGCTAACCAGTTAACACCTATGATTACATCATAATACTCCAAAGGAGAAACATAAAAGTCAAATTTAGTGGAAAAACTAGGCAAGTCAAGGACTTTTCCAAAAAGACACATACTAACTGTGAAAACAAGCATTATTTCCATAATGTATAGCCCATGATTTATCCATTTTTCCATCTTTTATTTTTAATTTCGATGCTAATTTAATAGAAATGAAACATTTAGTAGCTCCAGTATCAAAAATTATAGTCACATGTATACCAAATAACTTACCTGGAACTTCTATGGGTGTGGCTTTCCTTTTTAGCCTATTTGTCAGCTACTGCAGCATGTATCTTATGTTGTTGATTGCAGTCATCCTTCTTCAAAGGACATTGATTTGTGTAATGATCTTTGCCACAATTGTAGCAGCCTCCTACAGGTCCCTTCCTAGGCTCAAATTTATTTCCAACCTTAAAGTTATCATTCTGAACTCCCATAGGTCTTCTGTCCATTATTATTGTTCTTGACAAAGTTATTTCACACATTAGCAGCAGGTTTATTTGTTGTTGATTTCTTGTTGTTATCAGCAATATTTTTTTTTCATACCAAAATTTTTCCATGGTCCCTTTTTGGGTGCAAGAGACGAAGAAGAGTTTGGAACTTTCTTTCTGATTTCCTCCTTATGGGCAGAGATCGTTTTCAATTTCTGCTCCTACCTTATGGATTTTTCTACAACCCCTTCTATAGTGGTTGGTTGTGAACATCTACTTCACCACCTATAATGGGATTTAATCCCATGATAAATTTTTGTATTCTAAACTTCTCGTCAGTTTGGTACTGAGGTACATACTTAAGGACCTTAGTAAACCTCTCCCAGTACTCTGTTACGGTAAATTTTCCCTGAGCTAAGTTCTGAAATTCAGTCATTTTCTGATCATAGTAAAGTTGTGGCAGTCATCGTTTCCTAAAATAATTTTTAAATTGATCCCAAGTAATATTTGTTTCATCAATGTTTAACTCAGCCTTGCTACTGTCCCACCATGAAGATGCTTCATGGGAAAGCTGATAAGCTCCCCATATTACTTTTGTTTCTTCCGAGAAGTTCCTTATTGTAAATTACTTCTCCATTTCATTGAGTCTAGTTCTCAGCTCCATCTCCTAATGTAGTGCCATCAAACTTGGGTGGACTTATCATATTGATTTTTTTCTTTTTATATCATTAGTGAGTTTAGTCACCAATCTTTCCTTTTTTATTTTCAGGTTGATTAGGTGCATTAGCATTAGCATTGGCTGCATTATTGTTATCAATGCCAAAATTTCCAACATTGGCATTGTCCTCAGGAGGTGGTTGATTGTTGTTACCAGTATCTTCTTCCTCCTCCTCATTTCCCATTACTTGTTGTTCAAGTACAGCTAAACAATCTCTTGTGTCCAACAGGGAAACAAGGATTTCATCAAGTTTTTGGGCAGTAGATGCTTCTCCACCGGGTGGTGGGTTCTAACCATTTGCAAGTTTTATCATTTCACAATCTTTCCTCTTGTTCTAACCATTTTCTGTTAACAAGAAAATTTAAGTTTTATCAAATTATGGACACAATAGGTCCAAGAGCTGCAACCTTCAGCTCTGATACCAAGATGTAACATTCCCATTTTAAGACTTTAGAAATAAGGGAATTTTTTTTAATAATGTTCTCTGTTCTAAATAATCATTAATTTAGAACACACATTCCATGTCAATCAATCTCATAATAGATAACCATATGTAGTTGTAATGACTCAGTGTAACACCGATCTCTCATTTCATGACTTAAACACCAATCTCTCATGTTAACTCATTGAATTGTATACTAGGTATACTTGGTTCTCATACCCTTTTGGGGTGTTAAGTGTTCTATTTAAGAGGCCTATCTGAATACTTGTTACCAATATTCATCTAAAATCTTTCTTCTTAAAACTAGGTGACATAGGACAACGCAACCAGTAGTTTGTGATACTTTGGCCAAATATTTACAACATATTGTTCATGTTAATATTCCTAGATGACATACTCGTCAAAGGGAATATGTCCTTCACCCCACTTCATTTTGTTATCTAGAATGGTCTTCACTAACTCCTATCAGTCCACTTGTTTAAGGTTTAACCCTAACCAAGGTTAGCAACATAGTCTAGTGTAGAAGGCTACTCGTAGTGACTAAGGGTACATAGACATACTCAATCAACCTAAGTTGATTGCATGTGTCTAGTTATCCTAATTCATCATGAGTTTCCCCCAACACTAGATCATACTTTAACCTAACCTAGGGTATAACTAAGATCAAGTCCGAGTTTATGTAGATCTAGATGATTCAACTCTGAAGGGTGTTGCAACATGTCAACTGAAACATAGTATCCTCATGAAGACCCAAGTCTTCATGGAGGTATGGTGCTGCAGTTGGTATGTGCCAACATCTGACAGAGTCATCCCATCTAGATGTACATGCACAAGAAAGAAGTTAATTACTTAATTATTTTCTTTAATTAAAGTCTAATTACAGCAGCCATGTTGAATCCCTAGTTTCATTAACCATTAAGGTTGTCAGCAATAAATGAATTGTAATTGCTTTGCAGAAACATCAAGATTGATTTTTATTCATTAACTTCCTAATTTAGGATTCAATTTTACAAACATAATCAACATACTAACAATATGGTTCACTTATTTAACTTAACCATGACTTAGCTTATTTAAGTTCTGAATCAAGATTCTTTTATAATAGACTTCATTGAAATGAAGTCTACTATTATATATTTTATATATACCTTTCATTTTTTTATTCAGATTAAGGTATTAGTCAAGAGGAAGTACATCTTCCTCTTTCCAAGATGACATTAGGTTTAATTCCAAAGGATTCTAAAACAAACTGATTATCATTACGAAATAGTTGTCTTCCTTTTTCTTATTAAGAATTAGGATTCATTGTAACCTCTTAACATTATACAAGTTATCATAATGGATTTTTTTATCCATTAACATCATTTTAATAAACCATAGTGATTTAATTAAATGATCAACCATGAATGCCAACTTGATAAGTTGCATTAAATAAAAGGGGTAGTGTATCTAGTACCCTTACCACCTAATTCCTTTTAATTCAACCCAAAAGGGTTCATTTCATATATATATATATAAAATAACATAGATAAGCTTATCACTACTATTCAAAGAACATGCAAAAAGATGACACATCAAGTATAGATGAACCCACAAACTTTTCCATTTATCAAGGTGGAATTCATACATTGCAAGTACAAACACTATAGTCATCTTTAGTGTCAACAATAACAATAAGCTCTATAAAAATTACAACTTTCCTTTCCAAAATACATTTTAATAATGAATCATATTTCCTCATAAATGATCCATTCTTTTGGTAAACAAAAGTAACATCATAAAATATCTTGTCTCCCTTTTACCACTTACGAAGTCCATCTGCAAAAATTGCTAGCACGGGTCAGTTAAGTGAACTGAGCATGATAAGCACTAAGCATTAAAACGATGTGCTTTTAACTAAATATTTCATAAAAAGAACTCTACTTTTATGAAACAGTTAAAGCATTATAGAAAGACACATCATAAATAAATAGCAGTCATAAGAGGGAGAAACAAAGTGATAATCCATATCAACATCAAGAAAAGATCATGGTGTAATCAAAATCAATATTCAGCCGATGATTTCATAGAAGAATTATTTCAGATAAATAATATTTCAACAAGATCACTAACTGCATTTCATTTACAAATATTTATGATTCATCTCTTGATTCATTCCATCTAACCCAAAAAGGATACTAACTCTAATAATTCATAGAAATAGAATTACTTTAAATGGAACAATAATTCAAATTACACAACATTAACTTACTTCATCCTAAAATATTTAATGCCAAGCTCAATTAACTTTATGATGAAGTTTAGGATGAACCAACAACACCTTAAAGTAAGAGTTTCTTATTTAAGAAACTATATCCAAGTTCAGAGTCAAACTCTAGCCTAAATTTTTAGGATCAGCATCAACTGATTTGACAAAGGATGAATTTAATTTACATGCACTTAGAACTAGTCACACATCACAACAATTACATCCCTACCAATGTAACAGTCAAGGAGAAGAAAGAAAAGATTTATCCATCAGCTACCCACCCTGCAAATCCTTCAACATAATACAAACCAGAACAAGTCAGCTCCTTTCACAGGAGTAATACAGGTGAGAGAATGAATGAAAAGAGAGAAAGAGAACAACCTATATCTACCTTCAGAGTTTAAAGAGGATGGTATTGTGAATACCTTAACTCAGAATAGAAGAAAGGATAACAACGAATAAAGATGAGATAAGATCTCATTATTCCTTCCTTAAAAGAGGTATACTTACCGAGATTGAAAATAAATGAGACAGATCTGATTGTCCAAAGCCAAGAAAACATTCAACTCCAACAACCATTGAAACACAAAGAACTATTCAATATTAAAATCGATATCAACAACTGTAACATGAAAGTCAGAAACCAAAAAATGATGTTTTCCCTATTTACAAAAGAAACAGTAACTGTAGTGCAAAAGCTATAAACTAAAAATGGTTATTCTTAAGCTTAAAATTAATAATGGTATCTGAAGCAAAAGAAAAACCAACAAAACATTACATTCATTCCAAATGTTCATAGCATCAACTCCAGAAGTTATTCTAGTTTTCCCAAACAAACAGAGAGGAACGTTGAAGTAAATTACCCTTTTTCGGCACAAAGTTTACCCTTTTTCGGCCATGATTTTTTCAAAGTGACAACACACACAAAGCTTACCCATCCATTGATGGTGAAATGAAAAAGGTGAGATCAAGATTTAATAGTCAAAGTTTCCATTCAAGCCAACCCAGATCCACATACTTCACAAGAATCAATGGAACAGACTACTAGTTCAGGAAGAATGAACCCGACCAGATTCGACCACAAGGAGAAACAATGAAACAACAACACGACCCCAAGTCAGGTGCTCAAAGTTGAGCTCAAAAGAAGAATTACTAAACCAAAAATGTTATAGTCCATTTCCTTAAGATAGACAGGGTTGAGTTATTCAACAGTTCAACCTAAGATACCATGTTCCTACAGTATCAATTGTACATCAAATTTAAATAAAAAGAACCAGTCAATCCCAACAAGATGAACTGATAAGGAAACTCTTGAAGCACTCAAACTCACTTCAGGAAAGATGCAAATAAATTTCAATAAACCTTTCCACAGATCACACCAGTAGGATAAACTATCAACCATGCTAAACAGATAGATTGTTTCAAGGAGATTCGTTCAAACCCAATATCAGAAAAGTCACTAACAAGTCTTCTCACAACTTTACAGGTGTAAGTAAATAATTGACTTCATTTAAGTTCAAGTAGAAGTTAAACATGATTCTATCATTTTTCCAGCAAGGGAGAACAAAACCTGAAACATATTTCTTTCATAGTAGTAACTCCTACTAACTAGTTTCAATACAGTCCAACAAGATTTCTCAAATTCAACAACATCTCAAGTTCAACAGAAGTAAAACATGTTTACTAGCTTTTTCCAACAAAGAAAACAAATCCCAAAACATTTTTCTAGCATAGACCGTGAATCATACTACCTAGTTTCAGTATAGTCCAATAGGAGTTCTCAAGATTCGACAACATCTCAAGTCCAAACAAAGGATTAAGCGTGATTAATTCTTTTTTTAACAAAGGAAACAAACCCAGAACATATTTCTACCATATCAGTGAATCCATACAGATAAAATAAGTTTTGAAAGTAAGATCAAACAACACATAAAAAATCATTTGTTCCCCAAGAGCAAGAGTTATTTTAATGAAGACATTTAGGAAAAAGAATAACAACTTAATGGGTAGAGCCTATCATGCCTAATAGAGCTTCTTCTCAATTTGTAGATTATTTCCCAGCCGAGCCTCAAAAGTCTCTTCTTTTTCCAAGTGACGTCAACCAGTCCAATATTTCCACTTCTTCTTATACTTCCACAAGATCCAAAAATAGCTCAAGAATGCCAAGAATACAGATAGATCAAAAATAGAACTACTAGTTTGAAGAACGGAAAACCCCATGCAGAAAAAAAAATTGAAATGAACTAAATATCAAACAACCTTTCCAAAATTCACCATGCATTTCTCCTAGGTGGTTTCTTCACCATAAATGAGATCAATTAATTGTGAAGGACAATCAATTTCCCTCCTAATTCTCCACGCCACCACCATCCAAGTTTGGCGAGCCTTTAATTCAAAATTTTCATGAAATTTCCATTTAGTGGTGATGCCAACTAGGCATCCTCTAAACTCCCAATGCCTCTACCAAAATTGGCAGTCTGTAGCATTTAAACCAAAATAAATTCCAATCAATGCCTTGAAAACCGACGCCACCGAACCTTACCATTTGCCAAGTAGTCATAGGTATCTACTTAGGTTAGCAATAGTTTAGGTTAGATTTTTATTAGGTTAGAAATCAACCTTAGTTCCTAGGTAGGTCTTAATTACCTTAGGTTATAATCCAACTTAGTATAGAACATCCCAACTTAGGTTATGGTATCCACCTTAGTAACTTACTATTATGTCTACGATTCCTATACGTTATACAGTGTTAAAACAATTAACAAGAAGGCCCGTGCTTATCACCCTTAAGCCTGATGTCGGTCAAGGACCCCTAAGAAGAATTCTTCACCATGGTAAACAAAACAAGTCACAGTCAAGCTTACCTTCCATTTTTGAATGTCAAGACAACAAGACGAGCAGGTAAGAAGAACTGAAGCATACCTTGGATCAATGGAATTGATCCAAGGTATTATTGTTTACATAAGATAAATTATGTCTACACAATACAAGTTCATCACCTTCTTAAAAGTGAATTTAAGTTGTACAAAGAGATGAATAGCATTATTTTCAATTAAGCAAGAATTCACAACTAGAAATGATTTTTTTCAACAAATAATGAATTATCCATTGCAAACATGATTTCCTAAAATCATAAGAGTACTCCTTCCTAAGACAAATCACCTGTCAAAATTTACAATGTCAAGAGTGGAAGTCCTCACTATAATATCCATGTCAAAGATGTTACCCAATATGCATGTCATGCACTGAATTGGTAGAAATATTCTCCAAATACTTGGCCATTTCTGATATCCATGCTTCTAAAAATGAGATCACTCCAGTGTCACCACTTCTAACCGCTTTAGTGTGCAGAGTTGCTTCCAATGCCTTGTGTGAATCTAAATACGTCTTATGTGACAAATCTTTGTTGAACATGGTTATTAGGCCTCCAAAAAACCATTGCGCATGTTGGCTCTATTGAATATCATAATAAAATGTAGAAAAGAGAGTTTTAAAACAAAAATAATATGTCGTTACACTTTTAAACAAACCCTGCTTAATATCATTCAGTACGTTGATACTCTGTTGGTAAAATTATGAAATGTGGAACTTAACCAAAAAATTTGCATGCAAAACATCATAATCCATTGTAGCCTAGTGTGGATCATACTTTCTATACCAACTATGTGTGTACCCTTTAATTTTGGTGGAAAATTGACTTTCTTTTCTATCAGAAGTTGTAATCCCCTTAGTGCTCTATAACACTTCACACATGTGCACTTACTCAGCCACATCCTCCACACCTCGATACTTTGGAAAGTGAAGAGACATCTCAAAGTAGACTAGAGGTGTCTGTTGTTGTGGTTGTTGAGGTGGTGTTTGATGAGGCTAGTTCATTGGTTATTGTTACAGACCCTACCCTAGGGTAGGTCCAGACCTAGACATAGAATCTCCTCTAGGATTTCCTCTGTGCAGTGGCTAACCTAAACATCCTAAGCATCCCTTGCCACATGTTGCAGCATGAGGTCCCATAAATGAACTTACTTGTGTCCCAGTCATGGTACTGAACTAGAAACCCACGATCTATAATTTCACAGAACGTATATGATTACTTCTAACATTTTACGTGCCAACACTCTGTCTTGATGATGCTCTTGTAAAAAACTCCTCCAAAGGTACTCTAAAAAACTGGCACCTACTGCGTTGTTATGCATGTCTCTTTAGTCTTATGCACTTCCTTAGTTAACACTAAATTATATCTACCTATATGTCCTTCCCAATGTAGAGATCCCACTTTCTTGTCTTCACTATAATTCCCTTTAACAACTACCTCTAGATTTGGAACACATTACACAAGGGCTAGGTATCTAGGATAGGTCAAATGCATACCCACAATTCTCATTCTTTCCTATGGTGTGCTCTCATCAGAAGCTGATGGTGTCTCTTTACTATGATTTCCCAAATTTGGGAGGACATGATATTGGGACTCCTCATTTTCCATGGGGATATCAAAATATTCACTAGTCATCATTCTTCTTGACTGAAATGTTACGTTAACTGCCCTCTGTTGTTCTTCATTATACATGAGCCATCTTTACTCTCTCTGTCTTTCTTCCACCAAGGTCGTTGCCATCCTTCTCCACACCTAATATTTCCCCTATGTGTGGTGGGGGTTTAACTAGCCATGGGTAATCTTTCTAATCCCAATTCTATCATCGAGATCTTGGTAGCTAAGGGTATCACATGCAAGTAGGATCCTCTGGATTATACAAGAACTTGAATTCTACTTCCTCTAGACAAGAATTTGTGGAAATTGCATACTCCAAAGTATAGTTTCACAACATACCTTCCCACTAACGATCCATAGCTCTATTCCATGTCTCTATCGAATCAAAGAGAGTATGATAGTATTCTTGTGTCCAAGCCCTCATTCCTGGGTAAAAAATTATGCTTGATGCATAAGTTAGAAACCAATAGTATAAATCTATTGGGAAAAAGCTGAAGAATGTCTCATACAAACATTTATCTAGGTTATCTTCCACACACTTTAATGCATTAAAGTCAACTCCAGTGTTATATCTTCTACCTAGCTTTCAATACTCTCCAAAGACAATTGATATGCCATCTACATGCAACATCCTGGTAGAAAAATTAAAAAAAGGTCCCAGAAATGGAACAAAAAATGTAGTCTTTTGTTTACCCCTCTTAATAGCTATACACATTGACACCTCATTTAGATAGATCTGAATACTCACCTGAAGTTCTCGTAGCCACCAAATCCCTCCTTTGTTATCCTCAGAAATAAGTTAGCATGCAAAATCATCATATTCATAACCAAAAAACCATTGATACATAAATAGTCTAACTAACCATGGCAATTTGGAAACACATATAATAAGTAAACAAATCATAATTCACTACAAATTACCTCTATCAAAACATAAAAAAATAATTAATTACATCATAGTTCATTACAACCATGCATTGAATCATGCGCACATTCATAAATAATTGGTCCATACACAAAATGATATCCCTATATGAAATACTTTAGACTGTCCATTCAATGGCTACCCCTAGACAAGTATCTCATCATATATATTTATAGGGTGGGGACCTTCCCTTCACTGCTACATGCACATTCCTAATAATAGTCCTACATATAAAATAACATGCATCTTTTTATAAAGAGTGTTAATAATATATTATCCTGTTTATAAGACTTGATTTAATCTTATTATTATCTTAATCCATGCATTTTTTGTATCCTGCTTTGCATGTGATTTCTTTTCACTTTTTTGGCTACTAAGTCTCCACACTTTTCTCTATTTCCAGATCATAACTTGGGCGACACTCCAACTTCTTCTTTTCTATTTTTAGCCTTTCTAGAAAATTGGATAAGTCCTTTTTATTTTACATCTAAGTGCATATCCCCACGCGTTGATCAGAGGTACCTCCATGTGTGCCCCTTACGCACTATCCTTTCCTTTTTGATAGTGTACTCTTGTGT
This sequence comes from Taxus chinensis, assembly GCA_019776745.2. Taxonomy (NCBI): domain Eukaryota; kingdom Viridiplantae; phylum Streptophyta; class Pinopsida; order Cupressales; family Taxaceae; genus Taxus; species Taxus chinensis. The sequence goes on along the minus strand of CM034146.1, from coordinate 976,983,996 downwards.
GTAAGTATTTATTTTATCTGATACTTAGTCAATTTCTGTAGCCAAAAATGTATATCTCCTTATAAAATAAGAGTTACAATGTCTTATTTTTTCTAACTTCATCTTATCCATTGAATATCCAAGTGGGTCTCTAATATCGTACTCATAACCAAAGCTTCAGGAAAGCTACATATCTACACAATTTTTTGAGACCTCAATCTTACTTGTCCCAAAGATGACTTCCCCCTTCATAACATCAACTAGTTCCTTGATCTTAGTGCTAGCCATGAAATTATCTCCCTCATGGATGGATTTTCTAGTTATAATAAAATACTCATCGCTACAGATGATCAACATAAAATGTTCTTCATTACTCCTTAGGATACTTTTTTTTACCATGTTATGCCATTCAGACTTTAAAATGCAAGGGCCACTTATCAACATGCAATGAAATACATCTTCCATGATCTCATTCGTAAAACCATGGAAGACTATGTTGATGATTTTTTAGGCTAATCTAAGTAACATAGGGACCATCACACTATCCTTGACATCATTTTTATTTGACTAATCCAATACTTCCTTCGCCTTAACCCTACTAAGTGTGTATTTGATGTTCTCATTGGAAATCTCCTAGGGTTCATCATTTCTATCCAAGACATTGGATTCGACCCTGCTAAGATCAAGGCCATCATCTAGATGCATCCTACATCAAACCTTAAACATATTTGTAACCTTCAAGGTCAACTCCAATCAATTTCTCATTTCATTTCAGACTTTCAAACCATTATCAACCTTTTCACCATCTCCTTCAAAATGACGTAAATTTCAAATGGGATCACAATTGTCAAAAGGCATTTGAGGACCTCAAACAATATCTTTAATCACCACTTATACTTACATCTCCACACGAGGGGGATCCCTTCTATCTATACATATCTTGTAATGACCATACCCTGGGTGCTATGATAGCACATCAAGATGAGAAAGGTAGAGAACATATTGTCTATTATATAAGCCACACCCTTCATAATTACGAAACCCATTACGTTAATGTATAGACGTTGTGTTGTTCCTTGTACTTCACGAATTCCAAGCTTCACTACTATATTTTTTATCATAAAACTTACATTTTCACCAGTTTAAAACCCCCTCAAAGACATGCATTCCAAACCATACTACAGTGACTGTATTATCACACAAAAATCTATTAAAGGACAAGTCATCACCGAGAAACTTGTAGAATCTACTCTTCCTGATAATTAATTACGTCATGAGAAATTCCCCTCTATCAACACCATCAATCAAGAATACACTCCTATGAAAATGACACTCTTATTTGATGGATATAAGTGTCGATAGGGGGAGGTGCTAGTATTATTATCATACCTCCTTGGGGGAATCCTATCCCTCTATATTTTAAACTAAAATTTGAATGCACTAATAACATGGATGAGTATGAAGCTCTTATAATAGGTCTCCAAACTGCTATCATGCTTGCTATTCAAATTATGGACATCTACGGAGACTCTCAACTTGTCATTAACCAAATCAAAGGAATTTATCAATGCAAAAATGAAACTTTACAAAATATAAAAATATTGTTGAATTCCTCTTATAAGCCTTTGATCGATACACCATCCAAACAATTCCACGATATTATGCTAAATTCATGAACACCATGGCTTCTCTTGCATCACTAATCCCCTATGAAATGATGACTCCAAATTGTTCATTTTTGTGCATAGACTTGATCAACCATCCCACGCCAACGAACTTCCTTTTATTAATATCATTGAAAACAATCAAATAGACCTATGGTGCACTCAAACTTATGACTATCTCTCAGATTGAATAATTCTCTCTGACCTATCTAAAAATGATAAATGGTATTTTATCTAACACACTAGATGATATGTCATCGTAGGTGGTGTTTTCTACAAAAAACACTTTTACAGCCTCTTACAACAATGTATTAAATAACATGAATCCACTAAAGTTATCCAAGAAGTCCACGATGCCATATGTGGTGGACAAGTTAATGGTATGATGTTACTAAACACATCTTACGAATGGGATATTACTAGCCTACTCTTAATCATGGTTGTTGTGCATACGTCAAGAAATGCGTCAAGTGTCAACAACATTCCAATCTCACTCACATACCTAGTTAGGCCTTACAACCTGCTCAATATCTATGGCCTTTCTCACAATGAGGACTCAACCTCATTGGTCTCATCAATCCTTTTTCATCACAATGAAACCTCTCCATCATCAAAACTACTAAATAGTTCACTAAGTAAGTGGTACCTATCCCCCCTTTCTCTACTAAAGTAAATTAAATTGTTGATTTCATCTATCAACACATCATATGTCGCTTCAATATTCCTCAAAAAATCATCATCGATAATGAAAAGTAGTTTAAAAAAATATGTTAAGAAATTACATGACACATTCAACATAAAATTAAGCTTTTCATCCCCTTATTATCCACAAGAAAATAGTCAAGCATAAACCTCTAACAAAACAATTAACAAAATTCTTATGAAAACCATTGATCAAGTAGGCATGAATCAACATCTCCAAATCATGTTTTCTCTTTGGGCTTATAGAACTAGCATCCCTACTCCTATAGGTTCTACTCCCTTATCTTTAGTATATGGCTATGATTCAATCCTACCCCCTTGAAGTTTAGATCCCACCACTTTGCGTATCCTTTAGAGACTTCATCTATGATGAGGATTATCATCAAGAATGTATAGCACAACTTGAACTATTAGATAAACATCACCTAACAACCCTTGAACATCATCATGTGTATCAATAATGCATCAAAAGAGCATATGAAAAACATGTTAAAAATATGACTTCAACATTAGGGATCTTTTCCTAAAAGAAAATCAAAATGTCACTACTCTGGAAAGGTGTAAACATGGAAATTTTTCCCATAACTGGATCAGTCCATATGCCATCTTTCACAAATATGGGTTCATAGCCGATAATTTAGCATCCCTTGATGGTACACCCCAAAAAGGAACCTTTAAATGCCTTACACTTTTGTACTTTCTACTGTTAACATATATAACATCATGAAATTATTCACATCAAGGATCTTGTTTCACCATCGAACTCTCATTCACTATCGTAATGATATAGAAATATGTGGTATAACTGTCAGTATCCTATATTTTTAAACTTAAAGGTGAGCACCATGAATCTTTTCATTGCATTCTCCTTATGTATAAGTTCCTCTTCAAAAAGGGATCCCGTAATTTGTATACTCCTAATTTTTTACACTTTCTATTTTGATATCTGTAACTAACAATTTCTCTTTCCATGTTAGAGGTCGCTAATGCATCTATCTCTATAATGGGTTCCTTAAGGGGCACATTCTAGGATAGGGACGTGGTTACTCATGTAGCCATTGGGTTAGGGATTATACATAGAGAAAGAGAGTAGCTTTTGGTCCCATTTATGTCTTTATTTTTCTATTATCTTCTTAATTTTCCTCACATGCTTCCAACATCTAGAATGCTTATGACCCCATTTCTTCCTGCTTGCATGATCTTCTCTTTTCATGACACTTTGTACACCCCCCTTTTCATTTTCATCCATGGCCAATACCATCGACCACGAGTGATTGCGTCGGTGCAAATTCAAAATCTTGGCCAACGCATTCACCCGTGGGTGATGACATCGGTATAAGTACCCCCAACTCACACTTTCACATCATCATCATGTGATCAGATCAATAAGAAATCACCACTAGCTTTGCTCTCTTATGCCAACTTGTACCTTCTCACTTAGCTTCTAGATTTATTACATCTTGACTCTTGGCTTAGAGATTCTTCTTTCTTAGACTGGTTTTCTTGTACTTTTGGGTCATCTATAGTGAGATAGGACTGGATTGTTTTCCCTTCTCCACCTAAAATATGTTCTCTCTTGGTGTAAGATCCTTTGGGAGATAGATGCATTAGTGAATGCCCCCAACAATTAAGTGCTCTAACCCATTTTTTCATTTTGTATAGAGTAATTTCCTACATTCACTATTTACTATATGTTAGCTTAGTATTTTATACACATGCTATGTTAGAATATTGTATTTCAGTTCCTTTTATGTTACATTCTTTACTTTTATTAGCATAGTAATTTACATCCTTATTTTGTTCATTATTATCCCCCATAGTGCCAATACCTCCATAGGGTTCCTTCCTCTTCTTTTACATAGGGCCTTGGAAATCTTAAGTTGTCCTAATGTAAGGGTTACTTCCCTTTGTGTATGTGATCATAGTGGTCTTTATACCCCCTTTAACTCTATCCATTTGTGTTTTGGTTATGGTGTGTCCCTCACTCATTGCCTCGATACCCTTGTTGAATGGATGATAAGAGTGCACAATGTCTAGACGCATTTTTTCCTACCCTACATCCTTGGTGAACCTGATGTGAATCCTTATTTTCTTCCTTATGATCGAGCACAACTTGTTAAACCACCCATTTTCATTTTTTCTTGTTTTAGTCTTTAAAAATTCTTACAAAAACCTGAAAATAAATTTTCCTAAATGCCATCTACCCCTATGTCATTTCTGTGTAGGGCCGATCCTGTCTGTATTATCTAGATCCCACCACAGACACCTTGGGACCCTGTGAAGCACTTTTTATAGGTAAAATTATGTGAGTATCTTATTCTTATGAGCTTCTTCTGGCTTAGATTAGAACTCTATCATGGATTATCTTTTCCTGGGGATCTTCAACTTTGGTGAACAATCATTTTCAAAAATTAATCTCTCAAAATCCATCTTTGCTTTCTACTCATACTATTACATGATAGGAGCTAATAGGAAAAATTATAACATCCACAACAATAATGTATAAGGTGATGAAGAGGAAGAGATTTAGATTAAAGACACCTATGATATTCCACTTGACATTTAAAAATTCCTTTATAAGTTTCCTTAATATAAAGGGGAACCTATGTAATTAATTCATAAACACCATCTTAACTTTTTATATGAGAAACTTGACAATATGGTGGATAGTGGGAAGGATACTATGGCATGTTCATCTGAAAATGCCTCTAGCTATGATCCTAGTAATCTTATCCTTCAGCTCATAGACAAGATGAGTCAGCAACAAACTGCCACCATGACCTAACTCCTTAAAATCCAAGCCCATATGGTCCAAATGGTTAAACGTCTTAATCCAAGCTCTAGGGGTGCAATTCCCCTAACCTTTCCTAATGGACCTAAGGGGGGAACCTATTTTCCAACCTCATATCCACAAAAAGGTGTTGTGGGTAGTCCAAGAAGATCCTCTAACACCCTACATTGCTAGTATGGATATTGAAGGCATTGCCCATTATTTTTCATATGATGGATCAACCGATCCTACTTTACACATCAAGGCCTTTGGAAACCTTTATATAGAATGGATCAAAGTTAATTATTATGTTGCTACTAAAATATTAGCTAAGACTCTTACTAGAGATTCCTTGGAATGGTATCACACTTTACCCCCTAACTCCATAGTGGATCTAAAATCTCTAGTAACGACCTTAGTTAATGAATTCCAATATCATGATTTACTTGAAAACAACATCAATGATTTCATTAACTACAAACAACATGAGAATAAATCAGCTCAATCCTTCATTTAATGTTGGAAGACCTTATCTACTAAGGTATAGAACAATACGTTGAATGATAGTTTATTCCAACTCTTCCTTTGAGCCCTAGAACCTCACCTTCAATAAAAGGTTAGGTAAATTTCTCGTACTTCCCTTGATGAATCTTTTGAACAATCCAAACAAAAAGATTACCTCATGAGGTAATTTGAGAAGGATCCTCCTAAGATTCAAGTAACTAAACAAATAAAAATTCTTAAAAAATCAAATAAAAAGAATGCCACGGATGACAGGGTCTCAAATACCCTTCCTCTTATGGATTTTACAAATAGGAATGTCTTTAATATCAATTTAAAAACTAACAATAGTAAAAAACCAACCTGCTTACTATCAACCATTAATCATGGATGAGTTGTGAAAGTGTATGCCCAAACCATTTAGTTATATGCTTAATTCTTCTTGACCTATTACATAATGACATGATGAAAACAAGTTCTGTTGGTGGCATGCTAATTAGGTCCATTCTCATAATAATTTTTGTGGCCTTTGCACAACTACCATAAATTTATTTTTAAGCCCTCAATTTGACCATGAAGCCATCACTAGAGAGAGTTTGAATGAAGTAGTTAAGGCTTGAGATGCTTAAAAGAAAAAGGATCATCATAATGCCATTAACCAAGCTAATGAAGCACTTAAATTTTTCTTTGACCCTATGCCTAACCATAGTTCAAGTGAAATCTCTAAGAAATAAGAAAATTCCACAACAAACATGGTCAATCCTGACTATACCCCTAAGAAAACAATGGTTATAAATAATTTGAGGTGTGTGATTACATGTATAGATCTTGAATACCCTCCATTATTTCATCCTAAAACTCACAGAGTCATTTACCCTTGTGTCTCTCAAAATTAGACTTCTAAAGTTAAAATTCCATCTTCTACAAATTCCATCGGCCCCTATAAAAAAACCACAATAGGTCCGAAGGCATTTGAAACTCCTTCTCCAACCATAGACACCTTCGGCTGGGATGATGACATTGAGCCTAAGAAAATAACAATATCTAAATTGTCTCTAATCATTCCTTCTGCTTCTGAACCTATTTCTAAGGATCATAAGCACTCTTAGCCCATTGTTCAATCCAACCAAAACGAGTGGGATCCTATGGAAGATCTATCTCAGATTCTTGGAACAATTCACTTTTTTGGATTTCATGTGCACTTCACCTCACCATCATGAATATCTTATGAATGTGATGTTTGACATGAACATACCTTTCCCTCCCACCTTTAGGTAGTACCCTACATTACATGGTTCAGAGGAAAGTATCTACCATCAGTGTGAGGAACTCTCCATTTGTATGGATCATAATACTAATGTTCAAACTTACATTCATTTTCTCGTAGCTTCTATGATTCTCGATGAGCTTTTGTTGTAGGCAGATAGTCCTACACTCTTTATTTCTGAATAAATTTTTCAAAGTACATCCAAGGGTGCCCTCATTAGCGAAGGTTACGAAAATTGTGTGGCCTATTTAGAATTCATAAAATCCCTTGGATAATATATAGATAATATTAAAACTATGCATACTACTTGTTAATGGTATGATGCATGACAGATGCCTCCCATGGGTTGCATTTTGCTTCATATCACTATCCCTCCCAGGACGATACATGTGAAGGTTATGGTCTTCAAATTCTCCCTATCTTACAACATCCTCCTCGGTCAACCTTGGACCCATCGCATACGTACAGTTTCCCCTTTTGCATACCAATGTGTCAAGTTTGCACATCAAGATGCAATATATAAAATCCAAGGCAACCCAAATCCTTGGAATTCTGATACTCTCTAACAAAAGGGAACTTATAAGTTCCCCACTCTTCAAGAGATATCTCCCATTCCATTCTATGAATATCAATGCCTTTAATTATCCAATAGAATATCTTCATGGCAATGTGGGTTATCCAAAGTTTTTTAGGTACACACCTCCCAATATCTTGGATTCTAATGATGATGAACCTGATGGGATTACAATTAGGGTTAATAATTCTGATATGCCAAATCTTGTCATTTCACAACTTCCTCCTAACTTGTGACCTTGTAAGAAGGATATATCTATCCCTGTTACTATATCACCTACACCTCAACCTACACCTAAGAAAAATGTTCAACTAGATACTACAATTGATTCTTGCATAATAGATACCTTTACTCTTGACTATGATGACCGTTATGCTCTAGATGATCCCCATTTGGATAGTTACACAAAAAATTGAGACAAAGAAGTCTAGTGTTACCAAAGTAACCTTTAAGGAACACTCATTTGTGATGTGAATGTCATTCTTGTCTAAGACTAATTCATATTCAATTGATCCTCCTCATATCATACTGGTTCTTGAGCTTCAGACAACTCCACCAACCTCATCCTCTCTTTATGATACCAATAAATCACGCAACATACCTCCTCACATAAACTAAGGGGATTACATATTTGGATTTGAATACAAAGAAGATTACCTTATGGATGATGAAGCACCAAATATATCGACATCATCTATGTTGACTTGTACCGGTCATTTACATCCTTCCCTACCTCTTTCCCTTACGACTCCTCTTCATTCTGGGGTAGAGTCATATTACACATGGCATGAGGCCCTAGGGCATGATGTATTTGACTGTAGAGCTTACAGAATACACATGAAAAAATTTGAAGCTAAGGTAAGGAGAGATCAATATTGAAAGGATACATGACCTTTTGCTTCAACCCCATTATATTGTTCTAATCATGGCTACAACTCACATACCAATGATGAATATCAAGTTATGTGCGACAGGAACCCAATTCCTAAGTACTCTTCGTGTTCAAACAAGCATAGAGCAGAATCCTCTTGGAGCCTCCTACCTTCCCATAGATCACCTATATTACAACCTATAAATGGGCCTCAATTTCGCTCAGAGCCTCACCCCACTCTTAATGAAATTCACCATGGCATCCTCGCTCACTTGGAGGACCAAATTGAGGACACTTTTTTGCCACATGATCTGAAGTCCATTGATAGGTAGCTATTACAAAACATGTTATTGAGGACCTCATGAATCATGTGCATAGTCACATTCTGAACCAATTTGATGATATCATCATTGATACTCTACATCAGTTCGCACCTTATGGATAATCACTTTATTTATAAACACCTTGACTTATTTTTTCTTTTGGCTTGGGCTCATCATTCATACCTAGTTGTGTTGGACCATGATTTCTATTAGACCAAAACCCTTAGGTGTTAATCTCCACTACAATCACCATAGTTATGATCCATGAGAGGTGGTTATTCCATGTCACAAAACTCATGGGGAGCGCTGAACACACATGTAGACAATATCCCCCCCAACATTAACTAGGTGAGTTTTGACCTCAAGACCTGTTGCTCTGATACCATTTGATGAGTTTTTTTAGGAGACTAACATGGTTATCTTAACATGTAATAATGATATTGGGGTTGAATGGACTATCTTAGAATAGATTCAACCAACTTTGTAGACATTATATTAAGGACATTTCCACTTCTTATAGTCTTTACGAGTCTTTTTAAAATACTTTTACAAGCTACAAGGGTTAATTAAATGATGAGAAACATTTATAATTTCACCTCCATCAACACATGTCTTATACACTAAGTTCGCACACTATTTTTTCTTGAAATAAATAATGGGACCTTCAAATTCTTTACTCAGACCAAACACACCTGTACTTGAATAATGACTCTTTTCTTGAAACTTTGGATGAATGTTATACATTTTGATATAATACACTTTAAATGGAGCTTCATGAACTGGGATTGAGGGTTTATATAATTTCATAAAGAAATTATTTTTCAATTGAATGATCTACCATAACCTTCATGTAGAATACACAAACCAACCTTGCATATAGATATTAAGAGATACTAACAAGCATACCTTGATCAACTTGGAACATCCTTTTCATCCCCTCTCTTTTCCATAGACTCCTTTGAATCCTAGAAAATTTTTTATCTTATGTTGCTATTTGATTTTCCAAAATTTCATCAAGAACCTCGGTACTCTTCTCCAAATATCCATACATCTTTTGTCTATTGTTTGCATCCTCTAATTCAACCTTCATGGTTCTCAATTCTTCTTCATGCTTAAGGAAAGCATATTCTTTGTCCTTTAGTGATTTTGACACACTTTAAACTATGGATTCCATCTCTTTAAGGGATTGGCCATGATAAAATTCCATAAGTTTGATTTCTTTCTTCAATACATTAATCAGTGACTGAACAATCTCATACTTCCTTTTTAGAATTGATTCAGCTAGTGCATCCATGCTCTTATTCCAATGATCTCCTCCAAGTTGTTAAACTTGATTCAAGAGGACCATGCTCTGATACCAATTGTTGGAAATTCTAGAAATTGAGAGGGGGGTTGAATTAGTGTTTATACAAACTCTTAAACCAGTTTACATTTCTCTAACCAACCATA